>VZZY01004400.1:172030-248872 GCA_013400335.1 Eurystomus gularis
TTTGAGAAATTCCAAAATTCCCCCCATTAAAAAACTAATAATTTTATCTGTGTTGCTCTCTTTATGTGTAAAATATATTTAGCGTCTGTGTTCAGCATGACTAGTAAGATGCTAAATATAATCAGAGTGCTGGAGTGAGGAGGAAGTAATACAGAATTTCAGACATTACTCTTCAAATTCTGGTTCTTTGTATATATCACTTTCAGGAAACAAATGTTATTTTAATATTTCTATGACAGTTTGTTTTTTTTCTATAAGCAGAGAGCCTAAGATACACGAAGGGCTGAAATTTGTTCCTGTGAACTATCAATACAGAGGTGAAGTTTTCAGGAAAGTGAAACTCTTCACAGGGACCCTATTCCAGCATTGCCAATGGAGAAATTCCTGCTTACGTAGATTTTATATCAAATTATAGCATGTTAGTAATTTCTAAATCATTCTGAGCATTTGTAGATACTGTAGGAATATTTTTTTTAAAAAATGAAATTGTTAAATGTAATGCTGTGTTAGCCAATGACTAGTTTAGCCATGGCTTCATAAGAAAACCTGATGGAGGCAATTCTTGTTAGTGATATATATATAAGAATGTATGAATGTATATATACTTTTCCCCTCTAGTTATGTTACTGTAGACTCATACAATGTGCTATGCTGATGTTTAAATTCTAGTGCAGACCAGTTTGAAGGTAGGAAGAATTCCGCAAAACAGAATACATGGTTACAGTGTGAGATAGGAATTTTGTGCTAACTGCTATAGACGGACATGGACACTGAAATCAGCCAGGTGAAATCAGACCATAGTTCTACGACTTAAAAGTAAGTGCGCTCAATATATGCATAATAGCATTTAAAATTCATGGTTCATTAACCTTTTTCAGCCCCATATTTCTCTGAAGAGAACAAAATAGTTAAGATGGGCTTGAAAAGGAAAAGATAGTTGGAGGAAGTTCCGAAGAACACAAAACCAAGAGGGTTTTGCTAAGGGAAGATTTCTCTCTCGCATAAACCACCTGCAAAATCAAGTATTATCTGAACTATTAAAATGTTAATTTCTAAAACATATTCAATACTGAGTTTAAGATAATATCAAGGAGACATTTAGATTTGACTTTCAGATTTGAAAATCCACTTTCAAGGCAGTTTACAAGGATATTATCCCCAAAAGATGTCATAGATTTTATCTTCTATTTTACCTAGAATATTTTAATGAAAGAATTATAGAATCATAGTATCATTTAGGTTGGAAAAGACCTTTAAGATCATTGAATCCAATGGAAAATCAATTGTTAAGTTAGTAATAAAAGTTTATTTGTGTTGCTTCTACTTTTCTAAAGTGCAATCCGCAAAAGGCTACAGTTATCTGGGAGAAAATTCTTAGGTAAGAAGCGTACAAGTCATTTAGCTTAAATAAGTTTTAAATAGAATGAATTGCTCAGAGTCAATCACTCAGTATTAGGACGCAGGGGTTAGAGCATAATCCTGTGCAATTCCATATGCTGTTTGTTTAGCCTTACTTTTATCATAAGTAGCTAGATTTGCTGAAGTCTTAGGCCGCAAGCTGTGAACTTTCACCTAGATATGCTGAACTTTTACCTAGTTAAGCTAAAGAGGGCCTCCAGAGTCAGCACAAACCAGAAGATAAGGAGGCTACAATCATCAGCAGAAGCTGCAACTCAGGAAGATAAGAATAGTTAATGGCCTGCCTGGAGACACAGAAGGAATCCAATAAGGAGTTAGAAGATCCCAGACCAGAAATGACCATTGGACCAAAAGGTGTATGAAAGACACAAGGGGAAGATGCAGAGATTGTAAGGGTATGATTGTCTGGGGCTTTCTCCATCTGAGGTCCCTCTCTCGAGGCACCCAGCTCAAGCTGGTTTTCTTCTGCTGTACCATCTGAATAAATTATTTTATAAGATTCAATGCCTGAGACTCTAATACAGGAAATCTAGGGCCAAACCTGAGGAAAAAAAGCAGCACTCAAGAGTGAGAATGTGTGTGTGGAAAGAGTCAAAAGAGGCACCCATCAGCTTGCTGGATTTGCCCACTGTAAAGGGACACTGGTCCTGGCAGGAGAGACTTGGGTGGTGTATGTGCAATTCCTGGAGTCGGGTGTGTGTGCTTGGGTGGCTGCCCCCTTAACACCTGCGTTGACGTATATAAGTATTTGCAGGGCTGGAGGACTAGAAGTAAACAATAAAGATCACAAGGAGGAAGTAAATGCAAAGTAACCTGTATGCAGTAAGTAAATCTGTGTACATTGGAGTGGAAGTTTTGAATATGAGTACATGAGAAAAGGAGAAGCTGCTGCTGAGGATAAAGTTGGTCACATGAGTTCAAAGTTTGTGGAAACTTTTGTGTGTGTGTCTCTGTGTAAGGGTCAGGTTTTAGGATCAGAGTTCTTCAAAAGTTTGTCATTCTAAACTTCCCTTCTGCATAATATCACCGTGCCCTTGGAGCTGTTTCTCTGACTCCTAACAAGTAAGACTGTTTATTTTTTCTTTTTAAAGGAAAAGAAATTTAGAGCGAAATGGTGTTATTATAGGTGTTTAATAGAAGAAGGTGGTAGCCAGGGGAAAAATGCTGAAGAAAGAAGGGAAAAAGTTAATGTGAAACATAGCAACATGACAGAAACTTTAATGCAGTCTTTGGCTTTTGTAGAGAATTGTAACTAAAAGGGTTTATGTAGATCCAGATGGGAAATCTTATGTTTTCAGAATGAGTGGGATCTGCTTTTCCTTCGATAATAAAACATGAACACATGACCTGTGGTGCTGGGGTGGTAACTTCCCCCTTGGATATCAGTGAAGGAAAACTGTATTTATTTTAATTTTTAATTCGATGGGTAACAGTAGAAACCTTTCTCTTGGAATTGAGGTAGTGGCTGAGACGGTGTGAGCTGAAATATAAAAAAGGGATTTCACAAAAGGTGAAATGAATGACTCTTTTGTGAAGTCGCTATTGTCACTATGCTGCAGTCCCACATGAAAATTTGTAAATACCTGAAGAGAGCAAGTTGCCTCCAGTTTCTGCTTCTTTCAAATAGTTTGAGAAATTAGAAAGATTTTTCCCTCACTCAAGGAACAAGTTTTATTTGTGGATATCTTCAGAAAAGTATCCAGAATGTCTCTCAGAGAAAACTGTCTTACTGTCAAATCCTTAGTGACAAAGAGTATTTTTACACTGTACTCTCCTGAATTTTAACTGGACTTTGGTGGAATTATCAAAACTTGGGGTTTTCTTTTAATGTACAGTAACAGGTGAATGATTTAAGCTATTCGGGAAGTCGTTCTTACTATCACATGTACAAAACATGAAGATGGCAAATTTTGTTAGTAATTACTTAGATGTTTGCCCTAATTCTTTTAATACTTTTTTTTAAATTCTGCAAGGATGTGTAAAACATTTTTAATTTCATGACTGTTTGGAGGTGCCATTCCTGGCAATTCTTGGACCAAGTGACTACAGAAGATCATAATGAGGCAGACATGCTTTATATTCAGTTTTCTCCACTTTTGTGCAGAGGGCAGTTTAGTTGCACAGGAGAGCTCAAAACTTCAAGTCCAAATAAAATGAGATCAGAGATATCTGGTCTGGATTTTGCATAAACAAACTAGCCCTCTTTATATATATATATATATATAAGTCTTATATAACACAAAGAGGATAGTTAATAAAAGAATTATATATATATTTAAAAAATAAGGGCTAGTTTGCACTATAAGTAGAGATGAAAATATGTTCACTACTCTGGCAAAGGCAGGTCTAATTCATACTGTGATAAAAAATCCCAGCTGCAGCACTGTTAAATATGTGTTCAGTATGTTTCCTTCTCTGTTGTTCAAGCTGCTTTTGCAGAAATAGGCTAAGTGTTAATCTGTGCTATTAGTGTCCAGAGAGATAGTATTGGGCTTGAATAAAGGGGCTAAGGAGAAACTACAAGTCCTATAAAGACAGAAACTTCACCATGCACCTATTAACTTTTTGCCTGAGAAAATCTTCCTCCTCATATGGTGTAGAGTCTCAAAAATGTTAATTTTACTTGTGGATTAATAGTTCTCCATCCTTGAAGTGGAACAGAGGGTACTGCTTTATGATTTTTTTAAAAAATGATAATAATTATTCTAATGTGAAGCACATCTTTATCCCTTCTCCAGACACATCCACGAGATACTATTTTTCTCGCTTCACCTTTGGTAGAGAATAAAATGGGAAAGTGGCTGAAATAAAAGCACCTTCTCTATCTATTCTGGTTGTGTTTGAGAAGTGGTGGAATTACTGTCTTTGCAATTGTACCCTTTAACAAAAATTTTCAACTCTGTTATGCTTTCTGACATGACATGACCCTGCTCACACACCAATCATTTATGTACAGTCCTCCCTGTGCTTCACATTTTGTGATTACTTGTGCTCTTTTAATGACCATGACAAAAAAAACGTTCATGGGCAGAGTCTGTGCTAAGTACTAGTAGAGTTACTAATATCAGAGTTCAAAATCAACAACCTTAGAAAGTTTAGCTTTTCTAAACAATCCCATAAAACATTAAAATTAACAGAAATAGCACATGTGCAATTTCATCCTATTTGCGGAGCTATTAATAAGGACTTCCTTGTAGGTGTTCTCCTACCCACTCTGTTGAGAGCACTGTCCTCTCCTGTCTGTTAAGGTGGACTTGAGTCAGCTGGAATCAGTGACATCCTACAAGATTTCACTACCATGTTCTGGCATATAGGGATTGGAGACAATAGCCTGCCACGTTATGGATTCCATCTGAGGCCAATTCCCAAAACAGCTTCTTTAAATTCATTCCTCTTTTATCAGGGAGCAATTGGTATCACTCCTGCCTTTAGGTGAAGTTGTAGGTTTCAACAACTTCCACCTGTTGGTGTGGGCAGCTAAGTGGTGGTGTGAAGTGCCTTTTTCCTCAGGGAATGTTTGGAGGGAGCAGTCAGGAAATTCAGCTTCCTGACATCACACAGCAGCAGGATGAGGGGTTATGATTTGCCAGCCAGGTCAGAAATGTGAATGACTCAAATTTGTATTCCAGGAAAGCAGCAGCTGCCTCAGCTGAAGGTCACCACAATGAATAATACTTCTGCACCACCTGCCTTCTGAGACTGGGCTTTGCTTTTCTACTCACTCATGTATTTGTATCCATAATGTCTGCTGCCACACGTTTAATTACTGAGATTGTCTCTTTCCTTTCTGATTCGCCACCTGTCTTCACTGTAAGAACAAGCATTTCAAACATCTCCCAATCCTGTCATCAGCTTTTCTTAACTAAGTTCTCCCTGCAGAGTTTAGTTCCTCTAAACCACCCTATTCCTGTAAAATTCTTTTTTTTTTTTAGACATCTCGCTGTGACTGTTGCAAGTCTTTTGGCATCTGCTTTTTTTTTTTTTTATATATTACCTAATTTCTCTTACTGTCTTTTAGGCTTGGATGCTAAGTGTTCAAAAGGAAATGCATAACAGCTTTTTAACGTTTCTTCACAGGGTTGCACGGTATTAGATCTCTTCATGCTCTGGCAGTTGTTCTGATAGGTCTTGGTTATACTTGGAAAACAAAGCCAAAATTCTCTGCCTTTGACTTTCCTTCTTGAGAACTGAAATGAAGTTGGTTGAGATTCCAGGTAGAAGGAAGCTCCTCTATTTTGCTATCTGTGTGTTTCCCTTGCATTTTGAGTTAGTTTTCATTTTTTGAAATGCACTTCATACAGTGTGGGGAAAAAAGCCATACACCAATGTATGAATGTTGATAGGAATTATTCTATGAAAACTCAATTTATAACAATACATGATGAGCCATTAGATTACCTAGAAATGATTTAGTTAAATGCTCTAGCATATATTTTATAGCAGTACTTGATCTTGTACAGAAAGAACATGTGTTTTCTAACTGCTGCTGTGAACTGTTGTTGTGAGTTATAACCAGTAAAATCTACACTCTTCAGGTCTTATCTCTTCTATTAACATTTGGTGTGAGTAATTTTTTGATGGTGGAAAATAGTTGAGAGCCACAAGACCTAAAAAAATATAAAAATTGGTGAATTCCTAATGTCAAAGGTGATGTATTTGCATTTTACAGCATGGTGGTACTTCTGGTGTTCTGAGTGTTGGACCTTACAGCGGTACAATGACAAAAGCCACGGTAGCCTTTTCAGGAAGACAGCTGAATTTTATATAACACCAGGGGTAGAATGAAAACACTTCTCAAATTACAGTCCATTCCAAAGTGCCAGACATGACCTTCCCAGGGAATTTTATATTGTTATATTATTGTGCTGCAAGGCAAAGGTAAAGGTAGTGAGATATTTGCAGTTGTTAAGGTACAATCCCAAATAAATGCCCAGGCAAAACTCAGGAATGTCTAAAAAAGTGAACAAGTAAACTAAGGTGTCTGCATTCAAATGGTTGTTCAGCTCTCTGCAACCTCTGGAAGCGAGCATTCATGCCTTTAAAAGAGAATAGTTTGCTGCTTTCCTTGCTCGTCTCTTCCTGAATATTCTAAGTGCTTCATCTTCCTCTGCCAATTCTCTGAGTAGGCTTAGCAGTGGCAAAGAAGCAGTAAAGGATTTTATAAAATAAAATAAAAGGCTTTTGCATTTCCATTTTGAGACCGCTGTGCTTGTTCTTCCTTCATCACAGTTAAGAGAGATGGCCAGAAGGACAGGAAGGAGTAAAAACAGAATCACATGAAGCTAGTGTCTATAGCTTATCTTGGCAGAGGATAAATATATAGCTTTTTTAATATAACCAGGTTTTCTGTGTTCTATATGCCATCGACTGAAACATGGCAAAGTTCTTTTTTTTCTGAGCACTTTCAGGATCTGCATCTTGTTCTCTGGAGACATAGCTTGTTCACTCTAGCCATAAGTTCCATCAGAGGGCGTACAAGGCATTGGTTTCTTTTGAGTGTTTTACTGTGAGCAGCTGTAATGACAGTCTCAATGCATTTTCCTGACAATATCTAGTATCGCTGCCCTTAGGCACACAATTAGTCTTATCATTCCTTCTTGCTTAGTAAATATAGTGATATTTAAACAAAAACTTCTGAGTATTTCCTTAATACTTGATTTTAATATATACCATGTATATTTATGTATAATATATAATTCTAACATGAACCATCTATAACAATAATTTTAAGCTAGCCAGCTAACGAACAGTAAATTTCTGAAAATGTGTGTTATGTGAAGGGAGATACATACACACATTCATATGTGCTTTTGGGACTAGTCTGGATCAAAGCTTCTCATCACAGGAGTTAGTTTTCAAGGTGATAATGACAAAAACCATGGCATAAAGGCAACCTTCTCTGAGGACTGAGCATTATTTTTAGAGGAAATCTGCTACCTCATGCACTGATCATCCATGGGTTTGGGTGATTTGGCTGAGTACTTTCAAAAATTTTGCACATACAGAAAGTCTAGCACAGGACACAATGAACTCAATACTGACAGATCTGCTGCCTTCAACAAAGCTGCTTAGGTGTAATAAGAGAGTATAAGGTTTGGGATATCAGCTGACAGAAAAAAAAAACCCACTGATATTTTGTTTTAAGCAATAGAACTTGACCTGAAAAATAGTGACTGAAGTGTTGTCATGTAGAAATGCATACATGGCTTCTGCCGAAGACCCAGTCGCTTTAGTCTTTAAGCGACAAGAGTAGTTCTGTTTGTGCAAGTAATCTGTAATTTTCGCAGGAATATTAAAGTTCACAAATGCAGGAAAAAATAAGAAAACTATCCACTAGTACCTGACAACCTAGTGTTGTGTGATCACTTGTGTTTGTGTGTGTCTCTGGGTATAAATATGCCAAAGAATATATCCTGTCCATTTATGAAAGCACTCAACATGATTGTGTATTACACCAACACACTCCAATATGTTTTCTGTATTTCTTAATATATTCTCAGTGGCAGAAGTGCCTTTATTACCTGCCCATATTAATATAAAAGGTCTTTGTAGTTTCTCAACTCCGGAGAAGTTCCTCATAAGAAAACAAAATAATAACTACTGTCATGAAGCCCAGAAAACATTGCCAGCTCCTTCGAGGGTGAAATTTAAAGTGGCCACGTTTGGCACCAGGTGTTGTATTAAAGGATGTCATCTGTCTTGAGTTGTAATTGGGGTCATGATTAAAAAGGTGTTAATTCCCTGCCTCAGCTATTATTCTTAGGTTCAGCCCTAACCCCTTTCATCAAAGTCTGGCTTTATTACTCTCGCTGCCAGTAGTTTGTTTACTGGGAGTTATTAGTAAGTCTCCAGTCACTGTCACAGCCTGTTAGCTCAAAATTACACTGACTCAGAGCTTCTGCCTTAGCAGGACTTGCAACAGATGCACGTGGTGTCAATTTTGAAATTGTGAGAACAGGTTTATTAATATCTATTAATAGACTCATTGTGCTCAGTAATGAAGGGATAAGACCTTCTTACTCCTCTACCTCAGAGGGCACTCGAATCCTGCACTCCTGTTTTGCTACTGACAGTGTAAGTCTGAGGGCTTTCACTTCTCTGCTGCGGAGTAGGGGCGGGAATATGAATTCAGTTGATTCTTTGAGTACTTCTTCAGAGCTAAAAGTGCTACCAGTCATCAGCTGGGAGGGAGGAGTCTCTGCAGTGATTATGGGAGTCTGCTCCACCCCACAGCCACTGTATAAAAATGCACTTACTGCCCTAATATCTGAGAGTCGATTTCTAAAGTATTGCAGTATTTGATGGATTCTCTAGAAATAGCTTTTTTTTAATCCTTCCTCCCCACTCTCTTTTTCTGTCATTGGGTTTTGCTTTTGTTCTTGATACCTGTTTTCTTTTTGCAATCCTTTTTGGAGCTATGTGGGCAAAGGGTTAAGAGTTTTGCTGAAGACTGCAAACTTCTGCTGGGTGAATGTTCAGAACTGACAGCCTTGCCCTAAGAAATTAGAACAGAGGGATCTGAAGTCAAGGTCAAGCTCAGGTTTTACGTTTGACTCTTGCAAGGAATGCAACTCCTTCTTTCTTCAGGTTAGAAGACAAGACTGTGTCCCAGAGAACCAAGACAGAAGACAGCCAAGGAGCCTGAAATTTCTAGGTGAAGCTGCTCAAGGTCTAATATTTTTCCCTGACCACAGAAGTAGAGAAAAACTCTGTAGCATTTCCTTTTCTAGTCTTTTGACTCAGCCTGGCATCATCCATCCCACAGTGACAGGTCCGTTAATATTGTTATCTTTTAACACATATGGAGCACTTGAATCATATGTGAATCATTTAATATATGGAGCTTGTCCAGCAGTTCTGTTCAGGTTCTTCTCTTCATATGGGAAGTTATCACAGGAAAATTATCATGGTTTCAGTTAAATCAAGAATGAAACCCTTTCTGAAAAATGAGTGACATATAGGTAATTGGAAATCAATACAGTGATTCTGGATCAATGTCAGCAGTACAGCAGATATGCCTCACTTGATACTTTAAAAATGTTAATGAATGCTCACAAGAATCTAAATACCCTTCTTAAAAGTAATGCCAAAATTTTATAATCTTGCATACACATTTCTTTCCCTGCTATAATCACACTTTATATGAATGGTTACTCCCATGCCCACTCTCACGGAAAGTGTGGGTTTCCCCATTTGTCTGCTGTGCTGGAGATGGGTTTGCTCCTGCTGTGTGCAGCTCCCTGCAATCTTCTAGTCTGTACTCTGGTGAAATGACACCTCATGAGCTCCTGCATGTACACCGAGCTGTGGGTCCTTCTGCTGGTGCCCCCTGTACTGTCAGCCCATCAGCTGGGGCACAGCCTGCTCTCTGCAGTGGATGGAGAAGATGCTATGTGAGGCCTAGACAGGTTTGCAGTTGCAGCAAAGTGACTTCTGCCAGGGTTAGACACAGTTTGACTGCTGCTCTGAGTGCTTCCCCACTCCTAGGTCTCTTCCCACAATCCCGAATTTCCATGCCTCTTACACATCTTGTCAAGCTGACTCCTTTTCTTAAAAGCCTGGATGACCTCCTTGTTACTGATTAATACATTTGATAGTTGTCCTGTGGGGCTTCATAATTGTTAATTTCCTCTTTAAAGTTGCCAGAATTTGGGCAAACACACTCTCAAGGAGCTCTCTTTGGGTATTCCATTTCAGGTGTTCCATTCACACATAACCTCTCACTCTCACATCCCTGCTGTATCTTTTGGTCTTACACAGGCTGTGTTATCAACAAACGGCTGTGTGAATTCCCACCCAAAGGAAGAAATAAGATTTCAATATAATGCTAATTAATGTAATAAATCCTTTTTTTTTTTTTTTCCCACTTTTTGTTATAAACATGATGGCTGTGCTACAATGTATGGGTAGATAAGAATGCCCAAGAAGCTATATGAGGTTTTGGCATGTCAGTGAGGATGTGCATTCCCCCTATTATTAGATTCATCAAACTTCTGAGTAAAGTTTTACTCTGATAATTTATTATCTTCAGATAGTTGCTCACTTCATACTATCTTTCAAAGTAACATTTCAGGAACTCTTTTTAAATAGGTTGGTCAAAATGCTGTAAGGTCTATCCTGCACAAAATGTCATTGTTGATGCCAGCACAGCTCAGGAAGATACTGTTAGTTGTGTTTTCTGGGGTACCACTGCATTGCTATGCATTTATATACTGAGAGAAATGAAGATACAGTCATGGACACATGGAATCCTACTGCAGATGTGCTATGATTTTGACTGCTGTACTTTTCTTAAGTGAGACAGTGATTGTGGTGGGATGACCTTGGCTGGCTGCCAGATGCCTACCTGGTCACTCTCTCAGTCCCTTGCCCTCAACAGGACTGGAGATGAGGAGGGAAATAAGGTGAAAAAGGTTTTGGGTTGAGATAAAGACAGGGAGCCCTTTGCCAATTACTATCATGGGAAAAACTGACACAACTAGGGAAAACTTAATTTTATGTAATTCATCAGTCTGGGATGAAAACGAGCATTATAAATGTTTTGTTCTGCTTTGTGTTCCCTCATTCCCAGATTTTGAAGAAACACTTTTTGAAAAGGCTTTGGGAAACTTTCTTCAAGCTCAGTGGAAAAGGAGGGAACCAAATGGCAGCTACAGCAGACACCTGGAATTCTGGGTCTGAAATACAGGTATAATTGGGAAACCACTAGTTTCATAAAAGCTGTTACAAACCTGCTAGCACAACCTTAAAAACTGTGCTTTTATAGTGCTTTTTTCAGCATTCAGTATGCTTCCACTTTTCTAATCCATTTCTTGTGTTCAGCTGAGCACATACTGGGTAGCTTCTGGGCAATAATTTGATACTCAGTTCCACGCATGCTGATGGTACAGTAAGGAAACCTTCTGGGTCATCACCTACTAATTGTAGCTTGAAGGATGCCTACCTTTGTGCATCTTCAGATCGTGGGGAAAGGCTCAGAGGTTTTGCTAAATGAGAAGTAAACCTAACGTAGGTTGGAAGGAGAGTGGAAAGGAATATGAAATGACTTTTTCTAGTGAAATGGACCACTGACATATTTAAGAGTGATCAATGGATTTGGAAATACATTATGGAAATCAAGAAAAACCCACTGTGGAAAAGTCAAAGGAAACAAATTTAGGTTCTTCAGGGGATTTCTGGGATCAGTAGGGGACTGATGTTATGTATAGGGAATGTCCTCTCTTTTAGGAGACCTCTTTCCAGAGAAATGCTGCCTTGTTATTTGTTCACAGTTTCTTGCTGCTTCTCTTCTCTCACATCTTAGAGAAGTTATGTTTAGGATTTGCAGTGTGTGAATGCTCCTTGGTGGTAAATCAGGAAAAAAATAAAATGAACAGAACTGTCATTAGTGATTACAGATATAATTTGTCTGTAATATCTAGTTATAGGTGTCAAAACCACATTTAAATTCATGGCTTTTCCCAGATTATAACATTCTAAAATAAAAACAGAAGGTTTGGGTTGTTTTTGCTTTTTAGAAACTCACACTCAAGTTTAGGTTGTGAAGAGCGTGGGCTTTTGTACATAATCTATCTATCCCTTCTCTCCTTTTTTAGTCTGGTATTAATTCTGGATTCTTTATAACTGTCATTGAATTACACACTTTTGTAGTGTTTCTACTGTACTGTTTAAACACTACTGTAGTTTCTTCTGTAGTGTTTAGAAAGTAAAACTTTCTTACAAAACTTTCATAAACACCATCTTATTGTTTGCATTGCGGGGCTCTACCTTATTTGTCAGATTCTCTGTTCAACACAATAACACAGTATATGCTTGTAAAAACATTACAGAGCTTGTCTGAAATAATTTTTTATTTACATCAGTTCTTCAAGTTTTCTAAAGAAACTTCATTATAAATTGAGATCTTGAAATCTCAGATTAACCGGAGCAGTGCTCCCTGTACTAATTCATCATCTTTGGCTTCGATTTCAAAATGAAGTGTTTCAGTGGTTTCAAAACCAACCATTCCTGTTAAACAGAAATTGGTCCTCTTGGAGCTGCATTGCTTGTCTTCTTTCTTCCCTTCCCCTTAACATATTTCTGTCAAGAGAAAACATCTTTTCATTCAGGCCTCTGAGCAACTCAGTTCCAGCTTTCAGCAATTATTTGAATTGCGTTGCAATAATACTGTGAAACCTTATGTTGAAATATCTCAAACATCTGCAAGGATTTCTTTCAAGAGGCTAATTTATTTTACCGTTAACAAATGCTTTTGCAAGGCAGAGCAACTTATTATGCTAAGGACCTTTGAGAACAAGCTGGATAACTTTAAACTCTAGAGTTTATCTCCCTTTTAAAAGGAAACACAGGTCTATTGCATTCAACCTATAAAATGAAGGGCAGTTTCTGTATTGAAATAATATACAAGACAAACTGCTTTTGTTATGTGTTCAAACATAAAGTGGCTCAGCATTGTCTGGTGTTAGCTGTGCACTGATTTTTATAGAAAGTATCGTTCTCATGAAGGACAGGGGAATATAAAACAATTCTAAGATTATTAATCTCAAAGTGATGACTGCTGCCTTAGTTTCTGAGTAACTCACATTAGCAGTGCTTGGTTTGTTTTCTACCTTTTTTGCTTTGTCTTGCGTTCTTTTTTTCCTGTCTTGTTCTTTAATTGGTTCAGATTGCGAGAAATTACACAGATCTGAGTTTCAACAGCTGCCAGAACAAGTATATTCTCGAGTTCATCCTTGTCAAATACCAGTGCTGAATTAATTGTTTGAATTAATGTGTTGCTGGCAACATGGCTGTCCAATACCCCCATGTTTCCTTACCTCAGTTTATATCACTATTGATACTGGTTTGCAAATGCTTCGAGATATGTAGTGCATCTTATAATTCGTTTTGTGAAGTATTTAACAAAACTGAGATAAACTGCAGTTCTGGAGGACAAATAGTGGTAAATTGTATTTGAATGGCAGCTCAGAGCATCCCAGCTACCAAAGCTGTGGAGAAATTGTGGTATTCTCTATTCTTGAAAATTGTAAGTTGTTCCATTAACAGAACTTCGTGTACGTGTTACTAATTAAGAAATTTGATACCTATTTAATACAAAACAGCATTACCCATCTAACTGAACTTCTTTTGTCTTACAGTTATAGAAGTATTCGTTCTTATCATAGCATTTTAAAGTATTTTCTCTTACGGTTAAAATAAAATATTCGTCTCATAACTAATTGGTTTATGGAATAGCAAGATCAGTTTAATGGGAACTAATCATCTTTCCCACATCTAGTTTCTTAGGGTGAACTCTTTCTCAGATAAAATCTTAGAAGTTCAGCTTTTGTATTATTTCCTTGGAATGTTACTTAGAATTTTCTTGCATGTTTCCTTCCTTGTACCTCAGTGAAAGTCTAATGTTCTTGAATTTTAATTCTGTTTTCTGTAATTTTCTGGTTTGGTGTAGAAAGTTCTCTATGCCAGCCTCTTCAGCTCCAGAGCTGACACTGTTCACGAGAGAGTAAATGAGCTAGACAACCTTCTTGGTAAATGTCATTTAGAGGATGTGAAGGCTTTTGCTTCATTTTTGGATGAAGAAATCGTGTGCCCGTGTCTCCCTCTTGTGGCACGAAGATATTGTGACCAGAAGCTGTTAATCATAACGGAATCATTTGGGAAAGAACACAGCCTTTCCTGGTTTCAAATTTGCCCATTGCTATTAATTTTATAACCCTTAGTTTGTGAGATGCTTTAATTGAACTGTAAAGGGTACTCTTACAGGTGCAGTGAAAGCTTCCAGTTAAAATTTTGGCCAGAATTAAACTCTCTGTGTTTGTACCATACTGTATGTATTGGCAACTTTTAGTAAAGATCCAGGAGTGTAAAAGGCTATCCAAGAAAGTAATATATTGTTGTTCCTGTTATTAAAGGTCATGTTCGATCATTGTCTTGCAAAAGTGACTGGTAAGGGATATGTCCTGTCAGTAGTTTGCTAGACCACATTCTTGAACATGGTTACGTAAAGGCACTTATTGCCCAGGCAAATAGAACAGCCAGTTACCATGTAGGTATCACATCTAAGAGTCTGGAGAGGAACACAAGGTTCAGCAAAGACCAAAAGTAATATGGATGTCTCTGTTCAAAGTGGGCTCTTTTAAGCATAACCTATCTTTGGAACAACAAACCTGGTCTTAAGAAATCATCACTATGTAGCTGAATAACAAGATTGCCCGAAGGAAATGAAATGTTTGCGAGAGCCAAGTCTATTGAAGCTGTTGTGCAACCAGGAATTACATAGTTCAGAAGGAAGTGAAGGCACAGACCTGTCCTTCAAACATGAGGCTCATCAGCATGCAGAATCCATCATCAGCAGAGTCCTAGACCCCTAAATAACACCTGTCCTTGTAGATCAGCGATTAGGACCAAATAACCATATATTCAGAGCAGCAAGTGCAGGTTTTGTTTCATAGGGTTTTAGTCCTTTGTTTCAAAATAGCAAATAAAATCTTTGGGGTGCTGTTTTGCTCCAGACTTTAGAAACAACACAGCAAACAAGGGATAAATATCCTTTGACTTTGGGCCAAAGTGTTTTATATCTCCCTTTTTCTAGCTGCAGTTCTAAGAACTCAGAATCACCTGTTCTCTTGTAACCTGAGAAAAGACATGCCCTCATATGCTGTAGCCTGACCCAGAGGAGATGCTCTGTTTCTGTTCTTATGGTGGTGAGGTTTTTTAATTATGTGAGATAAAGGACATGCCCTGAAAGGATGGGAGGTGGGCTTCAAAACACTCCTCTGTCTCATTACAACAGAGACAAAAGTCTGAAGTTTCTGTCTCAGGTGAACAGCTCAACCACACAGCTACAAAGTAGACAAATGTCATCTTGTCTGGTGAATAATTATCGTAAGTAGAACAGCTTTTAACAAAGAGGCTGCTAATGAACAAGTACAGGATTCCTAGTCTGGTAGTTAAGGGCACTTCAGAAATCTAAGCATCACTTGCTCCAAGTCAGATAAAGTGGAGATTTGAAAACAAGACTAATGCCTACAAGGAAAATGATCTTATTTGCACCTAGACATAAAGGATTTGCATACTTGTCAAACAAAGAGGGAAAAAAATCCCATGCTACCAAAAGCATTCTGTAAAATCTGATATCCTTGGTCTGAGAATTGGGATTTCCAGAACTGGGGAGGTAAGAGAGACAGGATAGTATCCAAGCTAGGGTGAGACCGTGAACTAGGTGTGAGTTAGTCTGAGAGCAGTTTAGGCATTTTAGGGGTCAGAACTCTCCTTTTCTGAGGATATTGTAGTTATCTCGTGCCCTTCGTAAGCCTGAATACTGAGTAGCTCTTATAAGCATTCATATGGTACCTTATTTCTCATTTTATTTTGTCCCTGGTAAGTTCCATTTTCTGGTTCTTGAATACAAGAAGGATGTTTGAAAGACTATTTGAAATGCAGCAAAAGATTCCTAAAAAGAAAAATAATCGGGAAGTGGGCTTATGCTCATTCCCGGAGCAGGGCAGTATGCCAGATGGGAGTTACTAGAGGGACAGCATCATAAAAAAAAAAAAAAGTAGCACCTACTAAGTCAGTCTAGATATTGAACTGTGAGTAATTTTTCTTTAACTGTCAATATATGGGGATTAACACTTCTTTTTCTTCTGTCCTGGCAGTACTTAACTCTGATCTAGGTGTTTTATAGGAATGTCTTCTGTTCTTGCTATGTATTTCCAGAAGGCAGTGCATTTTTTCCTAGTAAAACTACATTGCAAGTGATCCCATCTATGTAAAAGGCATGCAGTTGGTCATAAATTGCAAAAGACTGCCAAAGAAAATGTAGAAGAAAAGTTACATTATGGTTGAGGCAATAATATAACAAGTACATTGATATTTTTTGCTTGGGATGTTTATTCAATGATCTAATTTTGCCCTTCAGAAACTATTACTGCAGATAAGCAAGGCAAAATGTCAATCTGGCTCTAAGATCCTGGGTTAGCATTTTTGAAAGTGCTTGAACTTCTAGATGGAATATGTTGATCCAGAAGAACTGTTGTGCAAGAAACAAAAACACCATTAAGGCGTTGCTTTTTCTGCTATTACTTGGAGAATTGAAGCGTCTGTGAGGCTGAATCTGTACAAAATTGGTACCTGCCTCCACTGGATGGCAGCCCAAGCTCTTCTCATCCCTAAAGCTGAAGAGATTTAGCTGACAAAACCAGCATCACACTCTCATGTCAGTGCTTCGCAAAACTCATGAGACTTTTCTGTACATCTAGTGAGTCAGGCGTTTGCCCCTTCATCCTCAGGGACTCTCTGATTACCCAAAGCAAGATGGTCTCTCTTCTGCTAATGGCACTTCAAAATGTGATTCCCATATTGTGTTTTAATTAGATTGTGATTAGTTCAGTGATTAGAACAGTTCAGGCAAACTGGTTTTTAAAATGTATATTCCTGAAATGAACACCTTCAACATGAACAGAAGTCATTGGAGACACCTAATGGGTTTAAGTAACCTATCTGGAAATTAAGGAGAAAACCATGAACTGTACGCCACGTATAGCCTTGTATTTTAAAGCATGCTGAAGCACCACTGAAGAAAGTGGATCTTTACAACGGCGAGAGATAGCAATTTTGACCCTCCCTTCTAGGAGGCCTGTGCCTGTGACCACAGTCATTGCTGACTTGTTGTCTGCTCAGCTATAGTCTAAGTCTCAAAAGCAGAGTCAGTGCTTGGATGGGGAATGCTACTCCAGTTGTGACCTTTGTCACAACTGCTTCAGGTGGCAAGGATTCCATAGTCTTTTCGGGGTGGTAAAGAGAAATTGCAGTGTCTTGGCCATGCCGCATAAAAAGTAAATTTCCGTTACATACCTAAAGTCTTTCTGCTGGACACAGTTTTGTTTTCTTCTCTTTCTGGTAATTTTAATGGGTTTTACAGAGAGTTGCTTGGACTCACAGCATATGTCACCTTTTAGTCACTGTTTTAACACAAAGCAGCATAATACAAGAAACACAATTTTACAGGCTTCTGGTGTACAAGCAATATTCTTTTGAATAGAAGTCTGTTAGTTTAATGAAATATATTAAACCTGAAAGAATGTTGCAGAGAGGTGAGGGTCAATTTCTTCTTGCAAGTAACAGGTGATAGGACGAGACAGAATGACCTCAAGTTGCACCAAGGGAGATTTAGGTTGGGTATGAGGAAAAATTTCTTCCCCCAAAGGGTTGTCAAGCCCTGCAACAGGCTGCTCAGAGAAATGGTGGAGTCCCCATCCCTGGAGGTCTTTAAAAGATGTGTAGATGTGGTGCTGAGGGACATGGTTTGGTGGTGGGCTTGGCAGTTCTGGGTTAGCGGTTGGACTCAGATTTAAAAGGTCTTTTCCAACCTAAATGATTCTATGATTCAATGTGTAACCTTGAGTTATTTCAGGCCTTTTCACAGATTCCTTCAGGAAAGTTTTCACCACCTGCCTCCATAGGATAAATAAGGTAATGGGTTCTTTTGTCTATGGATGGGCACAGTAAACTGTACCACTGAGATAAGATGCTAGCTTTGGAGTTTGCCCTGGTTTGATCTGTGAGTCAATATTCTAGCAGCTTCAGAGTTGTGTTATGCAGAAAGAGGCATAGTGCATTATTTTTCAAATCTCATATACTCAAACTCAGCACCTGAGAGACTTCCAAGATCAAACCCAGGCAAGAATAGCCTGGTAAGGAAAAGGATAATCTCCAAAGAAAATTATCTGCATCTTAATCTAGAGCACTTATACTAAGGCTAGTGGCTCAGTTTGAAAACCTAGGAGTCCTTAAAACATTTTCAGTAGAATTTATTTGAGATTTCCACTGAAGCAGGTGTTTCATATCAGAAACCTATAAGTGAAAATTAAAGTGATCTTCAGTTTCACAGAAATTTCAGTTCTGAAATAAAGGTTTTTCTTATAGAGGTGTCTCAAGAGGGCTGGGGTCCTTTATTTTGACTGCAGCCAAGCTACAATGAAAACATCCTCTTGTACTAGTTTCTTTCTTGCTCTTAACAGGTGGGAAGTATCAAAGGTTTCTGCATCACTTTCGTGATGTAGGCTGCCCCAGAGCCCCATGCCTCTGATAGGGTAAGCTGATATAGCTGTCTGCAGCCCACCAGGAAAGGTAGACAGAGCTCTTTACACTCCCTCCTTAACCGC
Source organism: Eurystomus gularis (assembly GCA_013400335.1). Classification (NCBI taxonomy): domain Eukaryota; kingdom Metazoa; phylum Chordata; class Aves; order Coraciiformes; family Coraciidae; genus Eurystomus; species Eurystomus gularis. The sequence goes on from VZZY01004400.1 coordinate 190,615, forward strand.
ACAGGAGATTTCTCATCCCCAAAAGAGGGATATGTCATTCCTAATATCTAGGAGCAGTGCCATGAGCTGTGGAAAAACTCCAGGAGAGTGAACACAGACCTCAGATTTATCTCCAGATATTTCAGCTGCACTTGAACATGTCTTCCAACTAGACAAGTCACTTAATACCTGCAGCTGAGTAACACAGCACATCAAGGGGAAGAATAACCATTCTGTGTCTGCTGCTTTGTAACATGGTGTGCTGCCAAAGAGTCTTCTGGTTTTCTGTAGAAATTATCTCTACAACCTGGCCTCTTCCTGCATGCAAGTGGGTCTCTGTCCCTCACCTACCTCAGGAAAGAGGGCTGTCAGAGTTAATGTTTGTGAATTGCTTCACAATTACTACCTGACAGATGCCTAAATGTGGAGCATGGTTAGTATAACAGCATAACTAAAAGGACCTTAACAGAACTGGTTTTGCTTTAAAAATTTCTTCTCTCTCTCAGTGCTGTGTGTTTTAATGTTCTCATCTTCTTTCCATTTAATTATCATCTCATGCCTTTTGTTTCTTTTCATTGGCCCTTCTGAACAACAGGTTTTGGGAAAGCCTTTTTATATATCCCTCTTTCCCTTGCTCTCTAATAGATACCATCATCTTCTAAAGGGTAGCCACTCCTTCCCTCAGCTAAGTACTGTCTTGGCAGGCGACTGAGGAGGAGGGGCCTTCTTTGAAAGGCTTTGAAATTGTGTTGTTAAAAAATATATAAATAAAGCAACAAACCTTTTAAAAGGGCTTTGAACAATCATCCCTTTCATTCCCTTATGGCCTATTGTGCTTCTGGCTTTTTTTATTATTTAGTGTGCATCAAAAAAAAAAAAAAAAATCCAAATGTTTTATGTTAAGCCATTAGGAGTTTATTTGGGTTGAAAACAGATAAATAAATGTGGTGCTAGCAGTTGGGACTGTAAGCACATGCACAGTTGCCTGGCAGAGGCAACCTATAGGAGGCACATCAGAAGGCCAGAATAAGCTTCAGTGAAAGACCAGAACAAAAGCATCAGCAGCATTTGTTTCTGGTTAAGTACTTTTGCATGAGCCTGACTACTGGAGTGGTTTACCCAGCTTTTATCTGTTTCAAATTCACCTCGTTCCCCCCACCCCTCTCTACAGCACCACTCCAAACTGTAACTCATGGTAATTACATGGAAAAGGAGGACGCATGGGATTTTTTAAATCTTCTTTTGTTTTATTTTTTTAAAACCACCTGATGGGAGCATGTGACTGGTTGGTATCCAACATTGCTTCTGGAGTTATTAGATACCTAACTAAATGGTTTTTTGCATGGCCTGCCTGGATTTTTTGTGCTTTTTTTTTTTTTCTAAGTGCTGGGTATATTTTGTGAATAGCCAGAAAAAGCATTTTGTTTCTTTCTTTCTACCCCCTTCCACTTTTGTTTGCCAACTCTGCCTGTCATCCCCAGAGAATTCTGCAGCAGGCTGGTGACTGCAGCTAGGGCTCCTCTCTGTGCATAATTAGTATCAGTCTTGCTTGGTCTCATTTCCCTGGTGGGGCTGTTGGGGAAAGAGAGTCTCTTCCATTAAATGCATTATTAGGTTCGCATCTTAGCTCCCAGGTGACCTACATTGGGTGAATCAACATCTGAACTTCAACTTTCTAACTCTCTTTCTCCTTGCATCTGAAGTATATCGTAATTTTTGAAAAGCACACGTATAGACTGCTGTTAGTATTGTTAAATAATTAATAGGTTGCAAGAGGTAGATAGTAGGAACTTCTAAGAATCTGAGCTTGACTTTGCTGTCTCAGTTTTGAGACTCAGATAAAACTCTTTGTGAAGTTGAATGGAGCCACTGACAGTCCAGACCTCAGAAAAATCAAGGGAGAGGTGTCCATCTCCAATCAGGCTCCAAAGGAAGGACAGTCCCTAATGGAATTCCTTCAGTGAGTGCCATTTTATGTGTGGGACATGGAATGTCAGGCTACAAACGACAAAGAGATCTTCTAGCATGTATAATCTCAGGCACATCAAAGACACTGGAACAGAAAAGTACCCACAGCATAAAAAGAGAGCAAGAAACTGTCTCTAAAACAGTTTTTACTCTTTTGCAACAGTATGGTTGATTTAAAAAAAGAAGGAAAAGAAGTGTCTCTTTCTCTTGTAACTGTATGGAAGAGGAATGTGATCTGAACACAATTTTGCATGCTAAATTCCTTTAACTGACACAGTTTAGTAGATTTCCCTATAGTGTACCTTTCAAAATCTAGTTACAGGATCAGTAATAGAGAAGAGAAAACCCATCAGACATTTGGACTTAGGAGGCTTAATGTTCTTTAGACGTTGCTCCTGCATACAGCCTTCTGTAGCTGGTTCTGACCTGTTCAGAAATAGGTACTAGAGCTCACAAAAGTCTTAAGAGGAAGATCTACCTAAGATCTTGCCTGTCCATAAAACAGGGATTATAAACCATCTGACCTTGTGGTGATACTGTGAAAATAAGCAACCTACTGTATACTGCAGTATTTTAGTAGGCAGGGTATGTGTTCCTGAGATACAGATAATTAAGTGCAACAGCGAGGTTATTGGGAAAGAGGAGGAATATATTTATGTTGTTCTGTAATATATTACTAATTTTAATGAGGTGATAAGAGCTTATACTGTAGCCTTGGAATAAAATAAAATAAAAAAAAAATATATATATACAAAGATCAGGGGAAAACTTCTTATTTGCTCCAGTGCTTTTTAAAGGCTACATCAAAACACAAGGGCAACAGTTGTGGTCTCTTCAGCTCCTATGGAGAAGTGAAGGTTCACTTCATCTCTGTAAATAATTACTTTTGGAGAATGGTGCTGCTTGACAACGGACAACTGCAGACTCTGACCAAAGGCTGGGTGTTTTTTGAGTACTGAGAAACAATCACGTTTGTTTTAAAAAATCCGGAGAGTAACTTAGACACTTTTACTTGCAAGTTCATTCAACATTCATATTTTAAAGGCGTAATTTTCAAGTATTGGTAAAATAAATATAGCCAGGTATTTTAAGGTTTTGTGTATTTCCAGAAAACTTTTACCTTTTTAGAAGCTATACTTTTGTCACCCGATTATTGGTCACTAATTGTTCAGTTGGTAAGGTATACCAGCAGTTGAATGCCGTATGTGGAATGATCCTTGTTTCTTGAATAAAGACTTGGAAGAACCTGTGTCACAAACCTGCAAAAGCTTACAAAGGTATTCCACTGGAAATGAGATCAGAATACACATTTGTGTAGCAGAACCAGACCCCACCAAAGGAAAAGCAGACTAATGTTTATTTTGTAACACAGTGTCACCATGTCTCATGTTATCCTCTCACAAACACACACAGCAGATATTTTATAACACCTGTCTTTTAGAGCTTTGAAAGCATTAGAAAAAATATTTAATAGGAAGTTGTAAATAAAAAAAAAAAATGCAACCATGGGAAGGGCTCACATATAGACAAGAAAGGAGAATGGTTTGGACTGGGTGGCAGAAAGAGGATTCCAATGCTGGTGTGAGAGTTAAAGAATGAAATTACCAATCAATCAATGAGACCAATTTTTCATCTCTCCACATCGGGAAATAGTTGTTGTCTGTGATTTATTGTAAGCATAAAGGAAAGCACTGGAGTGGCTTGCTGTAAGTGAAAGCACTGGATCTGTGTGGAACTTATCTTCCTATAAGGAGCTGAAAAAGGCATTTCTGCTTCTCTGCCAAAGGACGGCTTTGTGACTAGTGGGGAAACAGTTTTCAAAGAATAGACGGTTTTAAAATAATGAAATGGGTGGAGAGGGCTTATGACTTTAGGAAGACCTGAAATTACCAAACTGAAATGCAAAATCTAAAGTTCCTCTGACATTTAGAGCAATCTCAAATTACTTTGAGAATTCAGTAGTACAATGAGGCAACGTCATAACATTGGGTCAGAGTTCCCACTTTGAGTTACGGGAATACTGAACACTTGAAACTTGGGTATGGCTTTTAGAATTGAGGCCTGTTTCTTTAAGGAAGCAAAACAAAAGTCTTGCCACAGGTGTTCTGAATTTGGATGGGTGTGAAGAAGGGTAAATAAACTGAGTGGCTACTCAGTTTGCCTCTTTCTGTGATGGGGCTGGAAGGCTCTGAACTGGCTTCTGCTGCTCGACCTGGCCCCAGGGTTCCAAATCTAGATCCTACATTAAATCCAATCCCTTTTGGAAGAAAGGAAAGGTTATAGGGAGGAAAATACCATGCAGTGACTATAGCAAACGCACCCAGTGAAGTAAGCAAGACTGAAGTTCTGCTTAGAGATGATTCTGCTTGATGTGAAGAGCAAAAAAGTAACAGCCGCCTCCTCCTCCTCTGCACACACACACAACTTGTTTACAACAGTGCCTTGTAGTGACTGCTGGTGGTGTCACTCCGTCCCATGCCCCAGAGCTATCACCGGGCCTCATGGGAGATGTGACTGCAGCATCGGGCATGGGACTGTTTGTTCACTCACTTTCTGTGAAGAGAGTTTTGAACTGTGTTTTGAATAGACAGCATTTTCTTTGTGTGGTTGGTAAATAACACAGAGCAAAGTTAGTCAGCAAGTTGCATAGCTTCTGCATTCTGATTCTTTGGAGCCCTTTTGTACCAAGCTTGACAGGATGTTTTTAACAGAATGTGACCTCACTGGGATACCAGAGGTAAGGAAAAAAGTTATTGGGGCTGTTGTGGAATATTTAGCACAGAGCCGACTGAAACTACTGCTTTAAAATGCCTCTTGGAAAGGAGATGGTTTCATGGTGATCCATTCAACACCTTGTTCAGTGAAAATCAGTGTCTTTCACTCCTTTGTAAGTTATAGGAAGTCTTGATAAGTTTTTCTATTTCCCACTTACGGAAAAAGATGCTGATTTGCAAATCTCAGAACGATTATGTACTTGCTCTAATGTGTTGAGAAAAGGCCCAGTTCTAGTGACAGAACATCAAAATGTTTTCTTTCTAACACAGAATGGAATAAGCGGATCAGATCCAGTTGTTCATCCAAGTCCAAGAAGCAGCAGTGCGAGAACCGGAGCAGTGGCAAACCCTGCAAGACCAGACGACAGTGATCTTGTGGACACCCATCCTCAATCACTGGGTAAAGGTAAGAAGGAAAAAAAGAAACTATTGTCAGTGCCTTTTCTGGGGGAGATGAGGTGTGGGTTTTCATCACAGACGTTAAAGCTGAGGCTGCTGCTTGTAGTTTTGCTCAGACGTGGCGTGAAGAGAGTTGTGGTATCCTGGGGGATGTGGGGCTTTTTGGGCCCCCCAGTCTCTTTTCTCTGCTGGTCAGTACTGGGGAGAGGCAGCTGCTGTGAAGGGGGGGGACACAGCACCTCTCCCCTGCCATGGGAGGGGACCCCGGCAGGCTCCCAGCTCTTCAGGGTGTCTTTGGTGTGACGCTTGCAGGGTGTCTTGGGTGTGATGCTCGTGGTTCTAAGAGCTGACAGCCTTAGGGTGCAGTGATGCAAGGTTCGGTGGTGGCAAGAGAAAGGAGAGAAATCGCAGTGTTCGAGAAGTCAGGAAAGTTGACTTCAAAAAAAAAAAAGGATGTCATTGAGATATTTATTTATATGGTATAAAAATATTATAGATTCATGCAGAATTTCTGGGCTATTTGTTTCTATTCACAGTCTGAAAAGGTTTTTATGAAAAATGAAAGAAAAATGCATTATGACAGAAAATAGCTTCACGAATAATAGGCACCTTGCTTTTGTGAAATTAAATCAACAGTATGTGATCTGTTTTACTGTGTATACCAACATAACAACAAAGCTTCATTGTTTTTGTGGTCAACAATTACTGGGTTTTTTTCCAGCCAGTACAGGTGACTTAAAAAAAAATTGTTTGGAGTCACTGACAGAGCAGTGAGTGGAAATGAAGTTCTCACGATACGTTAAATTGTTATTCATACTTAAGGACTTGCATAACAAAGAAACCTAAAAATAAGCTTTTAAAATTGGAAAGTTTTGAGTGTTGCTGATAATGAAAGAGTTCTTTGGTAAATGAGGATGGAAAAGTTTGCTCACTTACTTATGACTAACCAGAGTTGCTTTTTACTGTAAGGCACAAAGAACTAGAGATTTAGTTTGTCTTGTTGAAAGTGGATGGGTTGAAGTTCATTTAGTAGCATAAAAGATGCGGTGAGTGCATCATGCAGTAAGATAGAGTAATGACTTTGGTTCGACAAAGCATTTACAGTGCTACTTTTATACTGTCAAACTTACTACTGTGATTTGATCCCCTGGAGTGTGGTAGATAAGCTGCCAGCTCTGTCTAAATTAGCGCAAATATTTCCTGTGAAGAAGCTTCTAGAGGCAAGCGTGGTCTCTGAAGCAGGAGTCTGTCAAATGGGGATGACTGAAGATGATGAATTTATATACACAACTTTGGTTTATGTGTTGCAGTAATACCTCTGGCCCTCATCATGGGTCAGATTTTATATATCAAGCAGCTAAAGATGCAGGCATGAGATGGGAGTTGGATAAAACAAATGCAATAAATTAATCAGTCATTAAAAATACACCCAAAGTGTTAAGGTGGAGTTTTGTGATTTTAATCTCCTCCTGCAGCTGTACACGTATCGTCAGGGGATTTTTAACTGATGATTTTTCATAGGGTCTCACCCATTACAAGTGAACTGCCACCAATACTTGGCAGCTTGGTCGTTTTTTGTCCTTCAATCAGGGAGAACTTGGCAGGGTGGGATAGAGTTTACTTTATCCCTGAATTTGAACGAGAGAGTGCAAAAGTTGAGTAAAAGTAGGCTGCTATTTATAAAAGCTGCGACAGATAAAACCAGTAGAGGTCAGCACAGAGCGCTGAAATGGAAGCCAAGGCTTTGTGTATTGATGCTCTGTATTTTCCATCTCTAACTTTTCTTTTAAATTACAGTGACTTATAATCCACATCCCTGTCCTCTTCGAGAGACAGATTAAAAATACTTGAGATAATATGATAATGACAGGCTGCGTAGATGGAGTCATTTAAACAATAACGTGAATTTTGTAGCATGGGGTAGCTTGCAGAGATGCTGGAAAACTTATTTTGTGGAATCATTATTCAAACCAATGTGTAATACTTATTACATATATTGCAGCGGCAAACACATATACCTGATGGTTTTGTAGCAAAAAATTAGGAGAAAGGGGATCATTTTTTAGGAAAAAACTTTTCAGATCCTCGAAATTAAAAAAGAAAAAAAGGAATACTTCTCATTTTAGGTAACAAGTTTGGATAATTATAATTAAGTGATGTTTTAAAAGTTATTTTCTTTGTGTATATACACATATATATATATAAAGAGAGAGAGGGAGAGGCAGGCAGAGTCTGTATATAAAGTTGAATCATCTTTTGTTTCACTTTTTAAAGCCATTGTTTGCTCGTGGTTTCCTTTTGTGATTTAAAGCAAGGAAAAGAATCACTGCGTGCAGTCAGTGCATGAAAAGATCCTTCAACGTACGTTTGCTGCAAAAGCTCATCTCTGAAAAGCTTCTGTTCAAGCTGCTTTCTGTGGATCTAGAAAGAGCAACCTGCCTGCCCCCATTCTTTTTCCTCACACTTTAACTGAATACTTTGAAAACTACCTTGCTATTAAGCTGTAATGGTTGAATATCAAAGAATTACCAAAAAATTATGGCCAGATAAACGTGGCATATTCTATTTTGATTCCAATATCAGCTTAGGGAGGAATTTCCCAATACCTTCAGAGGGAACAGAACTATACAAACAATGAATATTTTTTAAAATCCTCTTTACTTGTTCTGCTTCATTTTCATGTACTTCTTTAAATTGATTATGAAGGCGTTGGAAAGTATGCAGCATTTCTGAAAACTGTACTTTCTATTTGCTTTATAACGCACTCTAAAAGTGACAAGAACTATAGAATCTTCAACCCTTTCTCACAGGCACTTGTGTGCCATTCGAGTCAGATGGTGTGTGAACGCCGTTCAGAAGGCTTTAAAGGAAGATTACTACAGGGAGGGGATTCCCTAATAACTGTAAAACTATCAGGAGTATAAACTGAGGTGGAAAGGAGACAGAGATGTCAAACTGCTGTTGCAGTAATGCTGCAGTCAGTAACTGCTGACCTGTAATGTGTTCTTTGTCTCTGTAAAATCACACACGGATCTTTCGATCCAGTACAGCTGAATTTTCTTGTGAAAGATCTCCCTTATACATATGTAGTGTAAAATTTTGGCAAAGGCAATGGAAGCCCTGAGGTTTGCACCAGTGGTGAGGCTAGGAGCTCTACAGGCTTGAACTTTTTTTTTTCTTCAAGGCAAAGGAAAACTTAGAAATAATCAAATTTCTTTCATAACATGGAGTCCTGTCTAACAGTGTGCCATACAAGTCACATCACGTTAAACGCAAATTCCATTCTGAGTCCAATTTTCCTACCAAAGGCTTGAATTCAATTCCATTCAGTTCAGTTCAGCTTTTCTTCATTTAAAGGGAAGTAGAGAAACAACTTCTAGTATCGATTTCACTCTTGGCTTTGATTGTGTTTTGAGAAAATAAGCTTGAGACTGAAAGTCAAACCTGCCTTCTTTACCCAGGTAAACTTCCGATGTCTGTACCATATTGCCACACAATATTTTCCTATGGTCTTCTTCACACCTCTCACATTTTTTGCTGGGTACAAAGGGTGTGAGAAGTTGTATTTTGCTAAGCCACAGCAGAACTGCTCGGTTACAGTAATTGATATTCTTCATAAGCTGGTGATTCTTATAATACTAAATACCCTGGGTTTTAGCCCATCAATGTTGAAGTCTGAAAGTCTGAGTATTTCTATTGCTTCAATTAACTTTATTTACATGTTACATTTAATGAACATCTGGTCTGTGACATATGGGATATAAAAACCCCAAAACTCAGGGACCAAAATAATGTTGCTGGAAATGTATAGTTCAATCAAGTATAATATTATGCTAGAAGTTTGCTGTTCTTATCTGTATCCAGACTAAAGGTAGATTACAGCAGAACTGTTCATGATTAGGGAACAGAAGGTCTATCTTATCGCTGAAGTTGTCAGTCTCTTGGTAGATTAATGTTTGATATTTTCTTGATGGTTATATTGCATTCATATATTCTTACAGGTAGAGTAACACTATATTCTCATTTTGTCCCTCTTTTCTGATGTCTTTGATTTATTGGTTTGCAGGATTTTAAGAATTCTTCCCTGCAAAGTAGCTATGCATAGTTAAATTATCCTACCACTACATAGCCAGGGTTTGCGCTTAAGTCAGGGGCAAATTTCTCCATTCTTAGTGTATGTGTGTTTACAGTGGTGACTTCCAACACTTTTGCATTACCTGAGAAGGAGGTACCTGTCATTTCACTATAAAACTGTGTGTTCTGTTTAAGCGTGTATCAAAAAAATTGCAGGCTTATGTCCAGGTGGGAATGGTATTAATTCAGTCAGTGGTGATAAGTAATTGAGATAGTAGTACTCGTGAAAATCTCTTCATATAAACAAGGAAACTGTGGCATTTGCACCAGCAATTGAATAAATTAAAGTTCCATACCTGTAATTACGTTATCAATCTGCAGATTGCAGAATAACTGAAAATAAATTAGAACCAATAAATTAGAATGATAAATGTAAGCAAACACAGTGGAATATTTGAAATTACAATTTGAGAAAAAAAACCCTTATCCACAGGAATAAAAGACAGCCTTAGGAATTGCTATAATTCTGGGAAATGTACTCTTTACCACAAGAACATGTCAGTATAACAGTTTTATTTTTGGTGGTTCTAACATTTCAGTGAAGCATATCTATGGAGGCAACTTTGATTCTAAGGTGCTTAAGACATCTGAAATGATGCTTTTCTCTGACTATATTAGATTGGATTACATAGTTGGGTTTGTTTTGTTTTTTTAGTTTATCTTGGTGTTCTACTGGGAAATTGTTACATGTTCTTTTCACTGTATAGCTCAAGGCAATACTAGGCTTCTGTTTTTCATTTCCTCACTTTCTCATATGTAAACTATAGACTCATCTCTCCTTGGTATCCTTTACCTCTCACTGGAGTCAATACAATGCTGAACCCAAGTCTTAAGTGCCTTATATATCCCAGTAGCAGAAAAAAAAATTGGTTGCATGGGGTGGCTTGAGGTCCTGTAGCCTTTATAATGTCAACAGTAAACCTGAGGTATAGCTGGAGTTAAAGCTTTGTAGAAACTCTGAAAATCACTTCCTCTTCATAGAGAATTTCTCAGTCATTTATCTTAGACCTAAGTATTTCTGTGAGGTCAATATTCACACCGTCACCTTAACTGTAAACCAAATAAATGTGAATTCCGATTTTGTAGCACATATTCGTGATTACGTTTGCAAGCAAAGTTGTTTCTGAATACCTTTGTTTCTAACAAGTCTCTTCTAAAAGCAAATCTTCTGCTTGTCTCTACTCTGCAGAATAACTCTTTTATGAAGAAATCATAATTCATCAAGAAGATCTTCCGTAGTATATGTTTGCGATTACTCAGTGTACTGCAAGGGGATATTAAAAATAGGCTTCGCAGGATAGAAAACGTTTAACAAGTACATGGCTTTACTTTTTCCTTTTGTACTTCAAGGGCAAATCTAAATTTCGATCATATGCACTATGTTTTCCCAACACCACAGAAATGCAAAGAATAGCAATGTTATTTGACCACATTATTTGACTGTCCTTTAAGGGGTTTTTGTTGGTCCAGAAAAAGCAAGGTGCCTTTCTGTAAATGTTTTGCCTATGTTTATGTGTATTTAAATTTTATGAATACACTCATATCTTATATCTTGCTATATATACCTATAAGAATATATGCAGAACATTATGAAATTTCTGCAGAAAAATACTACTTGGGAGCTCATTAATATTTTTTTATGATCGCAACAAGTTCATATTAACACTAATTTTGTTCCAGGAATTAAGATGTTAAACTTAAGAAAATGTTTAATTAAAATTAGATGGAATATGGGTAAAAGACTTGAAAAATACTAACTGTGGCATGTAATTTCCTATAAACCTGGCTCACATAAATATTTTCTCTATTTTTCTCAGTAATAATTTTTTTAGTAGTGCTCTCATAGAAGTGTTAATCATGTGACTACATGTGTCAAATATATTTCATTTTGCCAGCAAATTTGTACAACTTCAGAGAAAATGTATGAGTAAAGAGTTTTGGGTAGCTCAACGTTGGTGGTAAAGATGACCACAAAGAATGTGAATGCTTATATCTGGTAGGCTTATACCAAGTTCTCTTGCAAAAAAAAAAAAAAAAATAGTGATTTGAAGTAGCATTAATTTGAATTCTTGACCAACCTGATTGCATTCTATGATGAAATGAGGGAACTGACTGGATTCGAGGTTAAGGGGAGCAGGGAGTGTCATCTGCTTTGACTTCAGCAAGTTTTTCAGCACAATCTACCAGAGTATCCTCATATCCAAGTAGAGTTGTTATGGAGTAGACGGATGGACTGCTAGAGGAGTAGAAAACTGTATGGATCATTGGACTTTAAAAGGAATGGGTAATGGTTCACACTCTGCCTCAATGCCTGAGTTCCTCAGGCAACTGTCCAGAAACCCATCCTGCTTAATAACTTCATAAGTGTCTTAGTGGACAGTGGGTTAAATGCTATATGCTGACAGGGATTAAGGCTAACATAGCACTGGACTGTATCAATAGCAGAATAGCTAGTACATCAAAGAAAGTTATTTCCCTTTTCTTGGTACTAATTAGGCCACATCTAGATCATTGCATCCAGTTCTGGGTAGCCCCATACAAGACAGATGTCGATCAACTGGAGTAAATTCAGTGCAGAGCTACCAGCATGATTGGAGGCAGGAGCATGTGCCCTGTGAAGAGACTCCAAGAAATCAGGCCTTATTTAATCTGAGGAGAAGTGTTCAGGAAGAGCAGTGCTGAGAAAATAATAGTGTTGCAACTTTTGAAATAACATTTTCTGTGTAACTAAATAGTGCCTCCTTCTCCTAAGGAAGCTCACCCATTCCCATGCATCAGTTGAGCTTGGGTTGTTAAGAAGCTTTAAGGAATATCTAAATGTTGCAAGCGACAGCTCTGCAGTTAGGCAGTAGATATAACTACTTTGTAAAGGCAAATTATTGCTTTCACATGGGTAATAATGGAAAACACAAAAAACTGGCATTCCAGATGTAATCCGATGGTTTGTCCAGGTCTCTGAACCTCCTGTGCCTGCTAGAAGGATTTTTCCTGTGGAGCAGTCCTTGCCATTGCTCCTGGAATGTTGGGAATTAGTTACAGAGTATAGGTGAACACTGTTGGCAGGGAACCAATGGCCTATACATTCTGAACTCTGCCTTCGCTTGTTTTAATGGTGCTTATGCCCTGTTTTTGTTCTTTTCTCCTGAAATTTGTTGTGAATATTTTTGCTTACAAAGGAAGAAGTCTGTCGAGAAAGTCATAAGAATCTTGAAGTTTCTAAATGTTTCCAAACAAAAAATTTTGTTTGGAAGTGAAAATATTAGACGAAAAGGAGTAATTAGGAGGAATTTGTAAGCCTACCTTTTTCCTGTGCCGAATTAACATGGCTAACAGTGAGAACAAGGGGCTAAGGTAAAAGGGTTCATGAGCTCTCTTGGGTCATTGCTAGAACATACTCTGCTTAGGAATCTAAAATTATAGTCAATCTTCTGTTGTATGGATTTATACTCCAGAAGATATTAGGAGTAGGCATCAATAGAGTGGTACCAGAATGTTCAATCAGTCCCATCCAGACTTCAGATAGTCATCTGTTAATCAAATGGGAATGTGCTCTTCTTATGAAAGACTGGGCTCCACCACAGCTGGAAGGCCAAAATCACAACTGGAATAATATAATCCTCTGGTATTAGGTAAATTAATCTGTGACTTCAGTTTCTCCTCCTTGCTCTGCTTCTTGTTGTCTTAGCAGTCTTGGAAAACGCTGTTTACATTTTTTGATCCTTAAAAGAAACCCCTGCAAAACTCCGTTCCTAAATGGTTTTATTTTGAGACTTTAGGAAAATGAAATTAATGCTACCCATTGTTATCTCTTGTAGAGATTATACACAAATCTTTTCTTAGTGGATATATAACTCTTAAAAATTAAGAACTGTAGAACCTGAGGTTTTGGAATGATTCTGTAATAATTTGGAAATAACATTCAGCTGACTAATTTCTGTATTATCAAGTCTTTACAGTACTTGGCTGCAAATACAACAAAGAAATAGCGTGCATAATCATTTCTGTGATTCTAGCATCTACTGGCTAATTACAAAAAAATCTGTCCAGAAAAAAAATAAAATGCAGCACATCCTATTCACCTGTTTATATAATCTTATGGCTAGTGCTATCACAAAGGCATCAGGTTTATTCAGTGATTTCTGGAGGTCAGATTTCATGAGCAAAGTGAACGAGGCACAATGGACAATGCTGACTAAAGATGAAAAGATAATGCTTGTCCTTGTAGCAAAAAAAAGTTCTAGAGATTTTTGTATGTATGTTTCTAAAACAACACCAGGATTGACAAGAATTTCAATGGAATCACACAGTTGGAATATGATGATATTCTTGGATGTCTTTTGTTTCTTTGTTAAACCAGTGATCCAACACTATCCAACACTCCAGCAGAGATGTATTGCATTTGCTTATAGTTTTAAAACTCTTTTGTAAGTGCTGATAAAGAATTGGCATCCCCCATTTAATTAGCTGACAACCTGAGAAGTGCTTGTACAAGTTCTACAGTTGCATCAAAGAATGGCTAGAAAAGGACAAACTTGAAATTCTGATTTCCAAAGGTTTGAGATGCAGTTGATCTGGTAACTAAAGACAAAATCTTGGAGTATCAGTGTTTCATCTGAGGACTCATTTCACTTGGATGAAATGTTGTTCTTAGAGCCATTTTTTGGTGGTCTGCTCCGATTTAGCCCTGGATATTTGGTTACTAGGCTGTGGTGATTGTAAAGGAAGAAAACTATGGCAGATGAAACCCTTCTGTAAGGTGTGTTCTGTGGTGTGTAGCTATTGTTATGCACATATCTACAGAGATACAGTGAACATGTCAAAGATACTTGAGTATAAGAAATCAGTGCCATGTGTAAGTGTCATGTAAAACGACTAAAGACCAGAAATTCTTTGCTGCTTTTTTAACTTAACAGAATACAACTTTCCTTTCTATTTACCTGGACTATGAGAGAGAAACACATTGTCCTCCCTTTTATTAAGCTTTTTTGGTATAGGCACATTCCTCAAACAAGATGTGCCTGGAGCCCAAGAGTTTCCATCTCCAAAGGGAAAATACATCCTATTCTCAACACGCTAGAATGAAGGACAGAATCATACATTAAGTTATTTGCCTTTCTGCCCAGATATCAAGTAGATTTATTTAACTGAATAAAAAATTGGTCCTGAATGTTCAAAGTACTTTTGTGAGTTAAAATGTATGTTACTCATGTGCAGTGACAGAGGGAAAGGAAGAAGCAGAGATTGCCAAGGACATTCTGAGAACATTTATTGATTGGAAACAAATCACTGGATTTGTTTTGTTTTGCTTTGTTTTGCTGGGTTGTTTTTTTTTCTTCTCCATATTACATGAAGTGGTCTCTGTCTGGGTGTAATTTTTACTTTTTAGTGCCATCTGCACCTGTGGCCTTTGGACTTAATGTTTATGACAGATGGACTGGACTGTGTTTGCACCATTTAGTGTATAATCCTTCTGTATGTATCTATGCCATGCTAGGCAGTGGCACTGGCCCAATGGGCATATTTATTAGTGCAGACTTCCTGTCTGCTTCCATTGTTCTGTTGCAGTGTCCTTTGAGCCTAACGGACCTTGCTTTGTGCTGGGCCCACCTACAAAATATTGTTCCTGATTCATGCCAGATTATCTGTTGCAGACTCTAATCTTTTTTTTTCCCTCTTTTTTTTTTTTCCTCTAACACATTTGCCAACTAGAAAGCTTAAAATGGATCGATTCCATATTGTAAATGCTCTTCCTCTCCTCTCAGGCTGCGAGCTTCGTTTTGGAACGAGCTTGCTAGGTTTGTTTGCTGGTATTGAGATGCTCAATAAAAAAGAGAAGCGTTTGCTCTGAAAAAAGGTTGCTTCTCATCCTACCTCAGCTCCTGTTCTACTGGAAGCAGAAGCTGTTCCCAGCAAAGTGATGGCCCCTGTAGGACAGGGTGGAATAAACACGGCCCCGGCTTTGGGAATCTGCTTGGCCCGTGTCTGGCAGCCTAGAGCTGTGTGGCACGTCCCATTCCTGCTGACTTCATCAGCGCCGTGTGGCAGGTGTGGGAAAAAGGATGGGCTACTATTACACAAGAAACGTTCCCTTCTGTATCAGTACAATAGCAAAACAAATGCAACACTTGGACTCTTGCAATATTTAAAGTTTTCTAGTTTGTGAACCTAGCAATTGACAGAGGTGAGATCCTGATAACAAAGAACAATTTGTGTTGTTCATTTATCTCGTGAAATCATGAGACTGCTGCTCAAATTTTTGTGCCTATTGCAGAAATGCGTGAAATGAACCCCACAGTTTAGATGTAGTCATGTCAAATCAGTGGCAAATTTCAAACAGACTTCTGAGAATCAAAAGCTCAACATACATAATCCTAACACTTAAAAAGGATTAAAAAATATTTCTGTAGAAAGTAAACATGCCTTTATAAACTTAATATTAAAATATTTGATTGAAAGTAGAAAATCTCATGGCAGTACGTTTGGCAACCATGTTTCACACCCATGCAATGTTTTTCTTTCTTTTCTTTTGTGATATCTGAAGGAGTTTCATCAATTTAACCTCGTAGTTGCACATCTTGAAGGAATATTTTAAAGAATGCAGTATTGAAAATGTGCAAGCTAGTTGTGGGCAAATCTTGTTTAATACCCTTCAATTTGAATTAGCTGTGTGATGATTCTGAATTATTATTTTTTTTCTGAATTTGCTGTGGCTGTATTACAATTTGCTCCTGATAGGTTATTGTTCACCTACTCCATGAAAAAGCAGTTTTCTAAGTAGCTTTTCCCTGCTGCCAGCCAGTGTGCTGATGAAGCATCTTCCCAAAACTACCATAAAAGCTTCAGTATCTCCTTTTTGTATAAGACATTTTATAAATTTTAAGGGGGCGGCAGAGGTTGGTACAGAGGTACATCCCAGAGGAGATGGGATATTGAGTGCTTATTTTTTATTTGCTTTTTTGTTTGTTTGCTTTATAGAGTTCATAGCTACAGTTAAATGCAACAATAGGAATATTATCCAAGTTTGCCAGGACAGAGAAGTAATCTTCTGTCACAAAAGTCTGTTTGTTACATGATAAGATTAGCTTTAAGGTTATTGTAATGTTTGAGTTTCTGATTGGAGCCCTCTGTAAATAATGACCTGAGGGGCTGTGTCATCATGTAGACAAGCTATGTGACGATTCAGCTGTGATTACTGTAGCTTCAGAACCAGTAATGTACATTGCCCCAGAACTGCAGAGCTAGGTATCATGTCCCACAAATGGATTTATTCAGTTAATCACAGAAGAGCCCGGGGACTGAGCTGATGGAAGTACATAATAGCAAGGTTATGCCTATCAAGGATATGCAGCCTAAATCTCTCAACTCTGAGGCACAGTAGAGGCAAGTGTTATGTGACAGCCTTCCCTTGCGGATCATCGTTATACCCCTTCCCTAGACGTTACCTAATTACTAGCCAAGCCAATATACTACACCACCATCATCTACCCTTGCATCTGCAGGGTTGCATCTGAAATGCAGACAGCCAAGGGGATTCTTCGTCACCGTGAACCGCACATATCTGTGAACACTGGAGAGTCAGCCTTATCTGGGCTTGTGTGAATTCACACTTCTGTTAGAGGAACTGTAAACCTAAAGAGCTTTGCAGAACATCCAAACTGTCCAATAACTAACCGCGTGTCCCTGGAGATATGTCTATGGTCATCTGCAAACACGAGCTCAGGAATAGTTGCTTCCTGTAAACAAGCCTCCTGTCTCTGCACGCACTTACTGAAGATTCAGGACTCCTCTATTTGAGTATTATTATGTGTAGATCCACAGCCTAGCTAGAATCTTCAATTTTCTGTTGCTGAAGTTGTTCTTGCCTGTTAGGCCTCTAGTACAGTGGAACTCCTTGTGCCAGGCCTTCTGCCAACTACTTTTTCCTGTTACTATGATTTCTTCATAGCTGCAGCCTTTGTCTAATTTTCCTGGTCTAGGGAATGATCCATCAGTCATCTGATAGATGAGAAATCCACATGTGTGATCCCACAGAAGGCCCTTCAAAGGTCTTGTTCAACACCAGTGTCCACCAAGCTCTGGATCGGTTGTCTGTCTAGCTTTATGATCATCTGCATTTGCAAAGAAATAGGACAGTGCCCTTGAAATTTTCACCAGTTTTCTTCTAGACAGGATGTCCATACTGGCAACAGATAAATTGTCTTTTCCTACCCATGACTTTCCAAGGTCCAGCCAATGGATTTGTCCACTAACTTCCTAATGTCTCTAGACATGTTTGACTCTGATCTTTGGAAAGACCAATCACGCCACTCCTACCTGCTGGGTCATTCCACTGATGTCATTCATTTGTAAGATCCATTAAGCAAACCAGCTGCTCCTTTTGCCTGCTTCAATATTGATCACTAAGTAAAAGGATGCAGTGATATATTTGTCATATGTGGTAGGCAGAACAGAGCCCAAAGGGTCACAACTGGTCATTTATATGAACATTTACATAAATATAAAATAGTGCTGCTGCTGCTTTCCTCTGAAAGTTAAGCTCTGTTTGTGCACTCAAGAATCATACTTAAATTCTGAATAGTTGCTTCTAGCTGAAACTGAAAGAAAAAAATGCATTTCATTTACAAGTAAACAGTGTAAGACAATGATATTTGCACCCTTTTAAAACATTTTAGAGATAAAATGTTTTGTTTCCTGAATTTCTTTCTTTTTTTGTACACTAATATATCCAAATGGCAATATAGAAAAAAATACTGAAATCATAGTAAAATTATCTGAAAAATAAGAAAAGCAAAGGTCCGAAAACTGCAAGCACTGAAATAACAAATGTTGAGAGAGCAAAATGGGTGTATTTGTAGGAAGCTTTTTTCAGAGACGCCTCGAATATCCTTATCATTGGCCCTGTTTCTCATTTTATTAAATATCATCATACAAAAAAACCTGTGAACATAAAACCCTCCTGTGTTCACTTTTTCCCTTCACTAATAGGGGAAGATCAAGCATTAAATAATGTGGAAGAGAAGACTGCAAACTATTTAGAATCAGATTTTCCTCTGTAGAAGGACTAGTATGGACTGAGCTCAATTAGCTTCTTCACCTAAACGCAGACAGCAGCCTGATAACTGATTTTAAAATCCCTTCTTGTGGTAGTATTCAGTGGTAGGAAAAGTAGCTTTATGTGTGGTTACCAACCTCACACATGAACCTCACAGCACAACTTCTGCGTGTGACTGGGATCAATTTGGCCAGCAAAGGGCCCTGTGTGGGATTATTTCATTTGTCCCCCTCACTGCTCTGAATCCTTTGCTTCTGTCTGTTAGTTTTATTTCCATTCCACCAGTTAATACTGCGATCAGTGAGGATGAGAGAGTAATCCATCCTTTGTACAGGTCTTATGTCTTTCTTCCATCTACCTACATGTTTTCCCTAAATCCTGTGATTGCTTGGGAACCGGCAACAGAGACAGATGGAGGATGTCACACCCACATGCAAACGATGAAGAAGTGATGGCTGTTGGCCATTGACTTGCAGTGACAGAGACATCTTTAACTTGTACATCAAAGGAGTCCTTTTTAAGGATAGTGTTGCTCTCACTGGTTGCTGGAAACGAAAAAACAGATCTTCGGCTGTCATGTACTCTATCATTGATTCACTGTGCTACAACAGCAAGCCAGTTACACAGCAAAACTCTCACATAAAACAACCTAAGACAAAACAACAGAAGTGAGAGACTAGGGAGGTGTATAGTACATACTGAGAATGTCTTGCAGAATGCAGTATTAATATAGAAATCTGAAACGAAATGTGTCTTTCAGATGAGATAAATTTTAAGGTGGCCATTGCTGTATATATGTATTACCACAAATTTGACTTTGAGAATAAATGACTACCTAATGTTTCCTTAACTGAGGCTGACATCAGAGTTAAATTCTTTGTAGCATCACAGACACATTTTATGAGAATCTAGGTTATTCAGTGAAGGTGTCATCACAAAATGATAGGCCAAACTTGCAAATAAAGACTTAGCCGTGTGTGTACTGTAGAAAAAGATAGCTAATCAAGTTGCTGTGGGAAAGAGCAGCTAAGAGCATTGATTATAAAAGCTGCAGTGCTGACTCCTTGTATATATATTAAGTAGTATCTTCCCAAATTGATATTTTCTGCCATTTAAAATAGCTGCACTATGAATTCCCAGTGTGTAAAAAAAAAAAAAAAAAAAAAAAAAAAGGGTGTATTCGGGGAGAATGTGAAGAAAGGGAAGGTCCAAGACTCAATTTCCTTTAATTAATCAACTTCATTATAAAAAAATAATGGGTGCAATAGCATGAAAAATAAGATTTGTGTGTCTGTGAAATAAATGCAAACGTATTAAAAGACTAATTAACGCTGGGTTCCCAGTGGTTAAAACAAGCTCCTCTTTTTGGTACTCTGATATTTGAGTTTATAGAATATATGTTCTCTTCCTACTGACGACTCTGTAGCCATTTCTGTTAATTATCATCTGAAAGACTATACAGTCCACTTCTTACTGACATAAAAATGCAGTAACTCTTAGAAATTGTCCCACTGATGCCTATGAAGCTATTTGCAAGAGAAACTGCTGGCCAGAGTAAGCAAGGGCTCCATTAAAAGGTTCAAATGGAAGATAAAGTTAAATTTATGTTTACTTGATAGATTCCTATACTCTAACATTGCTCTTGTTTAAATCCTTATTTCTCCTACTGCTCACATTTCAAACTCCTCCTAACTCTTTCTCTCTTTCTTCCTTTTTTTTTTTTTTATTTTTTCTCTTTCCTCCTCCTAATATTCCATTTTAACAAGATTTTGTGAGTCACACTGATTCCAGGCAAACAAGCTGCTGTACTGTAAAATAAATAGCCTTGAAATGCTACAAAGTAAATCACTTGCCTTAAAGATTAAGCTCAAATGTTTGCTTCAGCTTCACGTCTGAACATCCTTCCACTTAACCAGATGATAGCAGACTTTTTGCCAACAAAACATATCTTTGCTAAACCAGGGCCATCTTTCAATAAGAACAGAGCAGTGTGATGCCCTCTGCCATCAAAACATGCCTCTAGCCCTATTTATTTATGAGGAGCTTTGTACTGGATACAAACTGATCATGAATGTTATCCAGCTTTATATAAGACATCACATGGTATTGGTAATCTGATACAGGGTTTTAAATGGATAGCTACACTGCCAGTTTTAAGTGCCAGCATTTTTTTTTTTCTCTTTTGCTATCAAGTGTTGTAGCGTGTACTGCTAAGAAATAGTCTATAGCCTTCACTGAGTTTATGCTTCCTGCGGAAGAATTGCTATGTATTTATTTTGCCTTTTATTCTTCTGAACAAAATAAACGCTTTAGTGTTCTCTGATGGGGCGTCCCGGAAATAGATTGTTGTAGGAAGAATACTCTATATTTTACTGCTTGCTCCCAAATATATTTTTTCACAAGCTCGTGTTTCAGCATCTTTTTGCTGTATGTTTATTAAAATAGTTATGCTTTACCGTTACATGTCTAGAGAGGCTTCAGAAACAGATATGATTTCAGACACGAAATATTCATTTTTGGTGCTTATTCTTACGGGATTCTATTTGATCACCTATACTTGTGTTTGTAAACCTAGAGAATCAGCTTTATTTGTAGATTAGGTATATAATTGTCATTCGCTCCAAGCAGGCAGGGGAAAATCTAACCTGGTGTGAGAAACCTGAAGTGTGACTAACATCCTGAATTTTTGCTTTGCAACATAATCTAGAAGATGGATGAGCATTAACATGGAAAATCTAGCCTCTTTTTCCCAGAGGGCACCTTTGCATTATTGTAGCTGAAATGCTTCATGTACCGTACCACTTTGATCTGAAAGTGAAAATCTGATGAACACTTGTTTGAGAATTTTAAAGGGAAAAATAGTAGCTTTGATCAATCCTTTGAATCCCTAGTTTCTCAAATCATCCCAGGGCAAGTTAAACTGATTCTGGAGCTGATCTGTGCATTCTTAAGGGCAGGAAAATTGGCTATTTTGGCTTGATTTACTAGAAATCAAGTATGGGAAAGAATATGGCAGAGGGGATTTGTTAAAAAGTGAAGAGAACCTATTTGAGAATTTCGTAAGAAATTAGACAGTAGTACAGATAGAGGCATCTCAAACTGGCTTTTCAGTGTCCAATTATTTATCAAATATGCATTTGCAATTGAAATAGCTTAAGCAGAGTTGTGACTTGAAGGAGTGCAACTGGTAAGGAGAATTCTGTGCTGAATATTTGTTTCTTCTACCATGAGAGAGAGAGAGCTATAGTTTTGTATGCTTCCCTAACTTCGTGCATTAGAGAAATTGAATAGCATGACTGAGTTTAAAAGCGGTGACATTAATGTGAAGTCTAAGGATTCTTTATGTGCATAAAACCATGATGGTTCATTCCATGAACAGCTGCTAGCCAATAAGCCTTTTAAAAAGCCTTTTGGAGACAACACTGAAAATCCAGCACTCACACTCTCACTGCAGGATTTGTACACTGAAATTTAAAAAATAGGGCACCTCCAAATACGTGTTAAAGGGTAATCTAAATTGCTTCTTAGGGACCCAATATTATATTCATTGTATATCCAACTGTCATGATTTAACCTCATCTGGCAACTAAGCCCCACGCAGCCACTCACTCCCCTACAATGGGGTGGGGGAGAGAATCAGCAGAGTAAAAGTGAGAAAACTTGTGAGTTGAGATAAAGAGAGTTTAATAGGTAAAGCAAAAGCTGCACATGCAAGCAAAGCAAACCAAGGCATTCATTCACCACTTCCCATCAGCAGGCAGATGTTCAGCCATCTCCAGGAAAGCAGGGCTCCATCACACGTAACAGGGAGAGAAGTTTGGGAAGGCAAATGCCATGACTCTGCGTGTGTCCCCCCATTCCTTCTTCCCCAGCTTTATATGCTGAGCATGACATCACATGGTCTGGAATATCCCTTGGGTCAGTTGGGCTCAGCTGTCCCAGCTGTGTCCCCTCCTAACTTCTTGTGCACCCCAAGTCTACTTGCTGGTGGGGTGGGGTGAGGAGCAGAAAAGGCCTTGACCCTCTGTAAGCCCTGCTCAGCAGCAATGAAAACATCCCTGTGTTTTTAACACTGTTTCCAGCACAAATCCAAAACACAGCCTTAGACCAGCTACTATGAAGAAAATTATCCCAGCCAGAACCAGCAATCATTGGTAGAACTTTAATACCTAACAGAGACGTTATACAATATGATATTTATTTAAACAAAATTATGTTGTGAGGATTTTGAGGAGACTTTTAATTTATACTCCACCTGCACAGCAGTTCTGATTAGTGCTGTAAGAAACAAATAATCTAATCAATGGATTTACTTAGAATTTGGGCAATTGCTGAAGATTCCATAGTAGCGTCTCTCATTTTCTGGTAGATGGTAAAATGGTTACCTCTGCAGTTAGAAAAACACACGTGTCTTCGTTTCTGTACTGAGAGAATCTTAACAATTAAAAATGTGGCCATGATAAGCCAGAGGAAAACAGAAACAGCCTGTTTGTAATGTATGTCACTGAAGAAATATATTCAGAATGAAAGCAAATTGTTTAAAAAATTCCTTCTCTTTTTCTCTGGTGCAAAAATCTTCTAAGAGATAGAGGATGGGAGTCCCAGTTCCAAAGCACCACAGGTGTTGAGCAGTAGGAGAACTGGCCATGGAAAGGAACACCACATCTGAGGGTTTCTATCCTTGTACCTTCAGTACTAGGGACTAAAGAACCAGTGCTTAATTACGGAGAGATGAGTGGGAGTTGGCAAAGGTTCTACAGCTACCTGACTGCCTTACAAATATAAACACAGCCAACATTTATCTAAACCTAAGTAAGATGTGTTAAAATATGTCTAACTGTTAATCAAGTTAAAACTCTTTAAATTGTAAGAGTTTCTCGGGCTGGTGTCCTACGCGTCCTGACCAACGCGTGCAAAGAAAAATAATATTCCACTTCAATTAAATTACAAAACATTTCCTCGAGATTTGATCCTGTTGCTTAATAGCATTGTCTCATCTTATGGACAACTGAGCTAATGCTGGTGTAATCAGAGATGGCTGTTGTAGCGTGAGTTGGAAATACATCAGTTAAACGTGTAACAGCTGCACCCTACGCTTACATTTTGTCAATAATTTTAAGTATAAACATTCAAAATACAGTTTAAAAGAGAATAGAAACCTCAGCTAAGGGACTTGCACCACTGAAGTGGAATTAACAATAAAAATAATGATTGATATACAACTTCAATTGTACCGACAGACTCAGTTATAACAACTTTATGCTGCACATCAGAAAATTCTCCCATTGTTTCTGATGACTGTAGATACCATGGCAGAAAAGAAGAACTTTAATCACAGTCTGAAATAGATATTTTGTGGTTCCTTTTACATATTTTGCTTGCTTCTTGTCTGCAAATACTGTATTTACTCCATATTTGAAAAGTGTCTCCTATTAATCCACACTGATTTTATTTTATCTGGCAGATTGACTGACTTCCTTTGTGTAAGTTACATTGTAAGGACAGCTTTAATGGTTGCATTAGATGGTCTGTTCACTTTTTAGAGTACATTTTATTTGTCTAAATGTACGGTAGCCAGGCTTAAACCCAATACCTACAGGTACCTTTTCAGCACAGTGCTCAGGAAATTAACCATGGAGCTCTCATTAGCATTAATGGGTGCTTAGTGGCTAATTTACTGTGCACCACGCTTAAAACATACCCCCCAGGGTGCTCACCAGGCTGTGTGGGAGATTCCTCCGTGCTGATAGTTCTTTAATTATATTTTATTAAATCAAGCTGCAAATAAAGATTTTGATTCCTATGACATCTAAGCCTAACTCTGATTCAAAGAGAAAGCACACACACCTGTGTTCACTATAAATTAACAGTGACAGCAAGATAATCCCATCAAGGAGTGCTGGCAGAAAGGTACAGCAGAAAAAAAGATGTGCTATCAATACTTCAAATTTCTTGTAAACCCATTTTTGTGCTAAATAGTAAACATTAAAAACATAAACTTTCAAAGTAACTATTAAAAATTTTGGAGCTTGCTCTTGTAATTTTAGCTTAGCCTTATTATGCATGTGTTTTCAATTACCAAGGGAAAACTTAAATAAATTAAGATAAATCAAGAGCTCAGGAACTTATATCTGTAAGAAGCTGAAGTTTTCCCAGTCAAAGCGCAAAAAATTTCAAAATTTCCTGGAATTCACACTCAGGTCTAAGAAGAAAAACTGTTGGGAAAGCTTCTAAATTCTGTTCTGAATAACGAATTCTAAAAGTGCATTAACTTTAAGCAGAAAGCCTGTAAGAAAGGGGGGAGGGGGAGGAAAAAACAACAAAGAAACCTGAGCTTTGGTAAATAGAAAAGAGTGGGACAAGGCAAGACTTAAAATCAATCTGAGTTTTGCTTTAGAAAGGAGATTCTTCGTTTCTTGACAGGACAAAGAAGGAAGTTGCCATGTGCTTAGAATTATCTTTTACCTATAACAGATTGAAAACTCCTACCTGTTTCAGTTTTTAATGGGACCAAAGCTCACTGAGCTTAATGTATGTGTGCACGAAGACAGGGAGAGAAGATGAAATCCTTCCCAAAACACTGGAATTATAAAATCGCAATCAGGCAGAATGTGTTAACAAATCTGAGTGGCGCCATAAAATCATGGAGTAATATTTAAGTAGGAATTACATTTAAGACAAGAAAAAAAAAAGGTAAGTTAATACAGACGTACCAGTGTGGTTCAGTCAGGCAAAACCTGAGAAAATACTGAAGAGATGGAAGTAAACAGCATAAAGCAAAGGGCTCATAGATCATGTCAGATCAATCTGTTATCTATCTCAGGTAGGAAAATTAATTTTTTGGATAAGAGAAATGCAAGTCAGGCTAATTTGTCTGGACTTCAGAGAACAATGGGAAATTCTTGGTTATGTTGAAGAAAACTGAGATTAATAGGGAACCCTAGAGTGAGTAAGGAACTGGCTAGAAGACAGATGAGTAGATTTTACATAACAAGGGATTGTCATAATCAAAGGCCTTTGTTAATAGTACATTGCTTATGCATTGCTGTCTGTCTGATAGTATGGATCCCAAAACGTTATTTATCACACAACTTCTTTGCCAGTTTTTTTTAAACAACTTTTTCTCTACCATTGCCTATAATGCTGTACTAAAGAGTATCTGCTACAGACTCTGTCACTTAAACTCATGTCGTGAGTGTCACAGATTCTCATAGTTCTTGATGGGGGTGACATTCTTGTTCATTACACCCTTTAGCATCACTAGTCTGTGATACCCAACTTTACATATTTTTTTACACTAACTGTCTTTCCCCTTACTGCACAGATATGTGCTGAAATGTTTGCTACTATAAAGTGACCGGCTTATACTCTGCACCAGCATCACTTCAAGAAGGTACAACAAAAAAGTTTAGGACAGCGCTTTGCATCCTGATACTTTTAGGAAAGGTATGAATAAAACTGAGCTTGGGTAGCCTTGTTTAGGACAGAATGTGATTGCCTCCAGGAAAAGGTCTTTCATTTGTTCCAGATATGTTTACATAATATCTTTGAGGAATCTGGCAGCATATTTCTGTGGATATCTGCCCAAGGATAACTAACAGATATATTACAGTCTCCAATAGTGGATGAACTGTAACAGATGTAATGAAGCAAGTGGTGCAGGAAAAGCACAGGATAAAATGTGTCACAGTTGGAAGGCTAGTGTCTTTCTTTTCACAGATATACAGGTTAATTAAGTATGTAGTAGTTCACAGCAAGGAAAGAAAGGTAAATGTGGCTTCACTTGAAGAAGGTGACTCCAAAACAGCTTTGCTGGGCTGCAAATAAAGTGGCTCTAGTGATACAGGCAGAGGAAAACTGCAGGGCTTGCCTACCCTGTATTAACTGTTTAGAAGGTTTCTGCTGGTGCTCCTTAGTCAAGAATGTAATTTCCATCCCTGTATTCTTCAATATTAGAGGTTTCTTTTTTTTTTTTTTTTCTTAGCTTGAGGGAAGACTGAAAATAATTGTTGGGTGGGTGAGGCATTGAGCAAACAGCACTTGGAGGAAAGGGTAGCAGGCAACAGCCTGTTCTTAAGCAGCACAAGAGAAAAGTGCTACATTAATCACCCTTATGAAGAAACCTGGAAATTAGACTATGAAGAGAGGCTTCTAAAATTGCAAAATAGTTTCCTTACATCTGAAAAGATGTATGTATGCCCTGATGAGTAAAACTGTTTTCCAGAAGCATGATGTTTCTGGAGTAGGCTGTGTATAAAGGGCCATTTTATAGCTCCTGGAATATGTTCACCCTCATTCCCATTTGAT
The DNA here is from genome assembly GCA_013400335.1 of Eurystomus gularis. Lineage (NCBI taxonomy): Eukaryota > Metazoa > Chordata > Aves > Coraciiformes > Coraciidae > Eurystomus > Eurystomus gularis. The sequence goes on from VZZY01004400.1 coordinate 217,228, forward strand.
GAACAGGTCTTGCCTTCAAAAACATATAAATATCAAGTTCTACCAATGCCCACAGGAAGGTTTTGATACTTCCGGACAAAGTAATAATTCCAAAAGTTCAAAAGGAAAAATCCTAACCCCACTGAAGGAAATGGAAACCTAGCCACTGGCTGCTGTAGAGTCTGACTTTTCTCTCTCATTAGCAAGAAGTGAACTGAAAAGATAGGTAAAACTTGATGCAGTTCTTAGCAAAGTTCAGGTCCATCTTCAGCTTTTAAAGAAAGAGAGGGCTGAACACACTATTTGCAATATACATCAATCTTTAACTGTGTAAAGAGATCAAAAAGAGATGGTAGAATTAATGATACACAGGAAGATGTAGCATGAGTCAGCACAGTTTGTACATTCACTTTGACACTGAAGAACCCTCAGGATCAAAACCCATTTCATCAGCCTACTATTGTTATACTTACTAATTGCAAATACAACTCTCTGTGATTTCATATTTTACAATATGAAAGACTTTTGATGAGTTGATCTGTTAGAAAAAAAAGTTCAAATGTTTTTCCATCAGAAGCTGCTCAGGGAATGAAATTGAAGCACATCAAGGGATGGACAGAAACATGCCAGCTAAATTTACTTAAGACATTTATCTGCACCTACACAATATTTTTTCCAAATTGTGAGATACTACTTCACAAATATAAAGCCAAAATAATTTCACTGTAATGAAAAAGAATACTTTAATATCCTTGACATTTCCCAGTTTATTATTTGTTTTGACTTTGCCTCTTCTTTCTCTTCTATTTTCTCACAAATGGATTTCTGTTCCCCTTGCAGTGTGGGCTTAGAAGGAAATAAGTTTTCTGAGAAATCAGATTCTGAGTTTTAAGAGTAGTCAGAGTCTCACTTAGAAGACCATGTCGAACCTACTTTCTGTGACTGTAGACATACCTCTGTTTTTCTTCATGGGCCTTCAGGTAGAACATGAGATTGGGTAACCTAACTATGTGTTGTTGACAAAGGGAGTGTATCCATTTTACTGCGACTGCTGTAAATTGTTTACTGGTTCCCTCTCAATTGTGCTTTTTATCTTCAGCCAGTGATAACATAAAAAAATTATCTGATCCGGTCAGAGCCTTGTAAATCCAGAACACAGAAGTGTTTCGTTGGATAAAATGCCTGTTAATGGTCTGACTTCTGTACTAGAAACACTGATAAATATTTAGTGGGTGTCTTAGGTTTTTTCTAAATTTCATCTACATGGCATGCTGCTATCCTGCATGGAGCTGCCAAAACTTCCTACTTTTGGAATCTGGACTGCATATGAGCCGCCCTGTATTAGTGTGATTGGTGCTGGGTGCTAACGCATTCATGTCATTTCATGTGACTGCTGGTCACATCCTTATTTACCGTTTCCATACCTAACTTGGTCACATCAGTGCACTGTGCTATACGTGTAAGTCTTCAGATCACTGCACACAGCAGGTTCCTGTATTTGTTGCCAGCACGCAGATGCCTACATCCTAAATGCTGCATCTTGGAGCACCTTGGCTCAGCTAATACTTTTTAGATGGTCCTCAGAAGTCTTTGTAACTTAAAGACTGTTGCAGTCAGGAAACATAAGCCCATGAAAAGTTTCCCTTTCTTTTCTTCTTGCTCCCCTTTAGCCCTCTCCTCAGCACAAAATAAATAGTAAGTACTCTCTTGTCCGGAATTTTATATAGTTTAGTTTACAATATCATATTATGTCTATATAGCATATGTACAATATATGGGCTATAGTCTCTTAACAATTTTCTTCTCTCATACTCCATAAACCTGTGCATCTTTTACACACAAATGCAGATTTGTAGTGTCCTTTCCAACAAGCAAGTGCATAGAGGTTTTCTGTTTAGAGAAACTAAGTGATGCTGTAGCTGCATGGCATGACACAAACGTATCTCTTGTATATTTACAGGGAGCAGAATACAGTCTAGTTTAATTATGCAAAAATATTTATCTCTCCCCTATTACCATATCTGAAAAGTATATTTCCCACTCCCACAGTTAAATGTATCCTCATATCAATTTCTCATATGTACTGCTCAGCACAGTGCTTTACATTTTCAAAGGGCTTTAGAAACATTAACTAATTAACTAATGCATGTCATTATGGGCCTGTGAATCTTGGATGTCAAAAGGCAAAAGACAAGGAAACCATAGTGAATTAAATAAAAAACCAGATTAAATTGCTGGCATAGCACCCCCAACATAGCAGATTTCTCTACCCTGTGAAAATCTACTCTCTGACCTGCACTGCTTTTTCTTGCTTCTTTCTTCTGGTGTGAGATGCCACTGGTCCATTATAATCCTTCCCTTCACTTAAGGTTCTATAACTTATTGGGCCAGTCCCAACCACACAACACACGTCTGTTCCTGGTTAATACATATAAACATAAGATTGTGCTGTCCTTGAGATGTGGTTAAGAAAGTGTTTATTCCACAACGTACTCACTGCACAGGCTTAGAATAGGAATGAATGCAAATGCAGTAATCTTGACTTCTGATTCATAAAAAATCCTGTTTGTCTATTTAGATCAGAATCATCATCTGAAAGTTAAAAGCTAAATATGAGGCTTCATGATAGGAGATATTTATGTCCTTTGATACAGTTCTGATTTCAAAAGGATTATCTGTACAAATGTGCCTGATCCGTTTCCTGGGAGAATGTCCCTTATAGCATATAAGGGATGCAGGCCACTAGANTGTTTCCTGGGAGAATAGCATAAGCTTATATAGCATATAAGGGATATAAGGGATGCAGGCCACTAGAAAAAGAAGTCATTTGCCTCACAGCTTATTCATCATTGTTCTCTTTCCTTGGATCTCTTCAGATAGGAGCAGAGAGTGGATTGTTATTTAGATGAATTGTTACGGCTGTTTGCTCCTGGCCTCCTTTTTCCAAAGCTCTTCACACCTACCCCTACACATCTATATCAGGTATGCTCCTCGTGACCCAGCTACAAGCTTTTTATTCAAAGAGGAGTCCCTGTTATGCAATGGTGCTGTTGTGTCCTCTCAAGGCTGGAGATAAGTTATTTTATATACAACAGAATGCAACCTCTCACTTGACCGAAGTACAGACTCTTTTTACAGTGTGACTGGACATGTTCTCTTCCAGTAACCTGTAATACCAGCATTTTTTGTTCAGGACTGATGAATTCATATTCATGTGACAGATGAGAAATCTGAGCATCCGGTGCCTTCACAAGAGACAGTGAAGCTGTTCTGTTTCAGGAGATAGGTAGATCGTTCAGGACAATTCCACAACGCTGTGTTCCTCCTCTGCATGAAGCAAAAAGCATCAGGTCTTACATGGTAGAGTAGTTTACTGATTCATCGGGAAAATCAGATTGTATATTGCTCATTAGATTCTACTCACCAGAATAAAAGGCCTAAACAGTTTCACTAGAGGAGAAAGCTGCAGAGGGAGAATAGCAGAACAGGCAGATTTCTGGGTGTGGCTATTAGCACAGTCACAACAGGTCACTCCACCTTTTGTAATGACTAGATGGGCGTGTTTGCTGAACTGTGCTGAGTTTGTTATACAAAAGGGTTGAAAATGACTTGCGAAGTTATTCTTAAATTTTCTGAAAAGTGGGTATTTACTTCAGTGGTTTTATTATCTTCCATTCTATATCCACAAACCCAACTCTTCACTATTCTTAGGGGGCAAATTAAAGTTGCAGGTAAAGGGTGTCTTAATAACTGCTGGATAATAACAAAAGTTCTGACAATTTAAATTGATTTTGTACCTCAGCATTAATAACTGCACAGCTATTATGCAGCTATTAATGATGATACAGCTATTATAATTACAGCTATTGTAATAAATGAGGAAATGATTTCCCTGGCTTAAGCAGAAACATTATAATATCATCTATATGAAATGGCAGCTTTCCCCCTCCTGCAGATACTTCATTAGCACAATCATACTTGTCTAGTGGTAGCACCTAAGACTCCCTTACTGATATGAAAGCATTCCTGACAGCAGTGCCAAGTTGCCTTGCAGTTAATGTGAAGAGGCCTGAACTATAAATATTTTCATGACCTTTATGAGTGCAACCAGATTGTTAATTTTAAATTATAAGTATTTAAACAGGTTGGAAAAGCTGGACTGTACCACTGAAAATTTGCTATTAAGATTATCTTTTTTTTTCCCCAGAAAGGTATGTTCAAGTGATTAACTACTTTATGTTACACTTGTCATATGTCTCCCTGATGCACAGTGCTCTCCTCATCTGTCTGTCTCACTGTCATATTATCTCTTGCTCTAGGTGTAAGTATAGTTCCCTCTTCTCCAGATACGTGGCTAGATAGGCACCCAAAAGGACTTCTTTAGAGAAAAAGGGTGCAGAGCTCCATCAGAGTACAATGCACTGTTCAATGGGTTGTTAGACAACAAGTTTTAGAGACCGGGATTGTCTTCTACTGGTATGGATGGTGGCCCTTTAAATGGCCTCATCCTAAACTCCGCTACCCACAGCTGAGGTCTTTAATCTCTACTACAATACAAAAATAACTATATTCAGTTCAGACACATTCCTGGTTTTAATCTATCTTTAACAAACTTCAATAGATCAAACTTGTCCTTCACATTATGGCTAATAAATAGCACCCTAGTGCAGAGGTTCTAAATGTTATTGTGGTTGCTAAGATGGAGGCACTTTTTCCAGAGCTAATGAAACTTTTATAAAGCTGGATTGGTCCGTGTCTATCAGATCTTAGGGGGGAATAGTATAATCAATGCTTAATGATATAAATGTCTACGGTTGGTACATTCAAGGACATCTTGCGCAGCTTTGTGAATAAAAGATATTATCACCTCATATAAAGTAGGAAGGAAAGATGAGATGCATGAACCTGAACCGTGCATCTGGGGCTAGTTTAAGGCACAGAGCTTTGTAAAATCTGATAGTAAAACTAGACTTCCCTGAAGCTTTACTTAGCAGTTTAAAACATGCCTGTTTTACTTCTTCATGTAATAGATCCACATCTAGTATACATTTCTAAGCCAGTGCTAGATGGAAGGTTTCAATTCATTGAAAACAGCTTGAGATTCTTACTGTTATCTTAGAAACACATGGGTAGGTGTCTAATTAGCCACATAGCTACTTATTCAGAAACAACAACCATCTTTTACACCTACTGGATGTAACTTTTGCCTTCTCATTGCCTTAACCATTGAAATTCAAAATGAAGCAGTGATTTTGCCTTTTTGGTCTTGTACAGATCAGCAAAACTGGATCTTCCATTTAATCTAGTACGTGTTTGTGTATACACACACTTCTTTAGCATAATGCTTGAGGATCAGGGATGTTTCTTGTGGTTTACCAAACCTTTACCAAACAAAGAAAAAAAAAAACCTCCAAAGTCTGTGGTACAGTCTGATGAGGGAAGTCATTTATAATCATGACAACACACCCACAAAGACCTGTGTTTCCACCATCATATTTCTACTTTATTCCATTGAAGTGAGCGTGCAAACATATATTTTATTCCATTCTCTCCCTGAAATGTTCATTCTTGTTTAACTATAGAGCATGTATTGAAATAGGATACATGTAAATAAGTTTTAACAACAGCTCTGTTTATAAAAAGATTAAAATGGGATACCAAATGTTTAGTCAATTGTTTGGCGCTTCGATTAGATTCAACAGATCAATAGCTTGCTATTTTCGTGAATTACTATAATTCTGGCAGTTTCCTGTTTTCTTATAGCATATGTTGTTTGCATTTATATTGTAATTTGCCTTACAATTTGTGATATAATCTTAAGGAAACATTTGAATGTTTCCTTGATTTATAGGGTCCCCTACAGTTAGATTTTGAAGTCAAGCTCAAATAAAACATTTAGATTTAAGCAGAAGAAAGAAAATTAATGGTAAGATATTAACAGGAACTTTTCAAGGAGTTTCAGAACTTTGAGAAGAAACTGTTTGAAATGTGTCTGTGTTGAGTACACCCACAGCTCAATATGACATCCTTAATAATTATGCCCTTGAATGCTGACTATGTAGTATTTAAAACAGAAGGAATTATGTCATTGACAACATTGGGGCAAAAACTACAACTGGTTACACTGGGCCTTTGTGTGAGCCACAATCTCTCACCATGAAGTTCATTGAGCATGGGCAGGACCACACCTTGAGACCATCAAGACTTCTCAGGAATGCATTTATTGGAAAACAGGGATTTGATGTAACCAAAGTTTCTGCTGGGAGCAAAATTCAGACAATATTTTTGCCAGAAGTGAATTTTCTGACAAAGGTGGAGATGTAGTAGACCCTCAAATACCTAACATCTCCAAAATGAGACAGTTCCTCATGAGTGTGTAGTACTGGGTTTGGACCTCCCTTCTTCCTGATTTTGACTGGGGACTGCAACCTGGGTAGTTCTGTGTTTCAAGCACATAATTAACAAGGAATTTCAGTATGTATACAGGAAATATATAAACAGATGAGAGCTCCTCTGCCCATTTGCTAATGTATGAGGGAAGATATATTCATTCTAGCTCTATAGAGTGCTACAGTAACAGTGAAACTTCTAAGCCAGAAGTTTGTCTGCATATATTGACGTAGAAACACCTGTTTGCCTTTTCCAGAAACATCTGCTGTGCTCCACTCCCATCTACCACCATCAGACTAGCACTATAAACGTAGTATAAATAGTTAAATATTCAGTCACTTAAAGCTGTCTAGGAAGTGTGTTTAGTGCCTGGTTTGTAAAAGATGTAGCTTCAAATAGCCTGGATCAAACACCAGCTTCAGGTTTCCTGAAGTATTTTTGATTTCTTTGTCTCTCTGTTCTTCAAATCTACTTTTTTATCTCTATCATCCTTTGTCTGGTTGAAAATAATCCCTTAAAATTGTTTGCTATTAAAGACAATTTTGATTTTCCAGGTAGGTGATACCAAAGGTATCCCCAGCCCTAACTCTTCATATCACCACTTGTGAGGCATCTAAAGTGCTCCAAGTCACCTTCTGGAGACTGACCCCTCTCCGGTAGCTGCCTGGGGAAGGATAACTCTGAAGTTCAGAGCAGTTAGCTAATCTAGCTTCCTACCACAAAGCATAAAAGACAGGCAGTGATGTGCTGTAGGAGAACAGGATGGCCTGTACATACTGAGCTAAAGAAGGAGCACAGCAACAGAAGAAAGACAGTAGTATACTTGGAGCACAGCGATTTATAAAGGGTCGAATAACTCCAGGTAGCACCTAAGCACATTGAAGGAATCATAGAATCATAGAATGCCAGGTTGGAATGGACCTCAAGGATCATCTAGTCCAACCTTTCAAGACAGAAAAATACAGTTTAAATGAGATGGGCCAGCACCCTGTCAAGCTGAGTCTTAAAACTCTCTAATGTAGGGGAATCCACCACTTCGCTTGGGAGACTATTCCAATGTTAAATAGTTCTCAGGGAATTGCAGAAGGAAAAATCACAAGGTGGAACTCTTAGGATATTTCCATACACATTTACTGTTGGAAGGGGTTTTGGTTTTAGAATTTTAAAAATTATTAAATGCATTAGCTTTACTTTATATTTTCTATTGTGGGAGCGTGTGTTGGATATTTGCCTACTTATGGCTCTTTTCAGACAGTCAGTTCCCTCCTATTTACTGGCTTTTTAGCATTTTAATTACATGATAAATAGTACAGATTACAGATTTTTTCCTGATTAATGTTGCTACTGAGACTTTTACTCTTGGAATACAATTACAAGAAAATATGTATTTACTCCATCTTTAGGATTGCTTAAATAATAATAATAATAAAAAAAATCTGCTGCTTTGTAAATATCTTAGAAAAACGTTTTTGTTTTGCCAGATCTTATGTTTCATACAGACGGTATGTGCCATGCTAACCGTCAAAATACAGTATCCCTGTAATATCAATATTTTATACACAGCCATTTCATAAGCTATAACCTTGCAACTTAAAACAATGATTCCCTGTCATAATAAAGATAATTAGGGATGAACATCCCCATTCTGCCCATTTCTGATCTCCTCCTAATCTCTGTAAGCAAGAATATTAAACTCCAGTAATCCGTAGATAATATGGTGGGAGTGACTCACCACAGTTGTGTACTGTGATCAAATTAGTTACCTCAGAGGCATTTTTTTTCCCTACAAATGAGAAAAACAATCCAGAAAAGGAAAAGAAAAGAACTGGTTTGTTTTCCTCCCATCCTCCACCCTTAGTGTCTCTGAAAAATAGTTATTTGTGACTACAAATCTAAGTGTAGTTCTGAATGCTATTTGGGGATTTAAATTAATTCTGTCACAAAGGAGAAATTAATAGATTATAGAATCTTGACAAGTCAAAAGCAAAATAAAAAACTATTTAGGCACTTTTATTCTCATCTATTGAGCATGTAAGCAGGATTTTGGAGGGGAGCTTCAGATGTACAAAATATATAGAGGAGTTTTGAAGATGTGATATGTGCCTTTGTAGCTGTGAAGCTACACACCAATGACCTGTACTGAAGTTCTGAGGGTGTTATTTCACATAAAGCCTGTAAAATTTCACCAAATAACCTGCATACTCTGAAATACCTCACTTGTCCAGATTAAGCAAACTCACGTTCTTCAAGCTTTATTTCTAAATCATGATTTCTAAACCTATTCATTGCTGTTGCTTTGCTCTGGACTCTTTCCAATCAATCCACATCTCTCTGCCAAAATCTCCATGTGATACAGCCAGAACCAAGTAGAGTGGAAGGATGACTTCATGAATCTAACATGACACTCCTATTTGTACACTGACTTTCCATCATTGTTTTTATATATCGCAGTATGAGGTTTGCTTTTTTTCTTCACATCGCTGAGGTGCTTTTAAAAGATGTTCATCTCTCATCCTCCAAATGCTTACTCACGTACTTAAATTGACTTCAGTTTTAGGGGACAATTCCCATGTTTAAAGCAGTGCACACTGTTAAGCATTTTGAAACTCAAAGCCGAATATTTCTCTCAAGGAGTTATAAACCAAACTGAAGAGCTAGCCTGAGTCAAACATATAGTAGTAAATAGCAACGTTCTCCAGTGTAATTAAATCTTTTCTGATCTGCACTTCAGATGTGGGATCCAAGTGTAATGTTGAATGAAGAACTAAAATCTGTAATATTAATATTCTGCATCACTCATGGAGGGAGGGGGAGGAAATTATTTTCTTTCTAATCCAGTTTTCTCTTCATTTTTCAATAACTGGTATATACTTTGATTCACTGACTTGTAATGTTTTATTAAGATACACAGCAACATTTCCATAGAGTGAAAGCAGAACACGAATTAATAATTTTACAGAAATACCTCTCATATTCTTGGAATAGATTAAGCAACAATGGATTGTGCAAATAAAATATGCTTATTTTTAACACATTTCCAGGAAAAAAAACTATCAAAATAATATCTGATGTTCAGTTTCCTTTGATTTTGTCACAATGCAATTCAGAAATGTTAATACTAATTGTTCATTTCTTGGTTCCTGCTGTCTCAGGTGTGTAAATTGGTTGTTTTTGTTTTTTTCTTTGTAAATATCTTGTTACCATTTTCATAGACACTCTGAAGAAGATCTTTTTTCTCTAAATAATTAGTTCAAAATGCCTTTTAAAATGGTATTTCTTTTTTTTTTTATTTGGACATTTTTACCTATGTGATTATGTAAATAAACATTTAGTTAAAGGTACCATTACTGAACTGCTTTTAAGGATGTTCGGTGCACAACAGCTGACCCATCATGATGTGATTACTCATGTTGCCTTCATTTTCATTTCAACCAGAATGCAGGGTTTTCTTGGTCCTATTGTAAGAGCAGAAAAACAATTATTTTATGCATGACTGATGATAGTGATGGAGACTCTATATGGGACACAGCAGGAAGCTGAGAACTGCTTGATTCTTCCAAATACCATGTACTTACAGCACATTCAAATGTTGTAAATCCTAAGTATGCAGCTTAATTTTATTTGTAACTTTAGAATTTTTAATCTGTTGTGTATATATATATATCTTTATTATTCTAATGGCAGGCTGAAAAAATAATACTTTTCAAAAAATGTATGATGCATCAGTTTTAAAACACAAATGAGTTCTGACTAAGTGGATGCTTTACTAGGCAAACTGGTGTTAGAAGTTAATTGGGTTTGACTAGCAAGTCCAGTTATTGGCACAATTTATAAGCTTTTGCAGAATTGTGACCATTCTGCTATCATACAGTAATATGCGCAATGTGAGGCCTGACAGTAAGTGCTTGCTATCTGACAGTAAGTAATGAATCCTAGTAAAAAAAATCCTTCTAAAATAGGCCCCTTTTTGAAATGAAATGTAGTACAAGACTATTTTTCAGGATGCCTGAACACTTATTGCATCAGCATATAATTAACTTTTCATTGTCTTTGTGTACTGTGACAAATCTGTTACAGGAATGGTCAGTTGGTGTTTCTTTGTGGAGAAAAAAAGCTGCCTAGTGGAGAAAATATTTGTTAGAAAATATTGTTATAATTATAATAATTATCCTGTAATTTGGGAGACTTCCTCGTATTTTCTCAAATGCAATGCTATAACCTTAAATCCTAAAGTAGCACTTCATAAATCCTACTGGTCACTTGCATGATAATATTTTTCCTTCGGTAAAAAGTAATTTTTGCAAATGTTTAGACATGCAACTGATTTAATCACTTCAGTAGTTCCTTTACCATCTAGCATAAATTTGGAATCATTGAAGAGAATCATGCATATGCAAAGTGCTATGTGATGCATTTTGTTTTTATTTAGTATTAAGTGAGTTAATCTGAAAAAGCATTTAACCACCATAGATGTAACCATTACTGTGAAGTGCATAAAGTTTTGCAACTAGATGAAGTTTCCTCTGGGAGAAAAATCACTTAATTTGCCATTACCTGGGTGACAGCAATGTTTGTAATTCCCTGTGGGCACTGTGGGTGTTAGAGGTTGGTAATACATCCATCACCCACTACTTCTCCTTTAATTATCCAAAGCCTGGAAAAACCTACCTCCCTTGAGAGCTTAACTATTGTTAAAATCCCTGTTTTCCTGCAGGATAACCAACTCCTGGCAATTGCCCTGGAGCCCAGAGTTTGCCTTTGCAGGCTCATGCGTGCACATCACACCACCCGTCTCTTCCCCTGACTGCCAATTCCATCCCAATGAGCTGGCAGGGTGCTCAAATTCACATCAATTCTGTTCCGTGATATTTTCATCAAATTGCCAAGCCTTAATTGCATAAGTGGGCTACATGTTTTTTTTTGTGCTTGCACACCATTGTAAATAGGACTAGCTACATGATGCTGGCTCTAGGATATTTTACATTTCAGTGTTCTCATTTTTTTCTCAGGGATCACTTTCTGTTCATGCCTTCATAGGTTGGTTTTCTAGGTTTCTCCCTCGTATTTTCACCAGGAAGTTTAGTTTGTCCTTGACTTTACATCTCAGAGAAAGCTGATTTTGTGACAGATTCACATCTGAATACCAGAGAATTCAGACAACTCTCAGAAAATCTGCAGAAGGCCAAGTTCCTTTACTGGCTGGTTTCACTGGCACTTGGTGGATCACGTGAGTCAACCAAATGCTTTTATAGAAAGGGACTGATTCGCCCACTGCAGCTGTACCTGGAATCATGGTCCGACTTCTCCTTTGCTGTGTGTGCTAATGCCTGAAATCAGCTGCCAAGGTGATGCCAACAGCAGTTTTGGTACCACTTCAACGCAGAAGGTTTGGGAAGGGAGGAGGGGAGGGAGGGGCTAGCTGCTGAATGGGAGAGGCTTGAGAACTAGGTATAGCAGAGATGCAGTAGAGCTTATGTTCTTGGCTTAAATTCTTTGCTACTTTTTCTGGTTGGCTACTTAGTTCCAAAACTGATGTTGTATAGTTTGTTATCATGATTTCAGTCTGGAGCAACATTTCTAAAGCAGTAAGCGGAGTAACCAGACTGCAGTTACAGTTTAGGTGAGGAAAAAAGTAGACCTGCAGATTCTGATAGCGATATTGAAGATTGAATCAAAGCCTGTGTTTGCAATTTGCTTTTAATGTATATATTAAGCATTTAATAGAACATCACTGTGAAGTTCTGAAGTAGAATTATTTCCAGCCATCTTTAGGAACGTGTGGTCATTAGTCACTCTTTCCATGCTACACAAATCTGTAATAAAATGGGAAATGGGGGATTTGTTTGGATGCTGATCTAATAGCGAAACTTCATGAAACCAGCTTATATAAAGCTTAAACACAAAGCTTGTTTATTCAAAAGTTTTCTGGTTCCATTACGCTGAAAATACATCAGTAAAATGTGAAGGGTATATATCCTGGCATAATGAGTCCAATTCTTGCCAAATAAATTATAGGTATTCTTAAGGAAACTTTTTATTTTGCATCAGGAACAATCATATTTTCCTATTACATATTTTGAATGTGGACTTCTGAATAGCCAGAGATCTAGATATGCTCCACTGGCTGCAGCTGCCTGATGGTGAAGAAGCTACTGCTGCCCTGTTACCTCTCTTGCCTATCACTAGCCTTGTAAATGAGTATAGTTGCACCACCTCAAAGAAATCTTTACTATTTACTATCTTAGAGGGTTGAATGGAATGAGATGTTGAGCTGAAATGCGTGTTCTTATGCTGACTATTGATTTTTGCAAGAAATTTTTTATTAGTCTGTTTCCATGGTAATATGCAATAGCAACCAATAACTTTTCAGTATTTAGTAACAGTTTTTCTTTGTATTTCTACATTTCCCTGAAAATTTGATCGTTCTTCTGACCATAGTTCAGTGTTTCCAGATAGTCCTCACTAGAAAGACCCCATCAGCTGGCTGGTTTAGATGATGGTGTTAGAGAAGACCATCTCTCCCAAGATACTCCAGAACTGTAAAGAAGCACTCAGTGACTTCAACAAACAATTCAGTCTTATAAAGTAACATTCATCTCACTTTCTGCACTCACTCACTGCTCAAGGAATACTTTATGGACCACATTCCTAGGCAGCACTGTCCCATAACAAAATAATCCCAAATGCTGATCTCATAACCATATAGCCAGATTATATTCTTTTATTTTTCTCACCTGTGCTCTTGGAGATGTATCCTTGAAATTTTACTATATGGAAATTTTTAGCATTTTATTTTGAGTCCTGCATGGACAGCTTAGTGCCTCTGGACACGTGAAGGTGTTTGAAAAAGAGAGGATGTTAAAAAGACATGACAAAGAAATTAGACTGGAGAACCCGACCAGACAGGGTAATTCTTTGTTCCTTTACAGTTGCTGAGCAAACAGGGTGTTAGGCAAACCAGGAAGTGCTCTTTTCACTCAGTCATGTTATAAAATAATTATTGACTTTTCTCCTTGCTGCCGTTTATGTGGAGACACATGTCACTGTATTTCTATGGTGCATAAGCTGTTTTCATGAAAAATCACTGTTAACCTCTTTAGTCCTGCAAGGATAGAAGCACGACCGAGCAGTGGCAACAGCTTTGAATAAATTGCTCATTCATTTGGACAGAATATAAAAATGTACAGTAACCTATACATCCACCTCCATCAGAGGAATACATTTCACATGTCCACTGAGTACATCACATAGCACTGAAGTGATCAGAGTGACAACCACTGACTATATCACTAGTCCTACTGTCACATGAATGTACTCAGATATTCAATAATTTGGTTTGGGGGTTCAGGTAACATATAACAGGACACACTCATGCCATAGGAGATGTGTTCTACAAGGTATTATTAAGGCAGTATTTGAGGCAGTATTCTGGTTAGCGTAATGAGGTGTAGCTCTGAGTGAAGTAAAGATCCATGTCTTAACACCAGCTCACAATTTAAACGTTTAAGTAAACTCTTTGCCTTTCTCTCAGCCATTTATTATGAATATCATGGGTGCCAGCGGTACCCAAGGTTTGAATGGTTCCTGCATAACTAGTCAGAGAGCGGCATTTGGGGTCTTTGCAAGAGTGAAGTCCTGGCTGGCTGCCCAGCCTTTCCTCTCTTTTCCTGGGGGTTGGAACTGTCAGGGGATTCCCCAATAACAATCAATGACCTGCTGGCTCTTCTGGCAGCATGCCACCAAGTTGTGAAACTGCTGAGAATTACATGTCCTGATTCACCCTCACATATGCCAGGGAGCTTCCAGCCAGGAGAATATTCTAACCTGTTAAACAAAGATAATGCACATATTCTACCTCCACTCAACCATTTTTTCCCCCCTTTTTAACACAGGGCAAAATACGTGCTTTGGCTGTTGGACTCTCATGCAAGCACATGCTGAGGTCTCGCTTCATATTATGTTTTACTGATTCAGTAGGGATTTTGTGAAATAGCTTTCACACCATTTTTTTTGTTTAATTTTCATGTGAATACCAACAAAATCTCAATTCAGGCTCCAGCCTTTTGTGTTTGTGTTTAATGCTAAACAGTTCTTGGCAGATTTTAATCAAAGGTGACTATAATGATAGCATCTATTTTACCACAGTCTTAATTTCTCTTTTTAACTATTACCTCAACTGTCTTCAGGCTACAGATACCAACTTGCTCCACTCTGTGTACAGCTCTTCTTTGCACTTAATTTTTAATGCTACTTTCTGCAGTAGAGTCTTGGGTCAAATAATGTCCATCTTGTACTCATCTAGCTCTTTCCTGCAGAAATTTAATTTACATAGGGGTTGCAGGATTACCCTTTATGGAAATGAGAGTGTAATGAAATATTTTTCTGGTACCAGGACTAAGATTCCTCTAAAACTTGGTCTGAAACACATATGGCACCTGTTCTGTGAAGGCATTCTAGGAGAGGACTGAGCTATAGGAGTTCTTGGAGACTTCATGAGACTTTCCGCTGTGGAAGTTAATGTATTCACTTGGAGTTAACTGTATCTTATCCTTCACAGCCTAGTTAGGTACTTTATCAGAGTTCCAAAAGGTTTTCCTTGATGAAATATTTTACAGTTTCCCAACAAAATTATAGAAATCTTTGAGCACTTTTAGATGTAGTAGCTACAGGCCATAGATTAAGTGGTGGATCAATACTGGAGTCTTGTACAGTCAGTCACACGTATCTAGGGCTATTATCAACTTTTTAGAACAAATGAAACTGCAAATAATAGTATTTGCCACTTCCAGATGATTCCTTGTAAAATCCCTTAGAATGCAAATTCTCCAAAAGATTTCTAAGGCATATTTTACTATGAATTCATTTCTGGTATACAGTTTTGAATTTTAATGCACAGGTTAACAATTTCATTGGTTGTTTTTTAATTAATGATAACTGCACAAAAAAAAAAACACAACAACTTTCTGAGGGACTCCAGTATTTGTAATCCTGCAGATTCATCCCTTTTGACATGTCAAACAAACATTTCCTTCTTTTTTGTAAATGGAACATCATGATGACTCTCCATTTTTAGTCTCATCATAGAAAAAATAAGAGACATAGTAACCAATTTAATAATATATGTGAGTAACAACCCCTCACTTTCTGATTTCTAGATGTAGTCCTTAAACTTCTCTGATCATAACAGTATTTTAATAATCAAATCCCCCTGATGCCTTTTGGAGTTCTGAACATTGAATCAGTTACTGAACATGATTCAGTGGATGGAGGTAAAGGATAAGGTTCTTCATAGTGTATTCATTAAGTGCCTGGTTTGTATGTGCCAGCTATTGCCAAATGTTTGCTTCTAAAGGAATTTCCACCTGTTTAAAAATCATTGTGCCACATTTTACAACAAACTTTTAAAAACTGATCTAACAGCAAGCAGCAGATGATCTTACACTTTTGGTGTATAAAAGATGGTTCACTGAAGTTCATTTGAGCCTCTCTAAAGAAGCAGCTACCCACAGGTGGATGAACAAGGCATGTTGTGTAATCAGGTTTCCTCCTGAACCAGCAGAATGACTAATTACCCCTTTAAAAAGGGACAACAACTTGGATGAAACTTTATTGCAAAGACTGGGTAGCATAAAACTGACCCATTAAGTTTAGTTAAAGCCATGGCCTCAGATTAAAGGAAATATTTGTCAAAAATAGTTCAAAAGCTTTCAAGACATTGAAGTGTGGGGTTTTTTGCAAATATGTCTGACTTCAATAAATGTGTATTTTGCCTTTTTATGAATGAGTGAAGAAAACATTGTAATTCATAATTTTACAGAAATTAAGGTGGAGCTAATCAAAGTAACTACTCCACCACTTTTATTATTCTACTTGATCCACAAATCCTGGACAAAAATCTGTGAAACACACGATATAAAATACAAAACCCCCACAAGCTGTATTTCAATGCGGTGATAAAAAATGGGGGTGTGAACTCTGCAAGGAGTTTCCTTCAAACCTTTCCAGTCTCATTGTGCTACATTTTGGCTAGCCATCTAGCGTAGAGGTAGGTTTATGCAAAGCTCTTCTAACTTCCTGGCTCATGTTGCAGATGCCAGGCTGTGTCCTGAACACAGGAGGAAGAGCAAATAGTGTGCTCTGCACCGTAT
Source organism: Eurystomus gularis (assembly GCA_013400335.1). NCBI lineage: Eukaryota > Metazoa > Chordata > Aves > Coraciiformes > Coraciidae > Eurystomus > Eurystomus gularis. The sequence goes on from VZZY01004400.1 coordinate 233,745, forward strand.
GTTTTCCCACTGGCCTCACACTTTGTTCCACCCGGAGGTGTTTACCTGTGAGTGCATAGGCCTGTGACTTCACTCTCCTCCATATGGCAGAGTTGATCAGAAGTATATGGCAACAGGCCTTTGCAAGTTGCTAACCTTTTTTCTCCCCATACATGCACGGCTGCACAGAGAACTGTGGCTCCTTTGAGCCATATTTCCTTCCTGGTACTGTTCCTCACATCCACATTTGTCCCAGGTGATCTCACATTGGAAGATCCACTAGAGAAAAGTTCTTTAAGATACCTCCCTTTGAGTTACTCCAGTAAAGTGAGTGGTATCTGCCTTTCCCCCACCCTTTATTATTCTGACGAACGCTCGCACACGCAAATGAATTCACATTTAAATTGAGATTTCATGTATCTGTTTTGAGACCAAAGCAAATGACTAAGATCACCTTGCAACACAGTGAAAAGGGAAAACTTAATGAAAATCCTGAACCACTTTAACGTACTGTGACACACACAGTACGTTGTAATAATTGGGTGTGTGAACAAACTGAATGCAACTGTATTACTGTTTTGCTGTCACTAACAGAGATGGCATTAAATATCTCAGCAGCTTTACACATTGTATCTCTGTTACTAATACTAATGATATCTACACGGCAACCCAGAAGCATAATTACTTTGCCATCACCACTCCCATTATACCATATGAAAGAAAAATGAGACCCCAGCTTTTCTATATTCCAGGCATCACAATATCATGAACATGAAGCATAACTGTGGAACTGAGAAAACATATTGAATAGAATACAAATCAAGAGCTCAATGACATAAGCACAGCTCCTTCGTGTGCTGGTGGAGGATGTCCTCTGCAATGACTTGCACATGATCTGAGCAAACTGCACTTTTAACTTCGAATGCACTTTGCCCAGCAACACAAGATGTGAACGAGCCTGTCTGGTGTGTGGTAATTAGTGATGTGTCATTACATTGCCCATCTAGCTTGGACAAGTGTTTAACACTTTAAAAACATCTACCCTCGTGTCATATACTAACTGCATGTCAGGTTATTCTGAAAAGATGTCATTACCTACTCCAAAAGCACATGCACGCCTAGTACCTAACATCCCGAGTCACACAGCAAGGCTGCCTTGCAGGTTTGATGTTAGGGAACGCCCTTTATTGTTTACAATCAGATGTGTAATTTCTCTCGGCCTCACTGGGCGTCCTGTATGCGTGGATGTAAGTTTTCCTACAATGGTAAAAGATCATATTTTCTGCTGAGTAATGGTACCTTTGCACTCTTGTGTTTATGTGAGTGTGATACATATGCTGCCTCAAAAATTCAGTTTGAGACTTTCGTTGTCTGCACGGGAGATAGTATAGGGACAACATAATATAGCATAGCATGCTATTCATAGTAGAATTTACCACCAGCTATGTTAGAGGTCAGTGCTAATCAAGCAAATTGATCATACCTGTAGTTAACTACCAGAAATGCTCAAAAAAACCTACCACGAGACCATTTTATTCCCTTCCTTTTTTTTTTTTTTTTAAGAAGAAGAAGAAAAGGATAAACGATATTTCTGGTACAGCTAATGCAGTGACAAGGACTGTCAAGCTGAATTTCTTCAGTTATCATGAGCCCAGGTGTTAAACATGGCACATGACACCGGTGCGCACCATGCAGTGAGGCAGGGGCACTGTATGCTGACAGAGAATCAATAATGAACTGGAAAAGACAATGACGCTCTGTGGCATTGTCTCTCTTCCTGACAGATCTGTTCAGCCCCAGAAGTATTAATTCAATTGCTTCAGTAGCACCAGACTCTTTGATTTCATTCAGAAGTCAGCGCTCGTAGGGAGATTGAGAGCAGCATCTACAATGCATAGATAAGTTTCATGATCCTTGTACATACTTAGTTATCTAAATTGCTGTTACAACTGATGAAGTCATATCAAGTTCCGATCTTTTCTTCTCAAGTATAACCATTTCTGCAGAATAAATTAGATTTTAAGTCAGAGGTCCCCCTCTGTTTGACTCCGTACTTGAGCATTTTAGGGATAAGCTAGTGACAAATTTAGTTAACAGTCAATGAATTCAGTTTAGACAAATGAGATAAAGGGTGGTGTACAACCAAAAAAATGGAACTGTGCTACTAATAACTGTATAGTAACAAAGTAAGTTGCTTTTGCCTATCTTTCTCTCTTCTCTATCTATTAATTGTAATGACCAGTGTAAATGTACAATGCTTTTTACTCTTTGGTCACCACTGCAAATGCAGCTACATTCCATATTAATTTACTTCCATTTCCCTGTTTCTCCCCAAAAGACAGCATTTATATATTGAGAAGTCCCAATCAGCAAAGGGAAGACCTGAGTAGCATGCTGGTAAAACACATCTGAAGTGTGTAGGTTGGAAGGGCCTAGGTAGCTTCTAAAATTAACATTTACTTGTTCTACAGATAAATAGAGAACTTGAGTGTTTCCTTTTTAACTCACACAACCTTCAGACACTTTATTTGTGTGTCTGGCATTTAAGGATCATTCTCTGAATACTTAGGCCTCTGTTTTTGTGTGGGTATGGACAGAGAAATGAGAATGGTGAATTTAGGCTAATTCTGTATCATCAGACCCAGTAGCACTTGTGAACTGCCAGGTTCAGAGTGAGATCACAGTGGTCAAATAGAGACTCACACTAGAGTCAAATAGTGTTGTTCCAATATTAAAAAGTGAAAAAAATACCAGTACTAGAATTGTATCTTAAGAGTTATACTCACAGAGAAACTTTTATAATACTCTGGGATGTAAATGTAATTAGCGATAGCAAATCATACAGGACATTCATATCCTTCTCTTCAAGTATTGTTTTATGCTTACCTAAATTCTGAAGGCCAAAGCCGATGAAAAGGTGTAAATAAACAGCGTACAGGTATTGGTACAAAATAAAGGTGAAAAATGTGCTTGAATGAACTTCAGCTGTAAAATCTAGGGAGGGAATGTGAGTTTCAGCCAGTCATAGAAATTTTATGTAAAGTTAAAAGGACACACTGAGGTTCTGAATGTAAGTAAAGATCCTGTCTCATTGCTCTTTTAATTTTAGTTTAGTATACTTATTTTCTCTATTGAAAATATATTCTAACATGGAAAGAGAATGTTCACAGAGGGACCTGGTTGGAAATAGTATTTCTATTAAAGCCATTATTGGACGTTTCTCTGAGCAAAACTGTGTTAATGAAGCCTTGTTCTGTAAGAATTCAGAGCTCTTAAAACCTATCATTCTCTTTGTCATGCTTAATCACAAACCATGCAAGACGCACCAAAATAAGATGCCATTTTGAAACATGAGTGAGTATGAGAAGTGGATGTTGGCACAATTTTGTGAACGTGACTCTATTTAATGGAGGAAAACAAGATCACTTTTCACATCAGTAACTCCTTTTTTAAAAATCATTTTGCCTTTATTTACTTTTCAAGGATTCTCAAAAAATGCCTGCAGCATGACCCAGTGATAGGAAGAATTAAGATCACATTGGAGATAGTGAAAGAGATAGAAGGGAGACAGGGAAGAAGTGTGACCTGCTATCATTTTCCTCCTGAACAGATAGTTCATCTTTTCAATCTGTATTCGTACCGTTAATATGTAAACTATTGAAAATTTGAAGCCACCTTATGAGCAAGCATGTACAATATTAATTTTTTGTATTACAGAAGCAAATACTGCTTACAGCATCCGAAGGCTGGGTGTACTACGTATAGCCTCATGTTTCTCTGACAAGAGTTTCGTGTCAAACTGGGGAAATTACATTGTCCCGAATTTTCTCCAACAAGACATCACAGTAGATTATCTGGCTGCCACCACTCATCAGGCTGCAGCTGCTACCCTGCTCTGTTTGTCTGAACCAGCTCGCCTGTATCTCTGCTGAAGTCAGACGGGATGCAGACCATGCTCGGAAGCAGGTTGGATTAGCAATAATAAGGAGGCAGATTGAGCAGCCAGTAAAGAGTCAAACATGACTGGTGATGCAAATCCAGGCTCACCCAGGCTTTTGTTTGCTGCTTCGATACAAGGGCTGGTGGGGTTTATCCATCACAGCGTTAAAAAAAAAAGAGTACATTGATGGTTTTGACCTCAACATTATCCCTTTGGTTTAACTTTGACCTCCTAATTTTGCACCGAAGGGATGTGGTCCTGCTTAAGCATGCCAAGAATTGAGAATGTACGGAGAGGCAATGTGTAGAAGCAGTGTATTGCTGGTAAAATGCTGTAGACTCTCTCTACTTCAAAAGGTTTCATAATTCTGCAGCTGTATACAAATGATCCATTTTGTTAATCTGAATTCCTAGGGTCATTAAAATTTTTTTCTCTCCTCTCCGAAGTAGTTTATTACTTTGAGAGAAAAAAAATCAGTTTAAAGCCAGGTAAGGGAGGAAAGCTGACAAAAACATAAATTAGAGGAAGAACTTAATTTAAAAAGTGTCAAAAAGGATAGATAGTCTTAGTTCAATAATAAAGCCTGGTTCAAGAGCCTTCTATCTTTAAATAAAGCATTGGAGCACTCTATTACCTGTATACAACCAATCTTTGATATCCAATCTAAGCCTATTTTTGCTTCTTATGTGATTAGCATACAAATGCAACAAAAAAAATGTGGCTACCCTGGTGACACCTGGGACATGTTATTGACTTTCATGTCAGCGTCGATATGATTCTGTATGATTTTGAAGGTGAGCCTTCCATAAAAGCCTCCTGTTTTGCTTAACTCAAAATACCACCACCACCGAGTCAGGTTACATCCACACATCCTGGAATATTTCATGCTATGCCTTGTGCTGCTTTACAGAGACACCAAAGAATTTTTAAGAATTTGACCTTTTCTGGGCTACCATACCGTGGGCTGATCCTGAATACCTACCAAAGTCACATGTGTGCAAACAACCGTACTTGGAGAGTAGAAACGCTATCCACAATTGCACAAGCCACTCCTGTTTTCCATAGCATTTAATGCTTCCTGGAGTTCTACCTGACAGAATATCCCTTATAGTAGTACCTGTAAGTTATAGTCCCTTATGAGGTTCTTATTTCAAGGTATGATATTTAAGAGAAGTGACATGCTACAAAGTTGAGGAGAGAGCTTTACTTTGCATTATTTTTCTGCTTCTGATGTTAAAAACTAAGCATAAATATGCCTCTCAAGCCAAAGATAGCAGCAGCCTGTAGAGCTAGTGTTCACAACTACTATGCCAAGATAAATCCAGGGTAATTCTAATGAGTTAGTTGATTTCCTTTGAATATATATTGATTTGCAATGAGAGAATTATGTGACTCAGTACATTCATTGTAATCTAAACAAGAAACGTAATCCTCGTTGTAATTCCACAACTTGGTGTAGAGGGATGATGGTAGCTTGAAAGTCAGATGTGTTGGCCACTACTAAGAAACAGACACAGCAAGTCAGCATAGAGAGTGAGGACTGTGAATTCCTGCTTCATGATCCATGCCATCAGCTTGCTTTTCACATACTGGGACCAATTGTAAAGAGGAGAGGTGCATAATTACATCTTTGTGGTTTCTTTTGGCTTTCTGTTGAGATTGAAAACAAAGATGCCTGTTACGATGGTGAGATTTGTAGGGTGTGTAATAGTTTGTTTGGAACTGGACTAAGATAGCAAATATATTTCACACAGATCATCCCTTGAAACTGTTCCTTTTTCAGTACTGAGAGCAGGGGGGGTCTGAGGAGTTTGCAAATAACTCTAATCTTCAAATCTCACAAAAAAAACCCCCAACCAAACCCAACCCAAAATTAAAGTTGTTGGCTATTTTGTTATTTAATTATCTTTATAGCAACAGCTGCATCATTTGCAAACACTCAAATCTGATTAAAATTAAAGATACTGAATTTAGTAGCCAAATATTTCAGACTAATGATCACTGAAATGGCAGTTAGCCAACATATTTAACAATGTAATTTCTCATAGTGCATACTGTTTGAGTTCTCTAGGATCCATTGCCTCATTAATATTTCATTTCTGATGAGTTTCTGAAGTTCTTTGTGTCTAAGTTACAACATCATCAGCTGGTTACTCTGCATTTTTTCTCATGAAGGCAATTGCCTCTTGGGTGATTATAATTGACTACTTGGGTTGGTCTCTGAGGATATTCAAGGTCTTCCAGGTTCTTTATAAGCTGCCATTTGTGCCTCTTTGTCATTTTTGTTTTTCTAAGACAAGCTGAGTATCCAAATGGACTTCAGCTCTTAAGTTTCTCAGCTGCTGTGAGGTGACAGCTCTCTCGAGGGAATCTGAAACCTACTTTTTAGAAATACATCCCTTGATGTGGGGGTACTTGCTCACTTTGTCTCTAGGAAATGCCACTGAGAAAGTTATTGCCTTCTACAAATACCTAGGTCAAAACATCCTGTATAGGTGCTGCCTAAGTTTTATTTAGGTGTCTGGGTTATTTTTGCTGTCTTCTTTTACTTCATCGCTTCCTTCGGCACAGTTTCATTCTTTCTTTTGCTTGGACTATTTCTTAGTTCCTTAGATCAGGAAATCTGTGTGTATTTCTGTGTGCACACAGGCTTACTGGCATTTTAAGTTGCTCTCAGAAAGATACAAACAGGTGTTATTAATATAGGATTATAAGTAATGAATAATGACCTATCCAACTTCTCCCTTCAACCCTTTTCTTTTTCCTTATTTCATACACCGGTTCACCTCTCACACAGTGCCATTTTCAGACACTGTAATTTTTAACACTGCTATTTTTTTTCATTGATCCCGTAGTGCACCATGATAATTTTCCTTGAAGGAACTGATGCTGAGAGATGCACGCCAATAAGGAAATGTTCTGTATTTGCAACGGCAGTCTAGCAAACATGTATGTGGTTCTCAGTAGAATGAGATATGCTTGTAGCTTGAAAGCACTTTACTGTATGCACTGAAAGTAAGATCTCAAAGGATTATCAGATTCTGACACTATATTGTCTGGCCACAGGATGCTTTCCTAGACTTTTCTCTGTATATGTCCAATTCTGGTTTTATTGTCCTTATATTTTAATAGTCTTTGTAACTTGTCTGTGTGGGAAGGAAGGAAGGGAAATCGAGATAAGGAGTCAGTAGGAGAAATAATTTCTTTAGTGTGTTTGTTTTCTCTCCATTTTTTTCTTATCTCTCTTTTTTTTTTTCCTCCCCCAATATTTTTGTTATCGTAGTAGAGCAAAATGCTGCCATCTACCTGGTAACTTTTATGATAAGGATGGAAAATATTTTATCCGTAGTGTACTTGGGTGGAGACAATATTTTTGCTCTTCTCTATTTTGCCCAGTTTACAGTGATCGCTATGCTTACTCTTTGCCATTGTAGTAGTGGTTGTTTGGGACTGAGGAGAAATCTTCCCCTGAGCACCGAGCTGGTAGATGTAGATGAGTCTGCTCTTTTCTGCAGGAGTTAGGTGTGTGAATGGTAAAGTTAGCATCTAAAGGTGCTGCATGGTCAGGGTTCCTGTTGCTAGTGTCTTGTAAGATCCTACATCGTTGTGGAGACACCGCCACTTCTTACTGCACAATAGCAAGAGCTTCATCTGCCTGTTAATTCAAAAATATAAATAAATGTGTCCAGGTTCTTGGTAGTGGAGTATTTTAAGCAGAATAAGAGCCTTCTTTCCCTCTGAATAGGTAAGTTTTGTACTGAATGCATAGTTAATAACAGTAATTTCTACATTTACAGTAAGTAAGGCAAGTTTGTAAATATAATAACCCACTGCATGAATACAATACCACCATGAATAGAATGTAGAACAGAAAAGAGGGTTAATAAGGCACACATTATAGTAAGTATAGTTTTATGTGTAAATCAAAAGATCTAAAATGTAAAAAATTACCATGCACGAGAATCAGCAGTAGAAACAACAGAGCTTTAATCTAAAGTACACTAATGCAGCTCAAGTATAATCAGGGTTGAATAAATATTCATCACCTGTACTTTATTATACTGTACTCTGAAGAGGAAGGTAGAGAAAAAAGTACAGGGCTACATTAAAATTCAGGTTTTGGCTTTGTGAGCTAGTTCAAGTCATTCATTTATATGCAGCTTTATAGCTAGGGGCTGACCAGTATTGCTGCTCAGAGAATGTGCAGTTCTGTCAAAGTCAAAATGCTTCAGTAAAGTGGCCAGTTCTGCATGAATTCTATTTGAAAGGGAAAGGTGTGAGGGGAAACTCCATTTCTGTCAGAACTAAAAAGGTTAAAACATTAACTTCAAGCTGATTCTTCTTGTTGACATTTGGTGTTGTGCCTTAATACAGAATAACACAGTTGCAACCGATTTCTGAATAATCAGAAATTAGCATTTGAGTTGTTAGTTGTGTTATCCTTTGCTTTGGTTTGGAAAAGAGCTATATGCACAATCTTAAACTTGTTTACACAGTTTTAGCATCCTCTGTAGATTAACATAAACTGACATCTGACCTGTGAGAATAAAACTGGACTCTTTCTCAAGGCGTGAGAAACAGTTTATTTTATTTTTATTATTTAGCAACAAGACTGCCCTTTTTTCGATTCTAGTTTCCTGCTGCGGTTCCAGTATCCTCTTTCTGCTGAGTAGCAGCAAAAAGAGTGCATCTTTTAAGTCTGCTTTCTGCTCAGGAGCAGAGAACATGGACAGCAGAACTGAGGGTGCCAAAGAGAAGCAGGCAGGAATCATTTATAAAATTCGCGCAGTACCATGCCCTGGAGAGCCTCTCTTCTTCACAACCTGGGTAATAATAATTATAGATGAACTGCAGAGAGAAGTGCTGAATGCTGCTCAGCCAGAGTAAAGTTGTTCACTGCTTTCCAAGCCCCTACAGATAGTACTCATAATGAAAACATGCTGCATCTTCCAAAGACTGGCATTTGCTCATAGGTAAGGACGTTGGGAATGTGACATTTTCAATAAACTGAGATTCCTGAAGGGTGGGATTTGTTCTCTGCTGCTTCATCACCTCAGTTCCTGCATGAGCTAAGCGAACTTGAAGACTGCATAAAACACCAGCTGAGGATATGTTTCATGTCTTTACATTTGTGCTTCCAACCACTTTGTTTTCATGTGTTTCAGGCCGGTTATTTTTGTGAAGTGTCAATTAACATCAACAATCGCTAAAGTTACTCACACTTAATCATTGTTTTTACTCACTGGTGAAAGTTCTCCTCACAGGGACCCTTGAGGAGCTGAAGTGAGGTACCTTGTAAGAATATTATTTCTTTCAAGTATTCTGTTCTTCTGAGCCTCAGTTAATTATACCCATGTTACTACAGTCGCCCTAACTCAGAGGTAGTTAAGGGTACTCAGTTATTCACTGGACTGTGAATAAAGCTCATAGCTTCTCCTAAGGTGAAAATAATTAGCTTAGAAACAAGTAATTTCCAGGTAGGGAGGTGAAAACCCTGTGAAAATAATTGATGATGGGACTCCGAGTAGAAACCAGGTCATCTAGTTCTTGGTCCTCTACCTAAAATATGAGATTATTCTTCCTTCTGTGCTTTGAAATGTCATCTCATTTATTAAGTTAAATATGCAGTGGATTAATGATATGACTGTATTCTAGCCAAATTATTTCCCTTTTTAGGTTCTGTCATTGTAAATGACAATTTTATTTCAGTAAGCATTCATAGTCTTTGTAACAATAACAAAAAATTTTGGACAATATTACAGATATTCATCAGATCCTTTTAATGTTAGTCTGATTTACAAATTGTTTCCTTTCTTCTGTAGATAGATGAATGTATTATCGGTGCATAAATGTTTCCATTATTCAATTAGTTGTATAGATAATCAAATAATGTTTAATTATGTGACCTATTCACATATTTCCATCAACCGATACTAAAATACTCACGAGTAATTATTTTCATTATTCAACCAGCTCTTTAAGTGATCAAATAATATTATTAAGTTAAATTCACTTATTATCAGCAAATGAAGCAATGAGTATTAGAGTATTCTTTTTCATTATTTGCTTCAATGCATTTACCTACACCATGAACCTGCTTCGAGATGTTTTCTGTAAAAGAATCTTTTGTACCTTCACCCCATGTTTCATCTCCAATTTAACACTAACATAAACTCAGACTGAGGAATAAACCTAATGGGCTGGAGGAGAAGTACTGCAGTCCTCACTTCTCCACTCCTGGTATGGAGGTTGACTATTTCCTCTGAACTGTGATTCTGCCAGTGGTTTAGCATATGCTCTTTTTTCTCCAAGGTGAAGAACTGTAGACAACCATTTAAATAAATAGACTCCCAATATTCGTATTTTAGTGATGTTAATGCTATTAGTTGGCATTCATTGTTCAGCCTAAAGGCAGATTCATTTGCAAGTTACAGTCTTTCTCTTTTTTTGTCAAGCTAGTTTCCTGGATTTTTCCACCTCTTTTTTTATTTGGTATATTTTGTTTTCAGTCTGACATGGTATTCAAAACCCACTGCTATAAATATAAAAGAATATTAGTATAGCACAAGAACGCTGCAGTGCACTTGACAGATGGAAAAGGTTTACGGTGAATCTATCATTGCCCTATGGTGGAGAACAACACTGTTCATAGATTAATGTTCATTTTATTACAGCCATATCTTACCCTCAATCTGTGTGTAGAACTCTCTTTGAAGTCATTTTGATCTGTGTGCATCAATCAAGGTTAGTATATGGCACTTAGGGCCACATTTTCAAATGTCGGCACTTGGCATCTGGAAATCCTGTATCTTGCATGTCCAAAATATTTATTTATGTGTGCAAATATGAGTGGTTAAAGGATGTTTTAGCGAGTGAGATAGTTAAGCTGGTGGGTTTGACAAATTCACTGATTAACTATTTGAGTTAAGCTCAGGCACAGGTTTAAACCAAATGTGCCTGATTTAAACCTGTTCTGTAATCTTTCCATTCACAACTGCATTGATAGTTGTTTCTACCTGGCTGCAACATTTTGCCAGGACAGTACAATCCTCTAGCTGTGTAGTTCAGGATAATATCTATTGTACAGCACCTATACATATATATGTGGTTATATACAAACCCAGTTAGGAATACCATGGTTCTGAACAAGGTCTTTGGGCCCTACAAAAGCTTACGTTAACAATTATTTCTTAAGAGTTTTGTAAAATTTGAGAATCTGTCAATTTGTATTGTTTAGATGTTCTTTATCACCGTTGCTGATAACGCAGACCTAAGATAATATCGGCAGGAAAGTGATCCCTGGAGCAAGTCTGTGACAACCTCCTACTTTATAGCGCACAGTCAAATGGAGTAACAGTTTTGTCCACACTTGCTCAGTGTGACCTCTACACTTTGTGAAATCAGCGATAATGTAAGATTGTATTCTTCTAAATTGGTATTATTAGAAAAGTCCTCTAACTGTTGAGATCTGAGAGAAATAATTTACCGTCAACATAATTTCCTGTATATCCCTTTGTGATGCTGTAATGAAGTTATTATAGTTTGGCCCTTCAGCCTATGACAGATTGAATTTTCCATGACTTGATGATGTGACAAAGTCATTGCTCAAAGGCAAATATACTTTGTAACTGATAAACTAATGCAAATTAATTTATACTTCAAGTGAACTTTATAAAAAGGCATCTTAGTTTATTTTTTAACTCAAATTAAAAGCCAGGCAATGTCATAATTTAGTGGTCTCAAGAAAGCAATGAGTATAATCTGTGATGTGGAAAGAAGTATTACTGCAGGATTAGAGAAGTTTCAGCACTTTAATCTTTTATTTCCTATACTGTTGGACTACGATGATGACCAATGTCCTTTTAAGAAACTTGAGCTGTATCATAGGCCAATTTAGGACAAAAGGAAGAACTGGATGCAAAAGTAATTTTCTCTTGTCGTGTTCATACAAAGAATATGTGAATTATTGCTCTCAACAACAAAAGCTTTACTCAGATCATCAATTCACTTATTTCATTGCCTTTAGGCCAGAACTCTGGACAAGGGTTTGGTGCTGTCACATATCCTTTTCCATCTCATTTAAGTGATCTGGCCTCTGTTTTGGGAATGCATTTTTATTGTGCTGTTAAGTCCTGTGTCCCCTACATGAATATTTCATATATCTACTAAGTGCTTTCACTGAATATATTAGCCCCTGATTTTCTCTTTTTTTTTTTTTTTTTTTTTTTTTTTCCTNTTTTTGTCATGCCTGTTGCCACAAATAAAATGGTAATCGTGGCCTAAATATACATGAATAATCCTTTATGGGATGAGAATTTGCAGATGCCAATAATAGCTACTTTGTCAGGTTTTGGCTAGGCTATTGAAAATGTTTAAACAGAATCTGTCCGTCATATTACGTAAGCATTTTTCTATTTATATCTGCCTTCACTAGTCCACAACAAACATAATGAGCAATAAATGAAGCAGTGGCCAAAAGACACGTTTATGATTCATGTAGATGCCAAGGGACCATCCTAATATGGGCACTGCTTGGCATTTCTGCTAGCAACAGACCAGAGTGTAATTCTTATTTGATAGTATTTTTTAAGTTTACGGTTAAAGCCCATAGACTTTACTCAATGTAAAATCATGCTCAAGTTTCAACTGACTTACTCCACTTAATATGACAGGTACCAAAGGGAAGGCAAACCTGACAGTTCAAACTGATACTTTACATCTGAAGCACAGTACAAACATGAACAGAATTTGTTCCGTACCGTGGTAAAAGGAAAATGTGCAAGTGTGCCTTTTTGCTAGTCTTCATGATTCCTATTGGACCTAAACTAAATTAACATTCTACTTCAGACATGTCTATTTTCTAAGAAATAATCTGGGCTACAGTAACATAATTTCACCCATTCTTGTGATGGCTAGAACACTTCCCAATAATGAATCTACTGAGGTTTATGCAGATTTGCGTCTATTGAGCTGAAAATATGTGTAGTTCCCACAAGAGGTTTTGAGATAAGAATGGAAGTGGAGAAAGAATGAGTTCCTGAAAGGGCTATAAGGATGCTTTATATGATGTTGGAGAGGAGGTGGTTCGTGGTTTTCTGCATATGTAAGAACCTCCTTCCCAGGTATGGCAACCAAAGGTTTAAAAAAAATGTGCTCGGAGACTTCCAGCTCTTATTTTTCTCCCATTCACACACTGGAATAATGATCCAAAGGTGCAGGGGATGTTGCTGGACTATCTGGATGTGGAGCACCTGACAGAGGAGCAGATTTACATAGGATTTCTATCCTGTTAAATATTTCTTATTTCCTGGGCATAGTTACGTGTCCTTTTCCTGTTGAAGACAGTGGCAGTCTCACTCTTCTGAAGGTGCTGCAGGAATCATTTCACCATTATTTAAAATCATGGCTCTGTTAAATGAAAGCTGTACATGCAAGGCTTAGAAGTAAGACAATGAGCTTACTAGTGTGTAGCTCTGAAATAACATATTCTCAGCTGTACAGAAGAAAGGTAAGTTAACCTGAGTCCTCCACTGGTACAGCAGAACTTCAGGCAAATATGATAACACTTTTGTCGGACAGATAAAGTGCTTTGTATAATGTCCACCTATGCTGATATAAACTGCTTGGTTCATTCCCTGCACTTCCAACGAGACCAGTTTCCTTTCTTCCACAAGCAGAACCGCTTCAGCAAGAAGTTTAGATAAAGCTGTACAGTAGGATGCAATCTTTTGTTAGACAGGGAGTCAACTAAGCAGGGTCTTTTGCCAGAGAAGAGGAGCCCGTACATTTATCACCATGCATGTTCGGAATTTATTGACATCTCTGTTTCAGACTGGAGTTTTGGAGCCAGTATCTACTAAAAGCTTGCTGCATGCTGAGTTCAATGGAAGCTTTTTCCATTAAAACACAAGTGTTGTGTCTCAAGCCCCAGGTGTTTATTTGTTGACTTTTTAGAAATAAACAAGGTAAAAACTGGTTTTAAGGGGGAGGAGAGGCTCCAAATGACATTTTATCTATATGTTTTATTTTGTATTTATTTTTCAGTCATCTGCATATCAACATTTGGTTAGCAACCGCCTGTTTAAGAGAAAGTATCAGGTTATCTGGCTAGAGATGACAAAACGTGTTTTCCATAGAGGCTTCCAGACTAGAGGCTACACAGATGTGCCTGAGTTAAAAGGGTCTCACAGTCTACTTTGAGAAGTGTAGATGGCTTCTGTATTTAGAGAAAACTCATCTGAAGCATCATAAAATAAAATGTACGGAAAATATAATATTCCATAATTAAGATTTCTAATGAATTGCCTTGTTAATCCATACAGTGTATGCATGTTGCAAAATTTTCCTGGCCTAATTAGTGCACTTGCTGATTATGTTTATTTCCTGATGTACACACTGATTAAGCATTGTCCATACACTGAGGCTTGAAGCGGGATCAGTCTACAAAATAGTACCTAGTCATTTAACTGGAGACTCAGAATGCAAATAGATCAACTTATGTAAAATTAAATTAGTTCTAATAGAACCCATTTTGACTGAGCAGCTGGTGACACATTATAAACAGAATTCTCTTGTTATGTGAAATAAAGTGCTTCTGCTAACAGATGCTTATATACTTTTAAGCTACAAAAAAAAGTCATATTATGTTTAAGGTCTAAAGTTAATGAAAGAAAATAAATTCTGTGCTTGTTAGGCACCACTTTTGCACCGGCTCTCAGCATTGCTATTTTGAATAGCACGTAAGGTCAGCTAGCCCTTTGCAAAGCTCCATGTGGGGACTTAAAGTGCATAACTGCTAAATCCTTAGTCTCGCAGCTAGCACATCAAACCTGATCTCTTTAACAAGCAGTGGCTATCAGCTGATTTTTTTGAAAAAACTATTAAGATGTTGGTACTGTCCACTAAATCTCAATGATTTTGTTCTTTTAATAGGAAGTGACTAGTTTGTCTTTATTATTCTTTGGGAACATAATTTCAGTCTGGGTATAACACTCAGAGTAGCCATCCGGAGTCAGTGGCATGTTGTTCCTGGTCAATACTTGGCAATGAACTGCACCTTTTTCCTAGGAATGCTGTCAGCCACACTGAGATGTGTTAAAGTCCCAGTGACAGGCCTTTTCTTAGTGACAGAAGGTCTCGTGGATTACATGAATGAGGTAGCTGTGTTTTAAACTCCTGAATGTACAGTTTATTTATGGGAAGTTTAAGC
>VZZY01004400.1:249035-303614 GCA_013400335.1 Eurystomus gularis
CCTCCAAGACAAAGAACAGAATAATTTCAACAGGACTAAGTAATTAGGCAAGTGAGTTAGATATTAAAGGCCTAGAGATGCGTTTTCTGGCTTTAATGGATTTAACTCTTATCATGGATTTATTTGAAGATGACTTTCTGTGAAGAAGCCACAGGCTCTTTGGTTCTTGTTCTGCTGTTTGACCACGCTTACCCCACCAGAATTTGTGTCCTTAACTGACTTTCTAAATACAGCAGCGTGCAAATGAGTGCGTATAGATACTTTAAAACATTATGAAATTATCTTTGGTAAGTTAACTAGGAAAGCAATTAATCAAATTTTACATTTTTACTCCATTCCTGATGTATTTGTGTTTTATTTTGTTTTTCTGTCAATAGCACCTACAAAGCAGAATTAGAAATATCAGTTGATCCATTCACAGTCCGGCAGTTTTTTCTGGCCTTGCTCAATTTTAATATAATATCAGTGGACTTTATGGAGTTAAAGGTCTACAGAGCTTAAATCATACTATTTCAGGCAACTCTTGCAGAACCTGGACAAGTACATAGATGCCAATCATAGTAGTTTAAATCTCTAATTCTTACTATCATTTGAAAAAGGGGGCAGTAAATCTTGATTCAAAGAGTTGCATTTGTACTTATTTTTTACTTTAAGACTGAACTAAGAAGATGTGGTTTTTAAACTAGCAAGAAACTTAGACTACACTTGCTACTTCTCTTTGACAACCTTGGAAGATACCTTAGTTTCACATTTAAATAATATCAACTGACTGTCCATTTCTTCAATTACCTGTTTTGTGCAGGTTTTTTTGAAAAGGGCAAATGACATTTATTTTTTTACCCTCATAATTTGAGTCCCATTGTTTTTTGTATAGAAATGGGAATTCAGTGTGGAATATATGCAGTCAGACACTTCTTTTTACATTTTCTACATAAACCTGTGTTTTAGATATATTATAAAACATGTTGAAACATTCTGTGTGAAGAACCAGTTTATATATACAAAAAAATGTAATATCGTCCATGTGTGTTTTAATGTTTTACGAGTAGTAAATAGTCTTTCACATGTTCATTCACATACAGATTTGAAGAGAAAAACAAGTTTTGCTCCTTGTTCAAGACCCAATACATTTTTTTCCACTTTGAAAGCCTAAAACAGAAAGAAAATATTCTTCCTGAATATACAAAAAGGCATGATTCCAGTTTTCTTTGCTGATAATGTAATAACACCCTTTTGATGTGTGAAATGCCACACTCTTGTTTTCAAACAATATTTTTTAACAACAACATTACTGCTTTCAGTAATCTTTGGGAAGAATAAGTTTAGCATGAAAGACAATACTCTGAATACATGGTAACAAAATATAAATGATAAGTTTAGGTAAGTTAGGAGGCACTATTGAATGAGGTGTCAAAATACAGCGAGGATTATCTTTCAGACCTTTCAGACTCTCAAATCTTTTTAAAGTAATTTTTTGTCTTCAGATAACCTTCTCTTTTTCATCATTTCAGTTAGTATGTGAGTGTGCGAGAATTAAATTTTTAAACCAATTTCCTCCATAGTCACTTACAATTTTAGTACTGCAGAAAGGAATTAAAATGCATGAGTCTTTTAGCAATACTCATTGGTATATTATAGTTCTGCTCCAAGCAGTTTTCAGTCTACGAGAAACAAAACCTTCTTTTGTACAAGTGATGTTTTTTGCCTTGTGTCCCTAAAAAGGTGAGAGCCTTTATACTCAATAGGTGAGCCTGTGTAAGTATAGTAAGTTCTTAAATTGGATGTTTTAATGCAAGACTCTTAAATTTGGAAGAATGCTTGGACCTGTCAGTAGAAAGCAAGCATTTAAAATTGTTAGGTTCACTAATCATAGACATAACACTCATGTCAGTGGGATGGATATTTGCAGATCTTAGCAGCAATGGAATAATAAGAATGGAGTTGAATCTACATCAAACTTTTGGAGACCAGGGCATATGTCTGGATTTATATGCACTTAAATCTTTGCTCCATGGATGCCCATTTTATTAAATCTCTTTTGCACTCTCTTGAAGACACTGGAAAAAAACAATCTGACTTTTAAGTATTTAAAAACAATCTAAATGTACACTTACATAATCTCATTCTTTTGCGTGATCTCATTCTTTTACCTGCTGTTGAATTAGTTTATCAGCAGCCTTTAATGGTGGTGAAGCATCCAGCCAACTAAAAAACATTTAATGCTAGTCAAACCTTTGTACAAGAAAAAAACTGAGGCTAGTAATCTCATACCTGGGCACTGGTTATTATGATCACAGTTTACATTCCTGACACTGTCTCTGTGGTGTCCCCCATTTTATGCCCAGAAAAAGGAAAAACAGCCAGTACTCATTCTAGACTGAAATTTAAACAGCCAAAAATCATTCTAGCGTTAAGCAAGAAGACAATACCAAGCAAGCAAAGTAAATCCAAATATGTTTAAATTGCTGCTTTAGCCTACATGGCCTTTTCATATGTTCCATACAAAAACAGAAAGAAAAAAACAACCTAAATTAGGTCTGACAAAGTGCAAACTTTGTATTTTTTCCCCCCCGTTTCTAAAACGTATCAACCATAAAATGTCGGTGTGCTAGATCAAAATTAAAACCACATGAAGTAAAATATCAAACTTCATGCTCAAAAGAACTAAGAAACTTTCTGAGACACAACCTCAATTTAAAGAAGCAAAATTACAAGTAATCATGCAGAGCAGTATTCTCCTCCTCTCCTTGGAAATACACAGCTTTTTGTTGTGGAAAGGCAGTAGCCTCTCTATAGTTAGGTTTGCAATCAACTTCCATTATAAAGCCCTATTTTAGCCCCCTGTAACTTTGGCTTGAAAAATTTGAATACAAATTGCCATGTTTTCTCCAAAAGAAAAGAAGAATAGATGAGGATTTTTTTTGTTTATTTGGTGAAGTGGGAGGATTAGGTTTTAATTTTACTTTTTTTGTGTGTGAAATTGAGAAAAAAATTGCTTAACAGTTACAAAGTTTAAGTCACTAAGAAAAAATTATCCTGATCCAAAATTTTTGCTTTTGTTTGTTGCTACCATATCTGCCCTTATTAGTTGGAATTATTTACAAATAATTTAGCAGAACAGGCCTCTTGTCTTTTTGTCTATTAGGAGGGATTGGCGTAATTTTGCTCTTGGCGATGACAGCAACAATATTTTGCTGGTGACGTCTAGAGACCTAGGACTGGGCAGTCTCATCAACATTTTCAAAAGCAATTCACATCTAGTCATATGGCATATCCTCAAAGTGAAGTATAAAGCACATGTTGATCTACCTGGAGTTTTTGAGCAAGTGCATAGTTTCTGGAGCTCTCCACATATTCAGTGTTGAATATTTCCAGCACAGAGGGAATGGATAAGTGTTAAACTCAAAGACTGCTTTTAGAAAGTCCAGAAGAAAGTATCTACTTAGTTACTGAGGGCTACGGACTGCAGTCTGGAGATTGCCTAATGACACTGTGGTGAACACTAGCCACTCCCAGCATTCAGCCTTGTTTATCATGCTTGCCTCATTTCCTAGGATTAGGCCCAGAATAGCCCCGGCCATGTAGGCTGTTCAACAAACTGTGTAAGAAAAGCAAGCAAGCATAGTCCATGAAAACATCCTTCCCTCTTTTTACAGATAGTTGTTATCTCGTTCTGGATCTAAGCATCTTAAATTCTTTATGATTAAAGACCTGGCACTCTTGCAGATCTCATTGATTTAATGCAAAAAAAAAGAAAAAGATTTCTTATGTCTCTCCCTTACTTTTGTGGAAACTACTTAGAAAAGGTTTATAGTACTATTTCCATTTTATTCATATGACCTTTTCAGTGTTAGAAAGAACAAGATTTTTATTCCCTGAAGGCTTAATTGTATTGTATATAAAAAGTTCCATATGTGTGATTATGCATTTAAATAAAAGATGCACTTGTACATAGATACTTGAAACCGAAGATTATTTTGTATATATCTATTTATAGGGATTTGGAGAGCCCAAAGTTTTTTTACATTGTGCTACAACATTAAGTATTGTAGTTATTTAGTGTATTATTATGGTATTTTTTAAATGATGACAAGATGCATTAGAATGTAAATTTAGGTACAACTGTGATCATCATACTCCCAATATTGCATACAAAGGTGAATCTGACTTCGAGTTCCTTTCATGCAATGCTTAAGATGTCCATGTAAGACCTCTGTGTATTTTGTGGTATAACTTGTCATTTTGAACAGACTATAGTAAAGTTAGTCAAAGTTTAGCAAGACTATTACAATATTATTAAAAAAACAACAACCCACAACAGTAAATCTAGAGGTTTTAACAAACAATAAAATCTGACAAGGTTTTAAAAATAAAATACAAAGGCTGTACCAGGAAGATGGTTCCCCTGAACAAATCAGACTGTTTTGAGCAGGGTATATCTACGAAATAAACCCTAAAAATTTAAGAGCAGAAGGAAAAGTATTAATCCTGTGCCAAAATACTTGAAAGTGAAAGAGGGAAAAAGATGCCAATATTTTCTCTCTTTATATCCACACAAGATATTTTTTTAAAATTCTTCTTTTTTTTTTAACTGGCTGTTTTCATCATGATATTTAACGTTCAGACGCATTCAAATTTTGCTTTGCCATTCAGAATTCTTAAAACCAAGAATACTAAGATCAGTGTTTCTACAGTGTCATTGGGCTTTTCTTTGGATGATAAGCATGTGCTGCGCTTAAGCAGAGAGGAGGACAGAAAATGACGTGCAGGATTTCCCTGAAGGAAGCAGCTATCAGGGCTCAGGTAAGATGTTGCTGGCAAGAGCTGTTGGAGTTCTGTGTGCTGAGAGAGCAGTAGGAGAAGCTGCCTAGGCACTTTCCCCAGGATGTGACTATCAGAATAAAAAAAGCTGAAGAAGTGCAGCTGGAAGTTTAGAGAGATCTGAGGACAAGAACTTGGGCTGAAAGGCAGATGTTCAGCAGAGGGGTGTTTACCTGTTGACTTCTCTAACTGGGATGTTTCCCAAAGAGAACCCAGAATGCTTCTATTTGGAGGGCCATATGTCAGCAGTAATGCTCCACTTGGAAGGCTTCAGTGAAAAGACTGTAAGGAGACAGGTGAAGGGAATTGAAGGAAAGATACAGATGTCACAACTATGTTGAGTTTTGTACTTCTCGGGACTACATGGACAGTGGGATAAGTGAGTTTTGTGTTAAGATTTCCAGGGCTCATTTGCTTGGTCGGAAAGAGTGATTTGCGCAAACAAGATTTAGTCTGATGCTACAAATACTCCTGATGAAGTTTTCAGAGGCTAATATTGGAGGTATTAGAGGCGTCACTCCTTTCTAATAACATTTGTGAAAGGTAGGAATGACACATGAGGGCACAAATACATAAAATAGGCAGCAATCGGATCAATAATTTAGAAGTCAAGAGTTCTCTACAGTAAAGTTGACCTACACAAAATAATTTTGCTTTTTGAGTCAAAACTTACAAGGACTTGAAAACTACTAAGTTTTGACAAGATACAACATTATGACTCAGAAGAATGTTTCCAGCTGATCAATTATCGAAATTGCAAATAAAAATCTGGTAGTATGCGTGATAGAAAGTTTCTTACCACAGCAGCAATATGATTATTGTTTTTTTATTTATGCATTTAATAATACAATGATTAGGAGAAAGATGTGTTTGAGGGCTTTTTTTAATTAGCAGCAAGAGCTGAGAAAATTTGTTACTCTTAATACTTGGCCTTATTATGGGATTTTTTTGAAAGGCTTAATCCATAATTGACATCACCTACACCTAATTTTCAGTGCTTATTAAATAACTGCTTTCAGTTACTTATTAAGGCTATATATTAAAGTAAATAAGACTGCAAAGAGAAAAATATTTTCATTTCCAGTTTTAGATCAGCCTGAATCTCATAAAACTTTAACTCAAACCAGCAATATTCTAATCTCCCTTTCAGTGAGGTACAATCCCAAAAACACAACCCATTAAGGATGGCTTTTTAACATCCTTTAAATGGAGAGTAGTCCACAGGCCCTTGAGAATTTTTATAGGAAGCCTAAGAGAGTTGAGTGTATTCCTGCACTAAGAGGCTTTGAGAAAACTCACCTGAAATGTCTGTTTCTGGTTTTCTGTGGTAGAATCTATTGGCATGAGACTAGTACTTCAGAATTTGCTGGCTTTCTCTAGGATATTGTTAAGTAAACATTTACAAAAGAGGCTGGCTAGAGGCAAGATGAAATCTTCCTGTTATTTCAGTGAGTAGAGTATTTCATAGAGAACCTGCTGAAAACCTCAACACTTCCATGCGCCAGTATAGAATTTTATTTGGATTATCGTTCCCTTGTTAATATTAGGTCGGGTATCTTTCTTCTTCATCCTTTTTATTCCTCTAAATTGACACTTGTGAAGTAATATTATGTTGTGCAAACATGGTTAGTTCATTTTCAAAATGTCGTTTCAAAGTTGAATGCTTACTGACTTGTAGTTTTTCTAGTATGTATATGTCTGGCACTTTTCCTCAACCCAAGCCTGCTAACATAACTCACTCCAGGCTGATTTATTATTTTTATTCAACCAGGTGTTACACGGGTTTGGCAACTTTGGCAATGCTATTGTCTATAATGACTCTGCATTTGGTGCTTGGTGATGCCAACACATGCAATGAATATACTGCCACTAGCAGAGAATATTTCATCCCCTTATCTCTTCATGAAGAATCAAGCTTCATCTCCCATATTTATTTATTTCTGCAGAGGAATGAAAACTTTGAATATAAACCAAATTCAGGTGAAAATATTGAAAATTTTAATACTTTATAATACAGTAGTCATAGTACTAATTTAAAGTTCTATGCTGTTTTTGAACTTTCTCCTGAGCTTTAATAGCAGCCAAATAACTGCTGTACTGTCTACAAGGAAGCTTTCTCTGTCAGTCTTTGCTGTGGTCTGTCTGGTGTACTGCAACTATTAATTTAAAATTCTGTTTATGCTCTTTGAAGAGTATTTTATTAATCAATAGAAGACAATGAAGTCTCATTCGTATTAGATCCACACAATTTCTTAGCACTACAAATCTGAATGGGAACTACTGCATATTGCAATGCATATTTAGTGCATTTCTGTTTCTGCAACAACTCCTCACTCTCCTAGCAGATTTCATTTTTTTCCTAAGTGAGCAGTTTGAGGCATAATTTAACACTTTCTTTATCCTTTTCTTGTTATTCTTGTAGACTTCTGCTGCACAGAGGGTCAGAATAGGATGAGTGCTGCAACTTAAAGTTTTGTTGACTTTGAGGCACTTACATCTTAAGTACATATTTTTTGTTTTTTAAATGAGTTCTCAACGCAAACAATCCAACACTTGTCAGTTCGTCATTACTTACTGGATTGTAAACCATGCAAAAACCAAATTGTGTTAAAACTGAACTTATTAAGGACTGATTCAATGACAAAGATTTTTTTTTTTTAATGTGTCAGTGGAATGTAAAAATATCTTCCAAACTCTCTTTTCAGTAAGCAGTTTTTACTATGCATGACACTACTACCATAGGTAAGAATCAGACAGGAAAAGATAATCTGTATCTACAAATTTTACTCAACTCCTCGTTGCATGTTCTTTCCATGATGTGAGAGGATCTGAATAGTTTTGTTAAACGAACTGTACCTTTAAGGTAAATGAGAGAGTTCACAACCCAGGACTATTCTTAACACTGGAAAAATATAAAGACAGTGACCTAAATGCCAATCTCACTCCATGATCAATTAGGGCCATGCACAGCAGATCACAAAAAGAAAAAAAAAAAACAAAACCAACAAACCAAACTAGGAAAAAAGCTCCATCTGGTTCAGAAGACAGTGGCCAGTCCCATAAATAACACAAGCTGTCAGGAAAACACCATTCCTATAGTACGCTGTGTATTGGCTTTCTGTCCAACTACAGATCCACTACAAGGAGGAGGATGAAATGTACAGAAGTAAAGAACACGGACATATACGATTCTAGAATCCTATTGCACATGCATGCACACAGAGATACACTCACTGACAAACACCCCCCCCCTCCCCAAATAAAAGTCCAGGTTTTCATTTCAGCTGAGCTGTTCTGAAACAGGAAAATAAAATCAGTAATATTACATTCGAAAATGTAATTGCAAACTCCATACCGCTGTTTTCACACTCGGAAGACTTTTTTCATGGCGGGAAAGGAAAGATCATCCAGTACTGAACATTCATACTCTGGTAGCATCTGTTACTAGGTCAGAAGGTGAGAGTGCTGGGTGCCGTATGGGCACATTACAAATGATTAGTAACTCTGTAAGTTTACAATATTGATGCACGAAAGAAAAGCGCCTGAACTTTCTTCAGATGGAAGCTTTACCTTCGTAAAGATTGATGACTGGAGATGCTAATAGAGAACATGAGTAATGCTGAGGTGGTGTTGAGCCCTGCCAAAAGAGGAGCAGGAACCACAGGCCTGGCGCTGCCTCTGGAGTTTCCTATCACTTGCTTCAAGTGTTGTCTCACCATCTCAATTTTTCTCTGGGGGCTATAATGCCACTTGATGTCTCCTCTCTGGCTTCAACTTTACACACCACTTGTGCTCAAGGTGTGTGGACTCCAAGGAGAGGATTGAGTGAAAATTACTTTCAACAATCTCATCAGTTTTGAGGAATTCTCTCGTGTGAGCAGTAGCAATCTTCCTCAGTCCAGTTCTGCACTAAATCTCTAGCATGTGATGGAGCCACCAGTTCCCAGAGTGCTTTGTCAGTTTTAATTCAACATTCCCCCCCTCTACTGCAGAGGGAGACAAAGGATTCTCCAGTTTTCTAAGTTCTTCCTGGGGGAAAGACCAAAGTTCCTGTACATACAGTTTCTTCGTTAAACATAGAGTTCATAGCTGAATTTTATTTCTGAGGAATCAAATGGTTACTCACATTCTCAAAATACTAAAGGACATGAAAGTTGAGGCATGAACAGGGTGAAGAGAGGCTGTGGATATTTTGTTTGCTCAGAGGTACAATGGTGATCCTTCCTGTTAATTTGTTGAAGATGAAAAGCAAAATGCCACATTTATTCCTTCTCTCTGGTTTGCATTTAGAAGACAACACATGAAAAATTAACTTTGAAGCGTTTCCTTAAAGGCACGTGATAAATCCCTAGGGAGAAATTCACTGCCCGAAGAGAGCCTTGTGCTTGGGTTTGATAGTGGCAGATAGCAATGGAAATACCGTACTTGGTGCTCCGAACTAAGAGACCATTATGTGTGCAACTCACAGTGAGACCGTGGCAGAATAAAGCTTCCCCCAGCCCCACCCAGAAGTGTGGCTGCCTTTGTAATTTTAATTGGTCTGTGTTTGTGGAGTGGGGCCTCTATTTACTTATGGCTTGGGGCTTCTGTTTACGAAGCCTGGTGGAGGCCAAGTGTCATATCACTGAAGCTTAGTTCCTGCAAGCTCTCCTGCTATATCTTGAGGCACTTTTCTTTTCAGTATCTGTGCCTGTCTAATTCGCGAGCTTCTGTGAAACAAGCACAGGAGGGTACAAGGCCTACAGGGAGGAATTACACCTAATTACTCAAATAATTGCTAGGCTGTTGCCTTCTTAGTCACTGAAAATAATTTCCAGGTCCCTGGCTTTTATAGATAGTCTTCTAGAGGCAGGAGGACACAGCCCCCTTTTTAACTCAGCCCATTCACTCACAAAATCAGAACACTCGAGCCTGCAAAATTAATAAGCACCACTTCCATTACATATATTTTAGGTTGTTGTTGCCGTGGCGATAAAGTCAGGGACATTGAATCTCCTCTGTTGAGCCATTGTTATCATCCCTGGCCATCTGCTGCAGAGGAGTGATATTCCATCTCATTTGCATGATGACTGATATATGGGAGGTTTGGAAGGACATATGCCACAGCAATCATGTGATGAAAATTAAAGTGAAAGTTTTGGGCCCAGAGCCGAAAAAAATCTGTGTATGCGCATGAGGCTGTTGATGTGCAAATGTGAATCATATTGAGAAGGTTTGAATAGGGAGGTGTGACGTAAAGAGGGGACACAAACGCAGGTGCTTATCTCTAGGCAGTCAAAGGCACTGGATGTCATATCATGGGAACTACCTTTCAAAGACACAGCTTTAGTGCACAGTTCAGCACACAAGGGAGGAGAAACATATAAGTTTTGGAAACAAAAATAAAGTAAGTTTAACAACTTTTTCACACTATTCTGAACACATTTGATGTTTAAGCAACTTGTACTGTTAGTAACTTTCTGTCTTTTCTATTGTTTGTGCTCTTGTTTTGCAAAAAGCAAAAAATCCTGTCCATGTATGTGTTGAAAGCTTGAGAGATTTGTGTTAAGAAGTTTGAGGGGGTTTAATCCGTGTTTTAAATGCTCTCTGCAAACTTTTCTTTTTGCTTAAATGACACTAATGCTGTTTCTTCCACAATGCATGCTTGGTCATTATCTTAAACGCTATTTTGGGCCTCAATTAAAAAATAGCTACTTGTAACTGCTTTGAGAAAGCTTTCTGAATAAAATGTCATGGTGTAATTGCATTTATACTGCCTCAGTAAAGCCTTTGTTCATATACATTTTACAATTGTGCAAATTTGCAGCTCTAGCTATTTGATTTGAGGAAATGATCACAAGGACACTTTTCTTCTCATTTTGAAAAGTTACTGAACTTAAATATTACCATTGGAAAAAAGAGAGGGGAAAAAAACGAGATGAGAGAGGGAGAGAGTGGGACCAGTGTATTTGTAGGAACTGTTCGATAGATGCAGGTTCACTTGCAGTTATGTATTACACACCAAAGAGCTTTCTGATGATGTTTTAGAATGCTTTAAAATCATGCATAATGTTTTTAAAATGAAGATTGTTGATCAATACGTTTAATAGCATTACTCTAAGTGAAAAAGGGTCTTTCAAAGCGTGACATTTCAGTCCTTTAAATTATTTGGGATTCAGAGAGTACATTGAGAGCTTCTGATTAAAAAAGCGAATACTGTACTTTAGAATGAATGTCTGTGTCAGGAAAATCTTTAGAAAGTTAAATGACAGTAATATCAGGCAAGGTTGAAGAATGAAATGGACCTTCTGGGACAACATTTTGCAGAAGGATGATTTTTATGAAATAGCATTTGATGCTAGAGAAAGTCTGTTTAACACTCTGATCAGCAGTAGCTCTCTCCCTCTCTGACTTTCTTTTGTCTTTAACAAAGCACTTAGTTCAGATGTTTGTCTTCCTTCATATGTAAATAGCAAGACAATCTTATGCAAGGTGCTGTGAATTTTTCATTTAATAGATTATAAAAGCACAAATCCCAGATTTTATCCTTAAACTGTATGGAGTGAACTTTGTCAGTTAAGGATCTTTTTAGGATTCAAAACAACTATTTATTATCTCTTTTGTTAATTAAATTAGTTAAGTTAATTGCGTAGATGTGTCTTCTTTGGTTTGGCTGTGTAGTGGTTTTGTAATTCTTGGGGAAAATTACAGCATTTGTGATGAAAGCTTTCTCTGAGACAATAATATATTTATTCTATAAGGTGGCTAAGAGATAATCCAGATTCGGAATGAGTAATTTCTAAATATAGGCTTTGCCTCTTAACTTCCCAGTTCGGAGCATTTTATTTTTACTTGTAAATATCATCTGCGTATTATAGTACTTTCATGCCTGCAGGCTAAGATTACCAGTCTTCCTTTTTTTCCTCCTCCTTCTAAATATTCAATTACTCAATGGTAATTATTATTATGTGGCCTTCTTGGCTTACTGCATTATTAGATTAATATAGATTTCTTGTGCCAAATTAGCGGAAATCACTGTTATACACAACAACGAATCACTTTTTTTTTTTTTTTAAGTTTTATTTACTTTGTTGAATAGCAGGAAGACTTTGACATCATGAGGTTTTATTCTTGCGACTTTTAAGATAATATGTCTTTGAAAGCTGAGCAGGAGAGGGCGTGTTTTTGTTTTGTTTTTTTTCTTTTGTAGGTTTCTGATAAGTAGAAACTTTCGTTAAATGCTAATGTAGTTCACTCAGTGGTCTATAAATAAGGACCTTTGTGAGTGTCATTGTAGTTCAAGGCCCCTGATCTCTGATGGTTGTTTCAGAAGTAAGAAAACTGAAAATGAAAGAAAAGGAGCTGTCCAGGGTGCTGCAGCTGATTAATATTTCCTGTTACTGTACAGAAAAAAATTATTTACTGAAGTGTTCACAAAACTGCCGTCATGTGTTACTTTTTTTTTCTTTCCTCAAAATAATATAAACCTTATATTGGAGTTAACTATAACAAAAGATGCGTGTGAAAAATTTATTTCAGATGCATGTCATGTTTCTGTGGATAGCAAACACACTCTCAGATTATGATAACTTTCACAAATTGCCTATTAAAATTAGATTTATATGAAAAGGTTTTTGTCAGAGTTACAGACAATCAAACTTTTCCAGTCTAAATTAATCTTTGAGTATAACACAAATGGTTTCTATGGTAGAGCTGTAACGTAAACAAAACAAACAAACAAAAAAACCCCAGATCCCAATCTTGCATTACTTGATTGCTTTTGAAATGAATTCTTGTCCTTATGTGACCTGAAATGTGTGGTTACAAAGCTATAGAAATCCAAACGATCATATTTGTTTGATATGAAATGAAAAAAATAGTTAAATTGAAAGTTTAACATCATGAAATTCAAAATCCCAAGCGGTATATAAACATTAAAAGAAACTTTGGACTGCTAATCCTAGGAAATGAGTTTTATGGATTGAATTCAACAAGGCTTCAGAAATGGTTCCATCTGCTGCCTAGCAGCTGGTGAAAGGATAAATTTAATTCATTAATTCATTTGGAAAAAAGGATCCAAGTAGTAAAGACTTCATTGCTCATAATGCACATAGGTGGAAATCAAAACTGAAATTAGGTGCAGTTGATCATCTTTGATAATGAGGAACATTTTCTTTGTTATTATGATGTTGATCAGGCAATTGACAGTATATTGACTATATGCTGTTAACTGGCATTTTATGTCTCAAGAAGTTGAGAACTGTTCTGAAAGCATAGCTTCTTTACCGGGAGGAAGATTCCTACTTTGGGAGTTACAGATTATATAGGTTTGAAAAGCTGAAATGTTTCACGGAAACGATATTACTGTCGTCCTATGAATATTTGTGCTTCCTTCCTTATTAAGTCAATTTAAGAATACAAAATAAAGTACCACTGAAATTAGAAAATAAACTTATTCACAGTTAAGTCACTGTAATAATCCAAACCCAGAATGTCAAATGTAAAGGGTTTATTACTTTCCTTTACTTTTCTATTAGCGTCACAAGCTTCACATCTTCACCCATATTCTTTACATAATAAGTGCAAAAAACATAAAGTAAGAGGGAAAATACAAACTAAGGACAATATTGAAATATCAGGAGTTTTAAAGGCAAAATTAATTGGACAAATGCTTCAATAATAACTTGACATTTAAGTTATAGCTATGAAGTTACCCAATTATCACAACCTCCAGATACAGACTTTTTTAAAAAGTGGTTGCCTCTACTTCTTTTAACCTAAATCACAAGCAGCAGGTGCAAAGTTATCTAAGGTTTTTGAACCATGAGATGGTCAAGTGGCAAGGACCCTTGTTCATCTTATACCAGGCACACAGGTAAATACGTGCCTCAATACTTGCAGAGGGATACACAGGACGATGAACCTGTTATCCTGAAACCAGTCAAATATCTGCCAATGCCTGTTTTCAATGTTCCTGCTTGAGATGGTGATTTCATGAATGATATTTGGCTTTTCCCATTTCCTCTGTAGCCCATAGCTCACTGTGGTGGGTTTGTTGGATTTACTATAAAGGTTCTGTTCGCACCCTGTGGGTTGGGTTAAGAATTAGGATTTATGCATTTACTTCTACTGTTGCATTGTTTATACAGCTTTGGTTTAGTTTTGATCCCTTTTTTTTTTTGCCTTTGAGGCTCTTCCACAGTGTCAGCTGCTGACTGATAGTAGGAGAACGGCCTCGTGGTGTGAATGAAAGGGACCTAGCGGTTGGTAAACAGAGATAAGGAATAAATAGAGCACAGGCAAAAGGAGATAGTTCTGTGGGAGCCCAGATTGCCGCCAGTCTGTTCAAGTGAGATGCAGTGCCTGTCCTTTTCCCAGATTAAATTAGTGTGCGAAATCTCCAGTGACCTCCTCCCCTTCTCCCCATACTCTTTAGCCAAGCTGAACAGCCTCTGCTGTAAAGTATTCATTTTATCCAGGGACAAGTTGGACAATAGAACTCTCCCTGTTACTTATGGACAGCTGTCGTGATTCATAGGGCTTTTCAGCATTTCATTTTTCATAAGAGTTAAAAGGGTTTTACCTTGTAACTGACGAGAGGTTAGAAATGCAAAGATGCCAGCCCTGAGGTTGCCTGTAGTAGGCAAGTTAATAAAAAAAAAAAAATCACCCCCCCCAATGCACACACATCCCCTCCCCAGTGTGCAAAAGGCTCTGTATTTTGTTAGTGCTGCTCTTCTTATTTAAAGGGGTTTAATTGTGATAACATGATTACACTGAAGCATGAACTGCATGGAGAAATTAACAAGCAGAGACAGAGCGATATGCAGGGCCCCCAAGGTTCCCTAAATTAAAGGTGACCAGTGCAAGCCCAGTGAGTGCCCTTTTCCCTTCTTTGCCCTTGCTTTTGCCCACATCTCCTATCACTTTATTACCTGCAAATAACTCCCAGGAAAGAGTAAAGCCTCATGAGATACCTCTGTGGTCCCGTATTTTTTTTAGTGATTTACTGCAAATATATTCAGCATTTTGACTGATTAAATAGACCTTCGGCAACCTTGAGGGTCACTGTGTAGAGTATGTACATAGAAAATGCATCAGCCCATTGTACCCTGGCAGCTAATGAGATTGGTCGTTAAGTAAATGACACAAAGCCTACAAAAAAAGCTTAGCAGCTCACTAGAGTATCACAGAGTGTCCCTGCACACCACACAACGACACAAACAGTGGACTAACCTAGCCCACCCCTGCTTTATTCTACATCACTGCTTCCCTGATGTCAGCGTGAGAGGCAGAACAAAGGCTAAAAGGCACACGGTAAGTCAGTCTGACAATTATGCCCTAGGG
Organism: Eurystomus gularis; assembly: GCA_013400335.1. Lineage (NCBI taxonomy): Eukaryota > Metazoa > Chordata > Aves > Coraciiformes > Coraciidae > Eurystomus > Eurystomus gularis. The sequence goes on from VZZY01004400.1 coordinate 264,183, forward strand.
AGAAAGTAGAGCAAATCTTAGCCTAACCATGGGGTTGAAAGTCCGTTTCTAGACAAGTAGGTCATAATAAAGGGATTTTTCCCCCCCCCGTCACTTCACGAAGGGGAGAAAAATGTCTCTGGAATCAAGGTTGGGATTGTTTCTTGTTTGTTTGTTTCCTTTTCTCTCTGTCTGATTCACCAGCTTACAAAAGTTTCTCGAATTCCGAAAGTAATGTGAAACAGTATGTTTTGCGAACTGGATATTGCAATTATAGTGTAATGAAATAAGTATTCGCTGTAAGAACTGGCACACAATAAGCACTGCCTCAGATGTACATTAACGTCTGATGAAGTTTACAGACAGAAAGTTTCTTTTAACCATTCTGTAAAAATCTGCTTAAAATGTGTTATGTGAAAACACATTTCAATCCACTAGCCAGCTACTTACACCCCTAAATACCTGGTACAGTTTTTACAACTGAGCAGATGTTAATGAAGTTGTTACTATCATTTGGGGGTGTTTTTTAAAATAGATTTTTACATGATGTCTCTCTCAGTGTTGTCTTTTATGTGAGGTGAAATGAGAGTTGAAGATTGCTGTTAAACACTTCTACAGTCGTTACTTATTTTCTTTGCACAGCAGCAAAATATTCAGCTGGTATCTTAGAGGAGCAGGTGCCTGCCTGTGTAACCAATGATAAAATCTTCTCCAGCAGTCTTTCGGTTTAGTATCTCAGGACCCTTTATTTTGCCGAAAAATGGCAACAGGAAGTTGCCAGAAAGTCTTGTTTGCATTGCTAAAATGTTTCTGTCTGCTTTGCACTTCGGAGGCTCAGGGGATGTTAAGTTCAAAATGACATGATATTATTGCAAGATGCTTGTGTGACTTAAGTAATGCTTCTCCTCCCCCAAACCCACTGAAATCCATATGTTTTAAGAATGCTTTCTCAAATACAGACAGTTTAAAAAGTGGGGTTTAGATACCAGCCTGCATTACATTTGGTTTTTTGTTGTTTTTTTTTGGAAGAGTTATTTGATTTGCAGAAACACTTGTCAATACACGAGCATTTAGACGATGTGTCAGGATAACCTGCTCACTTAATTAAAACTCTTCATAGGTGATAAAAGTCAGTTCACTACGATACGTCGCTTACCCAGGGACATCCTTTTTACTGCATGGACAACAGACGTTATTATCACAGCTTATAGAAACTAAGATAAAATGCGATATTTTAATATGTGCATTTGATGATTCCTTGCGTATGTGTGTGTGTGTATGCATATATACAAGTCTGCATGTGCATATTTATATAAAAATGTACATATGCAAAAAACTATGTTCATTTATATAGTAACCCAGTTCGCTGAAACTCAGTGTATATTAAGTAACAGTTATGTCTGCTTTTGCATTTCTCACTGATTTCAACATAGGAAATTTAATGAGGAAGTAAACAAACTCAAGTAAAATTTTGTATTTAATTTCATTTTCCATATTTTTAAGGTGCGTGCATCTCAGCAACATGTTTTCCATATGTTACATCAGAAAATATGAGATATGCAGGCATCAGAAAACAAGCTTGTTTTCTCAACTAAGTCCTATAATTCATACCTAATTGCTAGATCAGCAGAGAGGTACTAAGCTACAGCGTTACGACCCAGTTTGCTTTGAACTTTGCTAATTGATATTAAGTTTTCAGTTCATTTTACCAGTTAGTATTTGAGGATATTTTATGCTTAGGTGCTTCGCCACAGCTATTAAAAATGAGAACATCCTTATCACACAGTCCTCATGCTTTTTACGTGCCTGTGTGAATGAGAGTAAAGGGTATTTGATATTTCAGCTTTCACCACATTAATGAGTAAGTTCGGCTGCCCTTTATCCTATGAAAAGTAGAGTGATTTCGTAGGGGTAATGCAAGTATGGCAGTGCTGCAAAAATCACACTGCTACTGTAATCCGACAGGTTGAGCCACAGTAAGTTTCATTAGTTTTTCATAGCTTCATTATTTTTTCTCTTGTCTGTCATTTCTTTGGTAGACCTAAGAGAAAAGGCAAAGAAAACTTGATTTCTGATAATTAATGTTCATCTGATCCCTCTGATAAAACATGCAACACACTAGATGATTAGAAACCTATTTTCAGCAGAGTTTTTGGACCTTACAATCCAATATGAGGCCTTTGCACATACCTTCATGAACAGTGCCATGTGAAAACTCTGAAAAACTTTCTGGCATTACATAGTTTATTTGAATAATTCTAATTCAGATTTTTGCATGCTTATAGATTTTCAATCCCGTTAACCCCAAATATCTGATATTCCCGATAAGCAAATATCTTCAAGATCACTCAGAGACAATCCTCCTGAAGGCCTGGCTCTGTCACTCCAGAGTAACACATAGCAAATAACATGCCAAGTAAACTTTATATTCTACTGCATCCATGTCTATATGGAGCATCTAGACCAAAATCTATCCATTACTTAACTGATTAATTTCAGAAGTATACATCTGTAACTGGGACTGGGTGACTTCTTGTAGTTTATGGGCGCATAGCTGTGGATTTTTAAAAACTGCATAAGTAGAATCAGTGCTTCTGAATTTTAATTATCTTGAATTACTTCAGACTAAAGATACTGTTTAATTAGTGATAAAAAAAGATTGTCTTCATCTTAACTTTTTTTAGTACTTACATAAAATCCCTTTGGAGTAGAATTGCTCTCATTTATGTTTGTGGAAGACTTCTAATAATAGTAGCAACTTCTGCCTTTGTAAATGACAAACTTCTGATTCAAAAAAGGTGATAACCTAACAGCAAGAGTTACTTTGTAATGAAAATAGGGCTTACCTTCTTAGGTAGGTGAACACTTACCAAAGCATTTCTAGACATGAGTGATTCCACTGAGGTGAAGTCGATGGCTCACTTCAATACAGTGAAGCAGGTGTGTAAGTGTTTTGAAGATGAGGGGCTTATTGATTTGCTTAATAGATTTAGGTAACATTTGCTAGCTCATTTTTCAGATTTGGCTTCATGTGTGAACTTTTCCCTCCATTAAGGAACTTGGGTTAAAAGAACCTACCTTTTCATCTAAATACATGTAGTTGAACTCTGCTCCATGAGGCATTAGATTTTGAAAAGTGCTTCAGAACTTTTCTAAAGTATAATTTCACTTGAGGACGTGAGATTCCAGTTTCTTCTGAACAGTGTTTCTTCAGGTGGTAGTAAGAGTCACTAGGTGAGTTCCCTAAATCTCCAAAGAAAATTTCACACCTTCTGTGCTCCCCCTCTCCCCCCGCCTGCCCCCGCTCAACTTAGAGCACAGCAGCTGGATTGGCACAACAAAGTAGTAAAGTCTCCAAAGGCACCGTTATGGACTATCAGGTCAATAATCCTTATGCTAAGAAGGATTTACATGATACAGAGTAATGGTTCTGTCATTTCTGAAGTAAAAATCCACTTTTTAATGAGCATCAAAATACTGCTTTGCACTTTTCACAACAGAGATATTAAGGTAGTTTAAAGACCCGACACACATACCTTCTTCAAATAAGAGTTCACATTTAAATGTTCGAATTAAATAAATGTTAAAATACTATAGGTAGGCAGCTGCAGTACCCCGATCAGACTTTTTTGAAAATGTACTTCTTGCCATTCTCAAATCTTCTCTTCCTTGCTATATCAGAAGAGTGTAGGATATTTCCATCGTGTCTTCAAATAGTGTTTTTCCATGCAGTCCAGAAATAGGTTGGTCTTAGGGACCCTTTTGTTTATTTTGTTTTATTTTTCTGCTGTGTGATTTTCTCCTAGTTCAGGCAGAAGTTTGACACAATCTAACATGCACAATCTAGATCTTGTTGCAACAGTAAGTTTGAAAGTAAGGACAGTGATCATAGAAATCCAAGGTTGTAATTTTTGTACCAGTTTATTCTCTTTTATATAATTCAATTTCTTGTGATAAGCAAAACTCACAAAACGTTTAATAAATTTCCCACATTTGGGAAAAATATATTTTCTTCCCTAACAATGTGGTTAACTCAGCCTCCATACAACATGTGGAAAGTCACCAAATCCTAACCAAAAAGAACTACCATCGCGATAAAAATGAAGAGACTGAGTACACGTGATATTTTCATTGTATCTCTAACATTTTATAAGATTAAACACCATTTTGAAGTATGAGTCTGATGGGAATCATCCTATATATCAGCATTCAACATTTAGTGGACAAAGTGCAAGTGAACACATAAATCACTCTAAATAACATTGACACTTAGTCAAAAGAAATATATATTTAAGGCTCAAGTGTATGGTCAAGCTATTTTATGGAGAGCCTTCCCATTATTTTTGTGAGAAACAGTACTGTCTACAAAAAGGGTTAAAGAAAATGCATTCTGTTGCATCTGCTTACTAAATCCCTTACTTTAGTAGAAATTCAAATTTTGTAAAGATTATTCGTTTTATTGATGCATATAATTATAATCACAAGCCATCTGCTGATTTGGCAGGCATGGTTAAAATTCTCTAACTCTCATAACCTTTCAAGTACAGTGCCCTTGGGACTCTATTTCACTTTTATATTTTGGAAAACATGTAGGGACAAACAAGAGAGGTCATCTGCCGAAAGTCAGACCTGTAAAACATTAAAAGAATAAAGATTGTCATGACTGCTCTTGTTTTAACAGCAAAGAAAATATTTTCTATTTTATTTGTGACTTCGGGAAGGATTATACTGGTTTCCATCACGCACTTTGGGAATTTGAATTTTTTCTAGGGATTAAAGCTCTCTCCCTAGCACTCCTGGGATCTGGGTTCCAAGTCTAAACTAAAAGAACAAATATTGTTCAGTTTGGTTGTCACAGGTGAATTAAACGTATCTGACCTTGGCCTTAATTTTTCTTTTTTTTTTTAACAAACACTATTCTCTTTTTTTTTGTTTTTTTTTCCCCCCTGGATCTTCATCCTGCTGAGTTTCACAGAGAGGCACCTATCACCTTACTTAGCATTTTACCATGAAGCTCAAAAAAGTGTCTTAATTTAGTGGGCTACGTACAATAAGGCATCAAAGGAGTGGTTAAAATTATTTGCCCCAGTCCTTTAGAAATACATGCCTTTATTTATATTAGCCTACCATCAACTGGTTGTTAGCCAGAGTTAGAAATGTTTGGGCTTTTTGCCCGCGAGAAGTCTTGTTCTCCCATTTTCTTGTGTGCTTCACCATGTTTAGCCAAACTATTTTATACTTGGCCATTCTTTTTTTTTAATCTTTGCTCTTGTTGTGTTACGTGTGGTGTTACTCTGCTGCTTCTAGCAGAAAACATCCACAAGGGAAAAATAAATTCTAAGAGACGCTCGTTCTGTCCTAATACAAAAAATGACTGCATTTCACCACTGTCTTCCATTCTTAGTGCTCTGAATTAGGAAAAAGCGTGTTTTAGAGAGAAAATACATGAAGGTGGAAAAAGTTGGTGCAGAATGAGATAGTCCAGTGAGTTCCTGATACCCGCAGAAGGCAATCACCCCTCAACAGAACTGTCTTGCTTAAAGCTGTGTTGGCGTGTACCTAACAGGAACAAAAGATGCAACTCTCACTTCTGTTTAATTAGTGTATCTGAAGGCCTGTATGCAGCATGCATGCTGCTTTACTCCTTTTGGAGGTTTGATTCTCACCCCACACCCTCATTATGACAAGCAGGAGGGAAATGCACATGTTTGAAAGTGTCTTCACAGCTGAAACTAGGGAAACAGGCCGAGAGTAGCTCTGGTTTATTTCACAACCAATTAAGTATGACATCTGTTGAAACTCAGGAAATAAGTCTCCCTTCCCCCTGTTCATATACTTACTTAAGCTGCCAGTCTTTTGTTTGGATATGGTGAATTTTACTCACGAGACTTTTTTTTTTCTTTGGAGTAAATACACAAAATAAAGAAAACAAGACATAAAGGTTATTTTTTAAAAAACTAGATTTCACTAAGTGCATGTGAAAAAGCCCTGCTTGGCACTGACAAATCAAGCAAATGATTGTTTCAATAATTCTTTGCCTAAACACTCACCTTAAATGCTGAAAAAAGGGCATGTTTGTGGCAGGAGATGTAGTCACAATAACATTTTCATTTTTGAAAATCTGGCTCCTGCTGTTGGCTCCAAAATGCTAACAAAAGTTGCTAGAAGGAATTTGGATTTTAATTTCTTTGATTTTATGGTGGAAGATTTGGTGTGGAACAGAAGACACCAAATAGAATGGGGCACGTGGCAGTATGTATGGTTAAAACAAACAAAAAGAATTAAATGCAAAGCCACCCTCATTGGTGACATCGAGTTTCTCAAATACACAATAGTTCATAATAAACCAAGGAAGAAACACAGATAAGCTTAAACGGCAAACTTAGACTTAGGAAAGCAATGCATCAGATAATAATAGTTCAAGTTGAGAGATGTTTCTCATTTATCAGACATCGATCCATAGGATATGTTTACTTTATCAGGAAAACTTTTATTCCTCCATAAAGTACTGTCCAATGCAAGTGTTTAAAAGATGGTATTTCAGTCCATGCTAACTCTTAGAGCTCAGTTTCCCGCTGTTGTGCGCTTAGAACTTGATTGCGTTCATTTTTCTATGTCTAGGTAAATATTTGCCATATCATGCTGATCTTTTTCTCTCTCTGCCTCTTGACACTGTATTCTCCTATGTTTCTGAAGCCACACCACTCCTATGCCAAACTCTCCTTTTCTTTCATTTACACCATCCACTAGTGCTCCCTTTTGTTTGTTCATCAGCTTCATTTTGTTTGCCAGTTCTTTCCTACAAGGACTGGCACTGCCGTCGTTCCTGGAGGATGGTTCCCTACTTTATTTCTCTTGTTTTTTCATCCCTACTTTAAAATACAGCTCAGACATAGTGTACATGTTATTTAAGCTGTAAGATGCTGCTAAGCAATCGCCATAGGTTCTTTGGTTAGGAATCCTTTGGTGAAACGTCATTGTGCACAGTGGAAATGTCTAGACCTGAGCCAGTCATCTAGATTCCCTTTAGAGTTAGTGTAAAGAAAAAGACATTTCTTGGATGCAATTCCTCTCACCCTGAAGTAGATGTATGAAATAAATGAGATGTATTACACAACTACACAGCAGCAGAAACGCCTGCAGGTTGTCCACAGGCTACCCAGAGACTAAGAGAACACAGCAGTTACTACCTCACAAACACATATCTGTATTTCAGGCACATAAAGTTAGGGAGGTGAATTCTGTCTTTCCTGTCCACTCTAGAAACTGGACTTGATTTATTCTTGTCTCCACATAAACTTACTATTCCTCCCAATTTGATACAAGACAGTGATATGAATAATATGATACACCTTAGACCAAAAGTTTCCTCTTGCATATACATGGCATTGATGACATTTAATGTGTGCTCAGATATTAGTGGAGAGCAGAACAGCAAACATGAGTATTGCTCTGCTCTCAGAGGACCAAACTTTGCCCCTGAAATGTGATATTTACAAAAGGGAAGAGTGCGATTCCCGCTTTGTTCTTAGAAGTCATTCTATTTCCTTTTAAAAAAGAGGTTTTCTTCTGAAAACTAATTTTTAAGAAATAAGAAGAAACGGGCTGTAAAGATTTAACAATATCCATGCATTTCAAAATACAGCAGAAATTTCTATATTGAATCAGTTGGATTTTAAACACTGCTGATAGAAGCATTTCCAGACTCAGGTCCACATTTTTGTTCTCTCATTCGCCTCTACTCAGACTCCATAGACACATTTAGGGGTGCCTCTGTGATTTCTCTCTCTCCTCAGGCTTTCAAGACTCTGTTTCTTGGGCTTCAAGGTAATAGATGGATAGATTAGATCAGTTTGGCACTATTTCTGTGGATGATTATAGTGATTCAATGTTCTTCATTCTATCATAAAAACTACAAGCAAGTTTTTGGTTCAAAATTTCAGGTGCTGTGCATATTTTGCATAGATTTCAATTATTTTTTTCCATGTCTGAAGAGATCTGATTTTTAGAGGATTATTTAACAAATGTATAGTTTTAGCATATAGGTGTGAGGTTTTTTTAAAAAAATCTTCATCCTTTGAAACTCTAGGGACAAGTTCTCAAAGTTTCCTCAGATCAAGGCAAAGTGTTTAAACTGTATTTCTAAGGGGGCAACTCAGAATTCCTTCAGGGATCAGAACTGGATGGAGCTCCACTAAGCTGTGCTAACCCTTACGTAGTGGATGGTTCCTGTGGAACAGCACGTGGCTGTGCACTACCCTTGTCTATACTATGGGAGGCACAGGTTGGCCTTGGAAGCAGGGAGACACAGCTAGGTCTCTGATAGTTCTTTGCCTTTTCATGGTCTTTCCTTGAGGGGAGGATAGCTACAATAATAAACTCTGCTGTAAGATTACACTCAGCTTGGTCTAAATTTGTAACTATGAGTTTTACAAAGGGTTAGTAACTATCCATCTCCAGTAGCACTTCTACAGACGAGACTCAAAGTCAATGAAAAACATGCCCAAAATTGTGGTCATGCAAAGTTCATGGTGGTATAAATTGACACTAGTTCAATAAACATAACCCTTTAGACTGATTTAACATCTATCCTGAAAAGCTTAATCATCTCACATATAATATTCTGAGTTTTCTTTCAACATTTTAGTGGCTGCCACTAAAAAGCATCTTCTTAAATATCCCTAACTCATTTTGAATAGTGTGAGAGAATGAATAGCTCCATCCCTGAATGCTTTGGGTCCCATGTTATTTATAGCAACAACATTAGTAATACCACTTACTTTTATTGTTATTTATGTGGATAATGTGCTACTATGTTGTGATCACAGGGACTAATACTGTAATATTGAAGAAGGGCAAGTTGCTTTCAAACAGCCAGTTCAGCATTGTGGACACACTTCAGGTCACACAGCTCTCTTCCCTGTTTCTTTGTGGGGTTTCAGTATGTATTTGTCAGTTGCATGATGATCCCTATCTTTTAAACTTAGAAGCTGCATCGCTATTTTGATGATATATTTAAAGTTAAAAGGTCAAGTTTTTATGTGGGCACAGTAGGGAAAATATCGTGATTTTTAGGCCCAAATTTTTCAGAGACATTGATTGGTATATCTCCTTCCTACTGAACCTCCAAGATGTTCCTCCATAGTAGGACTATCATCAACTACATGGGGTCTTTAGAGAAGCTGTCTTCTAGCATGCTGGCTGCTTCTGTGTACAGCATGAAGCCTACTTCTAGTAGAGAGCTAGTAAGCCTTGTTACCAACAAAGTTCAAGCTAAGCAGACGGCACCTCAGGAAAGGGGAAACTCAGTCCAAGGGGTTAAGTTTCCCTATTCACCAAATGGTGACTTGTTCTCAGTTTTCATGCCTGTGGATGGAGGAGGCATCTTCCATTCTTCTTCAGAACTCAGGAAAAGACAAGCCAGCAACATGTTGAAACCTTTGAGTAGATGGAGAATGCCCATACTAACCCTGAGAATTCTTTTTTAACATTAAGAGTGTGTTGGATGAAGGAATTATCTCTTGAGCAGAGGGAGAATCCAAGACAAAATGGGCACTACGTAATAACAGTCTTTCCTGGCTTGACCTGGGTGATCAGAGGTTTCTGTGAATCATTAAGCCCAGTTAATGCACCTTCAGGAAATTCACTTTCACATAAAATTCCAAAACCAAGCAGGAGAATTGCTTCTAATAGAGCAATAAATAAATACCTGCCTTTTAAAAGACCCTAACCACACAGCTCACATTTTCTCATCGCTCAGAGGGTCCGAGGTTGTCAATACAGCTTGCACAACCTAAGGTGCCTGAGATAAAGAGGTGGTTCATTGCAGTAATGTTCAAAGGCAAGTATACTACTCATTTCCCAAATTACTATTCAAGTAATACCTTAGAATCCCTTGGTGTTCTCAAAACAGTCCTGCAAGGTTAACCTGGACCTGCAAGGCTTCAGTTTCTTCCTCCATCACCATATTCCTGCCTTGCATTTGTCAGTTACTATTATCTCATGTGACAGCTAGCAAGGAATTCAGCTTCGAATAATATCTTAATGAACAGACCTGTAAGTAGTTGAGTTCATTCTCACATAACAGTGAGACATACTGGGTGGTGTCCCTTTGGTGTATGGAGAAAATTCACTTTCTCTGCTAATACTCATAGAACTTACCCCTCGGAAATCTGCACAGATGAGGGCAACCTCTCTATAGACAGTTTTATTATAGAGTCATGTTCTGAAGGAAGTTCCAGCTTAGAGTCTTTCCCTCAGGTATATAAAAAAATCCTTTTTCAGATTTTTGGCTCAAATGGGACTTGAGCTTCGGAAGTTCTGTCGCAACACCCATCTCAGCCATAGTCCTTGTAGCCTCCCACAAGAAAGCTGGAATAACCACTAGGAACTAACTGTAGGTGCTCACTGCTGCCATGGAGGAGGTTGTGCCTTTGCTCTTTTGACCATAAAAGGAAGCTTTTATTGTCACAATTATTGTTGTTATTAAAACTGTGAGTCCCCTCCCTGTTATTAACATTGGTCTTCCTAAATACCCCCTAAGTTTTATGCAGTCCTTAAAGAGGACATATAAAATTGATGTATGAGGATCAGTCTTGATCTTATACAGCTATAAAGAATACATCCTGTTCACCCCAGCTAGCAAATGATGTGTTCTATTTACTTGCTATTGAATTACCTTCTAGAATTATGTAAAAACATTAGCAGGTTACTGAAAGCTTTAAATCACTGTCTCATTAGAGTTTGCCATTAAAATAATGCGAACTCTTTCCTTAAGTGCATTGATTTTTGCACTATTGTCTGTTCTACTGCTTAAACAATATTTTATAAAGAAGTTTTCTAGTTCATAGACAAGCAAACTATAAATAAATATCCTCAGCCAACGATGAGGTAAGGCAGGCTAGATAGCTACACAGATCTAATCTTCCTTATATAAACTATTATGCAATATTACAAAAAATGAATTTTTATTAGTTTTCATGTCCTTAGATTTCTACTCTTGTTGATTAACTCAGTAACCTTGAGAACACAGTGTTGGCCTGAAAAATACAGTTCTTTCCATGAAACATGGAAATGGAAGGATTTCTACGTATTTTTTTTTTTTTTAAACTGCTTTACAAATTCTTTGCACAACAAACCTCCCCAATATGTAAACAGGGCTCTAGCTACTGTGTTTGTCCACAGCTAGAGCTACAGATGAACACAGTGTAGTTGTGTGATGACAGGAACAGCTGACTCATTAGTAGAGAGCAGTGAAAGGTAATTAACCCTGGGAAAAGTACAGCTGCCATGCGAGCTGTTCCTTTCTGTAGGATCTGATTAGAAATTAGTGTTAAACCACTGATTCTTTAAAAAAATGTCATTGATAATTCACTTTCTCTCTCAGGTGTGGCCCCTAAAAGGGGCCTAGGATAGAACCCCTGTACAAAAGGTCTTCTATCTAAAAAGGCCTTTTCTGAGAGAAGTACACACCTGTTTGGCTGCTTCTGGACTTTTCTTAACCATGAATATTGTTCCAGCTTTGAATGCTTTGAGGACACCCTCCAAGTCCATGGGCAGCGCAGAGAATGCATTGTCAAAATGATTTAAGGTAGAACATTGTTGGTTGCTGTAATGGTGCCTTTAGCGAGGCTGATTATTTCAAAGTCACAGCTACTACTTCTTTTATCAGGACATAGTTCTGGTGCAAAATGATGCAGATCTCGTCAAAATAAAACAGCAGTCTGTCTCCTGGGGTAGGTGAGCACAGCATATGAAAAAAAAGGATTGCACCCCAAGCATGAAAGCCACCCCCCAGCCCACCCCTTCTCCTGTTCACATCTTGGTGTTTGAGGTGCCAACAGAAGAGGCAGAACCCATGATTTAATGTGACATCCAAACAACAAACCAGCCAATTACATAGGCTGAATATATATTCAGACATCTGATACAGGCTTACTTATGAAGAATGACATAACTAACAACCGAAATAGAAAAATTTCATTAACGTGCTATTGGAATTTCTAAACTACTGTTTATTATTTACAGCTGTTGTATCCAAAATAGTTTTTAATCGTCTTTCTTTGTAAGACGTTATGGCCGGGACTGTATTTGTGTATACCTGTGTGATTAGTACCAAGTGTGTCACTTTTCCACATGCAAATGACATGCATTATTGAGGCCTGCAGGAGTGTTCTGGTTGTTTTCAGTGGAGCCAGGCTTATACTATGGAGTTTGAAGAGAAACTGGATTTAAAGTGCTAAGGTTTGTACGACACCTCTCCACAGGAAAAGATTTTTCACCTTACTCAAATCAAATGTGCCATGCTAGGATGAGTAATGGATTCCTATTATTTACTAATATAAAGTATTACAAATATATGTTTCTGTAGCGTAATTTTTAACTTAATATTGTTTAGTGGTACAATGGGCCATTTTCTTACCACACATCTAATATGGTCACATTGAAAGAAAAAATTGTTCTTCAGTTTCTTTTAAATTAAATACAGTGTGTGCTGGGTACAATATTTGAAATTAATGTTACCACAAACACACACACATATATATATGCACAAACATTTATAGATAGATAGATACACACACCTTATTGACATTTTCAACATTGAAAGCAAAAACATTCAAAGCAAAACAGTTAAAGATATTTCCTGGGAGAATGTTTCCCTTTATAGGAAAACAAGACAAACAGATTTTTAAGGTACAGACTTGATGTGTCAAGAGCACAGTTACCTCTGGATTGCCTAATATGTTAAGAGTAAGGAGAACAGAAATGTGTTTTAAATTACTTTGCCATTCATCATGCATTAGTTAGTACCCATTCTTCTCAGAATTGTCTTTTTTTATTTGTTCTTTTTCTTTTAGTAAAAAAGCTTGAAGAGAAAGAGGAAACATTTCTTTCTTGGAAATCCCAAGTGGTGGTATACTCTTGAAGTATCAGGTTGAGTTTCAGAGGAAGTGAAATCATGAGCAGGCTATTAAATTGATGAATGCATGAGGATGAAAATAATATTCACTACCTTAAAGCATGGTTAGAAATGCATATAAGCACTTCACAGCACTCTACGTCATTATCCGAATTTAGCTGGAAGGTGAAGAGAGTTGCTGAAGGTCACAGAATAGATCAGTGGCAGAGGCAGGAAGAGAGTTCCAGAATCCCTTTTTTTACAATTATTTGCTCAATCATGGTGCCTTCTGTTTATGTCTATGACAGAAGACAGGTCCCATTTTAGGAAATAACCTTTGCCCCATATTACAACCATAAAAGGCTCTGAAAAGTAAATTTAAACTGCCATCCCTGGTGCTGCTGACCTCTTAGTGTAACTTTGAACAGCCTGAACACCCTTTTCCTTGCTCCACACACCTGACCCAAACATTTGCTGCGCGAAACCTTTTCACATAAGTCTGTCCCAGTGAACATTTTATATGCACATTTTGGTATCTGACAAATATCAGTCAATTTTTTTTTTTTCATGTTCTTTACTACTTTGATTTTCAAAGTGGTATTTTCATTCTTGGTTTGTTCTTTCCTGGCAACTTCGGTAAGTTCCCAGTATCTTCAGGGCAGCACAGTAGTGCAAGCAAGCCCCATTATCTTTAGCAGTTAGGGTCATTACAAGTCTTTTAGATGGTGGCAGACTGTACTTCACATGGCACTCTTGAAGTTAATGAACATATGTGACTTGCATGTTGAGGGAAGGCACACTTCATCCCTTTGTGTGACTTTCCCTTTCTTGGGACATGTCTGTCATGCTTAATGAAGAGAGCTTGTTGTTCAGAAAGGGGAGGATGAACATGTAGGATAGCAGAATGGTGGTTATATTTCTTTTTATAAAAATAGTTTGCATTTTTAGGTTCAGTGTTCATTTTGACTCCATGTCAGGGAGTGTTCAATGAGGTAATTAACCATGGGCTTTGTCCAGCAGAAGAATTATGATGTCCTCATTCTGACTTTTAAATAAGTCCCAAAAATTTTGGCTGGAACAGTCTGAAATCACCAGGAAGGAATATCATAACCTAGATTAAGCCTGTAAGTATTTGAGGAGTGACCACTTCTACTGAGCCTAATCAGCTCCAGCACTTCTGTAGAGGTTCAGTGCAACCATAACAGCACCCCCATAAAATTGCCCTCCAAACACAGAATCACAGAATCACAGAATTTATATGGTTGGAAAGGACCTCCAGGGTCATCAAGTCCAACCTTCTCCTAACATCACTCTAACCGCTACACCACTACACCAAATCCTCTCTAACCACTACACCATATCCTCAAGCACTGCATCTATTCGTTCCTTAAACACCTCCAGGGATGGTGACTCCACCACCTCTCTGGGCAGTCTATTCCAGTGCCTAACTACCCTCTCAGTGAAGAATTTCTTCCTAATATCTAATCTGAACCTCCCCTGACGCAACTTGAGGCCGTTTCCCCTCGTCCTATCATTACTAATTTGAGAGAAGAGACCAACACCAGCCTGGCTACAACCTCCTTTTAGGTAGTTGTAGAGGGCAATGAGGTCTCCTCTCAGTCTCCTCTTCTCTAGACTAAACAAACCCAGTTCCTTCAATCGCTCTTCATAGGGCATGCTCTCCAGCCCTTTCACCAGCTTCGTTGCCCTTCTCTGTACCCGCTCCAGCACCTCAATGTCCTTCTTGTACTGTGGTGACCAAAACTGGACACAGTACTCAAGGTGCGGTCTTACGAGTGCCGAGTACAGGGGCACAATCACCTCCCTACTCCTGCTGGTCACACCGTTTCTGATACAGGCCAGAATGCCGTTGGCCTTCTTGGCCACCTGGGCACACTGCTGGCTCATGTTCAGCTGGCTGTCCACCAGCACCCCCAGATCCTTTTCTGCCAGGCAGCTCTCCAGCCACTCCTCCCCAAGCCTGTAGCATTGCTGGGGGTTGTTGTGACCAAACACATTGATTCCTAACTAACTTACTGGAAACCACGTACAGTACAAGGACTCTAACAGTGGTGGTTAAACAGTAGGTGTGTGGCAAACCCAGAGCCACACCAGAGTCTTCCTAGTCTTGAAGGAGGCTGTAACAGAGTAATTAAAACAATGGGATTTTGCTGCTTTTAGTTATACTGATCTGTGCGCTCAGGCTTCTCTCACCAGCCTCAATCCTGCAACTGCTAAGCACCCCATCAACGAGCAGAGCATGGTCATCTTTTCCTGGAGTCAGTAGCGGTCCCCCCACACAGTGCCTCACAACAGAGATGATTCCATGCAGGAAAAGTCATCTAGGCTGAAAAAGAGTAAACATGTTTTAAAAGAAAACAAATCCTGTGTTCCAGAGTCAATGACGCATGCTCTTTGAACTTTTCTTTTAAAATTGCTCTGAAATCATAAGGTTGTTATGGTGTGGTTTTACTCAAAATAATGCATATCATTGTAACACAAGCCTTGAAGTTAAGTGGCTACTTTAATGAAACATAGTTACCATAGTTACCGCAGGAGAACAGAGAATAACTTTTAGTTCTTTTGAAGCTATGAATTAGTTTAAAAAGAGGAAAAGGAATAAACAAGCATGCAGAAGTTTATTATTCAGTGTTTCATGCCTGATCAACTCTAAAAAAGAAAAACTCTCCCTAGACCAGGGCATTAACATTTTCCAGCTGAAATCTATAATTGGCCATCAACAAACAGAAAATTACATTTCAACTCTTCAGTATGTCTGTTTCCATGTTGTCTTTTTTCCTGAGTCAGAGAAGAAATAGCTTTTTCCAAAGTTCTGCTTTCAGTGTGTCGTTAATAACTGACATTTTACAGCGTCTTGGTTGCTAAAAAAAAAAAAAAAATCATGTCCTAAAGGCAGTAATACATTGCTAAACACAACTCATGAAATCTGTGGTCTAGCTCTATTATCCATTATAAACACTGTCTTAAGGCTGATGAGAGGAAAATGAGAATTTATCATAGTGAAGATGTCTTCTAGGACCAGCTTCATTGTTTTTCAGTTTAGCATTGAGATGTGCTCTATCCCTGAAGTGTTAATGGAGGTCACTGCTGTTGCTCTCCTTTACTGTGTCAAAGCAAAGGAGTTCCTACATAGTTGACTATTGAGAAACAAAATAATGTTCTTTCCAGTATATCACCTTCAGCTTATGAGCCTCTAGAGCAGCAGTGATTAACAGGACTTTTACAAAGTTTCTGTGTAGTTACAAGGACAGCTTCAATCTTCTGTCATTTTTTTGCATTAGCTATGATTATGCTTTTACCACCAAAATGCATTTATTTTAAAGGTAACAATACAGACTCAGAGAATAGCTTATGTTTCATCTATATTTATCAGCACTCACTGTACATTTGTGTCTTCATTACCAGGAAATATTAAGGGACATTGTGCCATCTATTCCTGTTTACAGTTTATTATGCAGAGATAGGAAACACTTAGCATGTAAAATGAATGTAGAAATTATTCCTGGATAGAAACACGGACATTTCCCACTCGTTGGCTCTTTCTCCTCCATCACCGGATCAGAGTGTAATTGTCAGTAATCAGGCCTGCTTGCTGCTGATAAAACCACTCTGAATGCTAGCAGCCTTCTTTGTGTGATGACTCAATTATTCCAGAAGTGCCTCATCAAATCTGCCCCATCAGCTGGGCTAATAAATAAGGAGAAGAAACTGGCCCCCCAAAGCAAATTATAAATCCATTTGCATTAACCATTTCGCTGGTCCATGATCTAGGCAGAAATAAGCATGGCAGATTGTGTTAAGCTTATTTGAATATGTTTATAATGTTTACAGCATGCAACCTTTTTTTTTTTTTTTCACAAGGTGTTGGAATTATCGGTCATGAATAGCATCTAAATGCAGTTATGTTAATTACAGCAAAGCCTCAGGCATCTTTGAGGGATAGTTTGTTGCTTAAATCAGGTGAAAGCTAAACCCTTCTGCTAGGCAAAATATGATCTTGCACATGGCATTGGAATTACTGCTGTGTTTTAAAGAGAGGATGAGTGCAAAGGATGTGTTTTTACAGGTACTGGAAGGACAACTGCCTGTGTTACCAGGCTGTCTTGCACTGGTAACATGACAAGTTTGTCTCAAGGTACAACTAAGTAAAATAAACTTTAGCCTTGTAGCTGGGAAAGAAAACAAAATAGTTGAAGCAGCAGTAATTCTGTTTCATGTGTACTCTGTACTTAATAAAACAAGTGCAAAGAGGAGCACTCTGCCCCAAGGAAATTCCTTTCTGAAGCTCCAGGTATACAAAAATGATCTTTCCAAGTAGACTCCTCCAATTTTCCAAGACTGCCCACATGTCCTTCAGTGAGGGTGTTAAAGTGAAGCATCAGAAGGCCAAATTAAATTCATTTGTTTACTCATGTGCTGAACATTACCCATGTGCTTAAGGAACTCACTGAGGTGACCTGTAAGTTTGTGCAGAACTTAATGTATTGGTTTATGTACTTCAGCCTGTGCAGAGTAAAGACCTGACTGCAGTCAAGAGCTCTGTATATCTTTACTCATTTGTAATGGTATCTTTGGCTTTCACATATTTTTTTCTCCGACACTAAATATGTTGTGTTATTTTATCTTGTGAAAAGAAAACCATTGTCACTGTAGAAACATGTAAAAAAGTTCAGGGATCATAATGGTGAGCACATTGGATTTTGTTTCCTTAGCTATTGTTTCCATTCTGACTTAACAAATCACAAAGTGTTGTGATAGTTCATTTTTATATTTGCAATATATTAGCTAGTGATGTGGTAAATGAGGAAAAAGTCATTTTTTCCTGTTTGAAATGATATCCGTTATGCTCAAAAAAGTTGTTGGGGTCTTTTATAGGTGTAGTACAACTTTGTGTACTGCAATTCTGACAGAGAAAATTACTTCAGACTTCTGGTGAGATTATTTTTGACCATAGAATATGACTTTTCTCATTATTAAATCCTCAGGAACTCACTAGTAATCTGACCTGAATGAGTGGATTTTTACCCATAGTCAATGGGTCAACAAGAATGTTTGCTAGAAGGGATTTGTCACACACATCTGATGTTGAGGAACAGGGCCCAAATGATGATTCACATTGCTATCCTGGTATGACTCACGGATCTCAGTAGGATGGCACTTCAGAGTCAGTACAAAATCATGTTGCACTGGAAATGGCTATAAACCAAAGAGTGAATTGCCAAGGTTCCAGGTGACTTCACTGAACCACTACATTGATAAATCAAGCAACTAATTTTTTCCATCTTCGTGGGTTTATAAAGTTTGTTATTCTAGTTGAATTGAGGTGCTGGTTGAAAAGGTAAAGATTTTCTTTGTAGGCACACAAACTTCACCTTCAGGATTAAAAAATTCTATTCAAATATATAGAGAGTTGAAGTGTAGTCATAATTTGCCATCTGTAAATCCTTTTGAATTCTTTCTTTACTAAAAGAGAAAAATGAGTTAATGCAAGCTATTAATAGATTGGGCCAAATAAAGATACGTGTGGACTTAATGGGAGTGATCCCACCAAAGAACCTTGGTTAGACAAGTTAGGTTTACCTTCTTTCATAGAATCACAGAATGGTTTGGGTTCGAAGGCACCTTAAAGATCATCTAGTTCCAAACCCCTGGCAGTGGTCAGGGACGCCTCCCACTAAATCAGGTTGCACAAGGCCCCATCCAACCTGGCCTTGAACACCTCCAGGGATGAAGCATCCACTGCTTCCCAGGGCAACCTGTTCCAGTGTCTCACCAGTTTTTGATTTCCATCAGCATTGAAGCTGTCAGTAACCTAGAGAGATGTTCTTTATGGGCTCTTGAGGCTGAGATCTTAATTTTTCCATTTGGCATTGCAGAATTTTATCTGCACTTCTCACAATGCCCTGATATTTGGCCCATGAATAACTTTGTAATTCATAAAATATACCAAAATAAAGTGTTGCTCAATAACTCATTGTATAAGATTTTGATGTTACCGTGAAATCAGCACTAACTCTGAAGTGTCAAATCCCAGCACTTACATTCGAAATGGAAGTTTCTTCTTGGAGCGTGGACAGGAGTGACGCATAGTTTGTCTTCCATTAGGGGTATGTCACACCCCATGACACAGCATAATCCTACACACCCTGTTTATAACGTGACAGATGCATGACGTTGTATTAGACTTTGTATGAAACACCACATCTTCACATGCGGGTACTCATGGATCAGCTGTAGGGCAGCCTGCACCCTGTTATGTGAAAGAAGTAGAAAATAGCACATTTGAACCTACTAACCAGTAACTTCTACTGTGATTAAACACAGAAGAGGGGTTCAGGTTATGTGCTTTATATAAAGTCTCGCTTTTGTCCTACTATAGCACCCACTGCTTTACAAAGATAGCTGATGATGTCGCATGCAAGGCAGACGGGAGTAAAATAGCGAACGGCCACCATCGCATGCAGTTTTCCAGTATCATTTAAAAACCTGTCCCTCAGCCCTGACCCAGCCCTAGCTCCTTTTTTTTCTTAAAAAAAGGAGGATTTTCAATGTATTATCTTATTATGTAAACTTAAATGTGAAAAGTTTCGTGTATTTTCCTCTCCTTTGTGCACTTTTCCAAGTGGATCTCAGCTGTGCTGTCTTAACTCTTGGTCCCTTAGGATGAGAGAGACAGCAGATGGGGTTAGGGCAGAGGGCTGATGCTTCTGACAGCAAACGGCCTGGTTGTTGAGTGGAAGCTGTGAGCGTCAGGAAGCTCTTTTTCCCCAGAGAACCAACTAACCACTGAAGAAAGTTGAAAATGAGCCCTTTGAGAAACGCTATTAAAAGTAGTAAAAAATTGCAATTGTGCAGATGATGTGCTGCTGTGTGGTTATTCGGATGCTAATGAGTTTGACATTAGGGAACTCAAAGGGTTTACAGCTACTCCCTTATGTGATTTAGTTCTTTATTGGCAATCTTTGAGAAAATAAATGAAAAATATATTGCTAATAAATACATAACATCATAGGATTTTCGAGAAAAAGCTGCTAAGTTTTAGGCTTTAGGAAGAGCTTTGTTCATTGTTGGAGCTATTCTCAGAGATCTTTTGTTTTAGGTTGGTGTGTTTTGAACAAAGAAGAGGCAGGTAGAAAGCTTTATGACGATTTTTTTTTCCTCTTCCATGGTTGTTGAAATAGAATTAAGGGAAAAGAGGCTTTTGAGGATAAATGACATCTTTTTCCAGCAACATATTGGCTAGAAAACTGCTTTAAAAAGCTTTTTGGTATTGGACTGTTTTGTTCTGGGTTTTCTCTCTTCTTTATCATCTTACATCTGTTCTCTGTTTTGCTATTTGATAAAAACGTCTTTATTTTAATTAAAAGTTATTGACAGGTTGCAACTAATATTCAATCTATTGGGACTCAAGCAGAAATTAGTCACTCAATAAACTCTAGCTTTCCTGAGAATCTGTTTAGAACGAGCCTTTCCAATTTCAGAAATGTAACATCACAAATTTTACTGACAAAGCCTCACCAAATATCATTAAATGAGTTTCACCTTCAACTTCCAAAAGTTTATCTCCAAACTTTGTCATAATAAGAATACACTGACTGAACAGATCTCTTTTACTAAATACACCAGATACTATGTGAAAAGGACCTCTGAAGTTGCGAGCGATAGTAAAATTTGTATATTTTGGTCAGTAGTGGCTGGAGTGATGATAAGGTAATGCCTGCCCATAGTAACAGCTCACGGCTGGATTTTCTACAACTGTAAGTGTTCAAAGGGTTTTGGTATTCATTTTTTTGGAATACGAGACCCTTATTATTGTACATTCACGTATAAACTTCTGCAGCCCTTCTTCCCCTGCTGTTAGTTTACTGTTGATTACTGTTACTGTTGATTTAGAGGGATTTTCCTCACAGAAATGAATAAAAAATTGAGCATGGAGAAACATCAAGGATTTCCTTCAGTTTGCTTATGGTGAGAACACTATCAGTCTGCCAAACTTTAAACTCAGATATTCAAAAACAGAACAAAAATAAAAGAGAGATTTTCTGGTATTATTAAAATATTTTAGAATGCTCCTCACTTATTTCACATCATGTACTGAACCATCCTACTCAGTCAAAGGGGTTCTGATGCACTAAAAGCATTTGACTAAGGATTTCTACATATAGAAACTGTGGGGGTTTTTTCTGTGCAAGAAAAAAACTTTTCTTAGAGCAGGTCTATTTCATAAGCTATTGGAAATGGCAGTAACAATATAAAGAAAGTACCATAACAAAAGTGAAATTGCTATGCTTCCTGCTTTTTAGAAGCATCGTTGATGCTCCTATACCACATCTTTGGAAAACCGCACAAGAAAACAATGCACCTGGATTATTTGCACAGTTGATTTAAAGATTGCCTTGTTTAATCTACATTTTATTTAGTATAGCTCTTTTTTTGTTTTCTTTTGTTGTTGTTTTGGTTTTTTTTCAGAGAATGAATTTCAGGATTATCTGTTAAATCAGGCAAGGCATCTTGGGCTGAGTGACGAATTTGGTCCTTTGGAATCTGCACATATTTTCACCTGGAAACACGCAAAGGTGGGAAAAATTATTTACAAAAATGAATTTGAGTCTAGCTATATCTCTGTATTAGTACTAGAATACTATGTGGTTTCATGTGTAGTGTCTCATGCACTAGCACTATTTTCTCGTATAACATCTGCTACAGCAGTCCTCAACAGTATTGAACAGTTTTAAATGATACAAGTCTTTGTAAATACCTAAAATTAAGTTTCAGAACTAAGTGATGCTAACTCTGTTAGCTTCATATACTGACAGGAACACAACTATCTTTGAATCAGTATGACTCCAGGAGTGAGAATGCGTTTCATAATGCACTGCTTAAATTTAACCTGTGAAGGATAGCTTATTTATGAATTTTTTCTTGATAGTGTTTATTGAGGGTTTTTTTACTATATATCTATTGGGTAGGATAAAAACTTTGGTGCATTTGTAAAAAATCTCAAAGTGTCAAAGCATGCTTTTCTTTTTGAATATTGCCACTTTCTTTCTTCTAAGAAACCATATTTAGTACATAGTGGCCCAGGAAATAGTGACAAGACATTGAACTATGTCAAAAATAAAAATCACGATAAAAAAGCCTCCAGAAAGTAGAATCACACATCAGCTTGTGTTGAGCTGTATTTCAGCGTGATAGACCACATAATTTTTCTCTAAATTTAAAACGCTAGCAGTTGCCCCTTAATTTCATAAAGCTGTGACTCTGCCCTCTAAAGCCTTGGTAAAGCAGACTAATAGAAATACTTGGCACACGTTGGTTACCTAAGGGAATAATAGAACTATTTGCTGTAGTCGTTTGGCAAAAGGACATAAACATATGGCTTTGGTTTATATTCAGCACTGCCAGTTGTGCAAAGTTGCATGGATGAAGTATACAACAGCAGTGACAACTCGGAAATCAGAATTGAGAATCAAAATAAATCATCCTCATTACAAAGCTATTCAAGCTTGCCTCTGATTTAAGGGTTATTTTGTCACTGCATATTTTCAAGTAGTGACTTCAATATAAAGGGCATTCCTTCTCAGAAACAGGTATACCATAAAATGCCAAATTGTTGATGATTTATATGTGTTATAAACATATTTTAAAGTTTGCAATCAGTAGACATATTTACTTAGATTCCTGAGAAACTAATATATCTGAACCAACTATTTCCACGTATTCAACTTCTTCCTAGAGAAAACAGGAATAGCATTGTGTAAACAAAAGCAGAAATTTCAAAAATAAAGATGAGGTTACTCTCTTCTTAACAATAATCAAAATCACAAAACAAGGTGTATTTTTAGTAATAGTCTTTACGAACACCTACTTTGTAAATATTTTTTCTCCTTTCTGGCCTTCAACATGTTGTTAAAAAAAAAAAACAACAGAAGAAGAACAGGAAACTTTAAATACAGTACAAGAAATGTTCCTAAAACTTTTGGATTTTTTTACTGCCAGTAATCAGAATACATAAGTTTTATCTAGAAGCTGTTATATGTGTACTTTGCATTTCCTTCTCACATAGTGATTGTCACCATCAATCTGGCAATAATACTCCATTTTAGGAAAAGCTATCGTAGAATGTAGTTTTCTGGACAGGTTGTAGGAAATCCTCTTGCTTTCAGATTTCATTTCAAACATGTTTTTCTTTATGGCATTATTGTCTTTTTATGTGTTAGATTCCTAAATGAGTTATTGAAAAGAAATATTAAAATATGAGTACTAGGAGCTCCGAAAAGTTTGCTCTGAGGGTATTAATCGTAGGGAGAGGCACACACGGTGTCGCCTCGCCTCGGGGCACAGTACAGCATAGACATGGTTTTAGTGCTTAGCAGTGTCTGACTTCAACTTTGAAGTTTGTGGCTCGTGTTTGAGACATAAGGATGGGTTTATGTGCTTTAAAAATCGTCAAGGTTCTTTTTCCTAAGTTCGTTGTTTTAGCGACAGACATAGGTGTCACCTCTGTAAAAACTTAAATAATTTTACAAATTAAAGGCAGTGAAGAAAAGCTATTCTTTTTTCAAACCTCTCAAAATTAGTTAAGGTTTGTCTTAGAGAAGTTGTTTGCCAATTTATTTTTTTTTAAATCAGACATAACTTTTAGATGGAAAATCACAACAAAATGTCAACTTTTATACTTCTTACCCCTGGATAAACTGGTGATTTCTTTTCCTCTGGCTAGTTATACAAAAGGAAACCGACTGCTAGTCTGGCAGTGTGAAACTCACTCTGGGAAAGTCATGCTTGTACAAAGATAGAAATTAGAAAGCACATTGCTCTTACATTAGCTCTTTCTAGGAGGTACATTTCACTTTTACCTCTGTCAGCAGCACTGGCTTCCCCAAGTTACAGTTTATTTCACAGTAATGTTCTGTAAAACTCTCCTACCAAGAAGCAGTATGAATTCAGTTTCAGAAATTCAGAATTAAATATGTGAAGTAAACTGAAAAAGTTATTATTATTGTTATTACTATCATTTATTGCACGTGCCCTATTTTCAGCTGTTAGTCATATTCTTGGATCCCATTATAATATCAGTACATGCACATGTGCCCAGATAGACTCCAGGCACACAAAAAAACAAACTCAGAGCCAAATCCTGATTCTCTCGCTCAGGGAAGTATTTCCAGGTGCTGCTCTTGAGTCTGCTGACTGCAGTGGGATGGTAGAAACAGAAGAAGTAACATTTGGTTACTGCAGCCAGGAACTCTGAAATAGTTTGCTCAGAAAGTATGATTTCTGCTGTTCCACCAAGAAATTCATTTGGAGAAACACGAATACGCTGTAGCAGTCACATAGCAAGTTACTCCAGCTTCAGCCAGGCAGAAGTTGTGGTATCATCAGTGACTTCGGTCAGTTTTCTGGGATCTAGTTATTGACTTTCCCTCAAGTTTCAAGCAGTATTGAAGGCAAGGTAGAGGGAAGATTCAATGGAAATTCACAAGTCATACAGACAGCGTTCATAAACTTAGGGAGATTTGTTTGGAACATGTTTCAGAAAATAATTCAACATCAATATCCTCAGTGAATTTCCAAATCACAGAAATACAGCATAACTGAAGAAATTTTAAGGCAAGTATTTATTTCTTAGCCTCCTTGCCTAATGATTTGGGACTGCATAGCTGCTACCCCTCTGTCACTGTGTTTCTGACAGTATATCTCCCACTAATTCCTTTTGAGTCCATTAGCTAGTTTTAACTAATTTTGAAATAAAATGTTTAGATGGGTTTAATACCCATCATATCAGAGAATCTAGGTATAAAACACAAAGATAAAGTGGAATTCATTCCACTATTCACTTGTTAGGTTTGTGAAGCTTGCCCTTAAAAAAATATGGGACTATAACTCCCAATAAAATTTTCCTGGCAAGCACTTAGATATTATCCTGATGGCCCTGATGGATAAAGAAATTGGTAGTGAGACATTGTGCGAGGATTTTATGCAGACATGACCATTTTATTTATCCCTTATGGCTTCTTGTCTCAAGACAACATATGCACTGGGAGTGAGGGCTGACCAACCCTGGCTTTGAAAGCCTGAAACACCTTCCAGAACTCATCCAACCTTTACAGTGCACAGCAGCAATAAAGTATGTGTCTCCAATTAACACCTTGATAACAATTGCCTCTAAAAACTTTGGATGGAATTTCTCATTTAGAGTTCAATTCTTTTGTTGTTCCATGGGTGATTTAAAAGTTTGAATACTTCTTGCTGACCATCTGTGGCTGTAATTTCATGTAGAACAATCACTGTGTAGATAAAAATCTAAAGCGAGAAACTTTGCTCACTTCTTTCAGTATCAGGCAGTCTCTGAAGAAATATCAAAACCCAAAGATATTACATTTATATTTTGAGCAAGAGAGGTCTTTTTGCTGACACACTTAAAAGATTTCACAGTTTTATTCAGTTACTTTTGTATAATTTTCAAGTTAATGCACAGGACTTTTTGTAAGTTAAGGTATTTTTTATGTAACACAGACATGATGATCATTTTAATATGTGGTATGCAGCAAGCTAAATAGTCCTATAAATTTCAGGTTTGAGTTGATTAAACATCTCTCATAGTTTCCAATTATTACAAGGAAAGAAAATCAATAGAAAAATCCCCCGCATTGATTTTATTGTTGGTTTTCACTCATTGTGTGGTTTTTAAATATTCATCACAATGCAACGTGCTATTTAGACCAAAGTAACTGCTGTTCAGTAGGAGCAGTGAACACTTTTTGTTTCATAATTAAAAGAGCAGCACTGTGATTGGTGTGGTATTTATTATGAAATGATGACAAAGGAGTACCAGTGGTTTTAATAGTTTTAGCTTACAGGAGCTGTTGTTAATTTTGTCTGTAGAGTTGCAGGTGAAATAATGCACAGTGGATAAATAGTCTATATTGGTTTAACTGAACATAATATATAGTGTGTTCTGGAGTTGTTTGTCTCAATAGACTATAGTAATCAAAAGTAATGAACCTATTATGTGCAGGACCTTGGAGAGCATAGAATGGCAGTAAAAGTGTGGCACATAAAAGGTTTATTAAAGGAAATTAAAGTCCATCATTGCCACACCTGCTCCCCTATTATAAGTCTATGGCAGGTCAGTGCCTTCAATCACAACTCAGCATCAGAGAACAGAGCCATGTTTCCCATTACCATTGCAGTCACATTGCAAAAACTCGTTCTCCAGGCTTTAAGGATAGTAACAAGTAAAGGCTGCCATCAGCCCCACTACGTAAACACAAGCCACTTATGTTCCTTCCCTGCCAATAATCAGCATCAGATGTAAATCTAAGCAGAGAAAAGATATCATTGTCTGGCTTTGAGGTGCATTTTGATCAATTTATATTTTCATTTCAGATATCACTAACCTGTGCTCTAGAATTAGACTTCTTCAAGTACACGAATAGGCTTTTCAAATGCCTGTATTCTCTCCTGCAAATAGGTATTTTGATTCCAGTAGCTGTATACAATGTGTAACCATATATGACAACAAACAGAAAAAAAACCCCGAGAAATTAGAGAAATGTTTTTTCCTCCCCTAGAAAGGCTGACTTTACTCTTTTCCTTTCTCAGGTCAATTTTGTCATATTCTGCAATGCTCTTTCAGATAAAACCTTCAAAACATCTCAGTTATCTGAGTCACATAAAGCTAAAAATAAAGCATCCTCAGATCTTCAAACTCTATAAATGGAAAGAAGTACAAGCAGAGCTTCTTGCATTTTCCATCAGTGGGGATAATCAGTTCTGCTGATCCTCAGAAAGGAAGAGTAAAATAATAGACAGGAACTTCTGTTGACTTTTTTTTAATCTTGTGGCATTTTGCAGGGAAAGATGCCAGGCCTAGGCCACTTCTAATATCCACAGAATACATTTACCTATAACCCAACACAGTTATATAAATCAGATGCTGACGTCTGCATTGATTCCTGCATATTGATCTGCAGAAGCACATGGGAGTTTCTTCCTCTACAATACGTTTGATCACCACCATTTTACAAATGGGGAAATTTGAGATTCAAAGCAAGTAAGATACACCCAGAGCCCGAATAAGAATTCCAGAGCTCCTAATATTTTGCCTAGGCAAAAATTCTTAATGAAAGAGTCTTCCTTACATAAATATTAGGAGTCATTTTTGGAAAGAAGAGCAGTTTTCCTCCCTGGACATGGTCAAAATTACGGTGTTGCACAATCAGCTGTATGTCACTGCAGCTCTGCACACCAGAAGAAGAAATCTTAATCCCTTTGAATTTCAGGGGTTTGTAATAAAATCCATGGATTGAAAACCTGCCCCTACAATTATGGGTCTGGGACAGATCCAAGACCAGAAGGTGCATATTTCCAGTGCTGGTTTAGATGTAGCCAAAATTGTTATGAGAACAGCTGATTTTGAAAGGTCTCCCTTGTTCCAGTTCAAAATCTTATGGCAACAGCTGACTTTTTGGGGGGTTAGATATTTTTGTTGTTTGGGTTTCTTTTAATGTGAAATACAAACCTGAACACTACCCAAGAGCTCATACAAACTGATAGCTCTCTCTTTGAGCAAAACTTCTGTAAGAAGCAGTTGATTAAGTGGTGAAGTATTTCAAAGATGTGAGGATGCGATTATGCGCATTCAAGCAAGAGGGTTTCACATTTTAAGGATGAAGTTGTCAGAAATTCAGGTTCCAATGCAGCTATTAAGATATGCTTCGGTTACAACAATAATGCAGAGATCCTGTAGGTACTGTGGCTTTCTGGGACCTCTTCTTCCAGGAGGTGGATGCTGAAAGCAGCACTCATACAGCATTGCTTTTTCTAACCTTATGTCTTCAGCTAACACCTGTAGACCTTGTCATTAAACCTTCCAGAGTCCCTCATAACCATCACTTTATTAAACAAATCTCTATCATTAAAGGTATCTCCTAGGTATTTACTAGATATTCACAGATGGCTTTTTATCTCTTTGACAAGATTAATAAGGCATGATTATTCTTCTTTCTATTACTGTCTAGCCTTTGGAAATGTAAAAAAAAAAAAGCATTGGAGACTTTTTTTTTCTCAATGGCAAAAGTAATGAATTAAAGACTTTGTGTTAATATTGCAGATGGATGCAGATGGGGAAAATAAAAAGCTGCGCACACGCTCAAAAGGAACCAAGGGTGAGTTAGCAAGCACGTTCCATGACCCTGTGCCCATCACGCCATGAAATATGATAGTTCCTGTGCACGGTCCCTAATGTGCAGTAAGAGAGTGTGTAGCTTCCTTAGGGCTGCTTTTTTAATCAAGGCAGGACACAGACTGCTGGCATTAAGAGGCACGATGTTATTAGCTATGGTTTAAAGAAAAGCAGAAAAAAATCTTCTGTATGCTGTTTTCTTTGAGCTATTTCTCAAAGAAAATAAAGGTTATGCTTTTTATTATGCAAACAAAGATTTTCCATAGGGAGTAGAGCGAGACAATACTGAATGGATGCTTTCAAAATAATGGACAAAACTTTGTCTTAGCCAACTGAATGTTTTTCTGTCTATTGCCATTAATTATCTGTAAATTAGCTGCGTAAATGGTCCTGAAGTAAATTTACTGTAATCAAAAGGTGCAGGTGTATGCGGCAGTGGAGAACCTTGTGCTTTTTTTAAGTACCAGTGCTCGAGTTTCATTTTGCAAAGTTATGGCATAGTTGTATTTCCCAGCTATTCCTCTCTTTTTGTAAGGAACAGATGGAAATGCAGTACTGAGAGATAAACAGGCCCTTAATGATCTCAACATCTGGAAAACATGATTGACTAGCAATACAGCCCTTCCAGGAAAATAACTTTTTATTTTAATTCATAACACTTTTTGTGGCTCTTGATAATGAGTGAAAAATGGAGATACTTAAAAATAAATGTCAAAGTTTTGCCTGCCCTGTGAATATTTTTGCTTGAGACTATTTTCAGAGGTGCAAAGCACCCATTCTTCACTCTGGTTTTAATGTGAATTGTGCAGTCTCAGGACTGTGCAAAATAGACTAACATGATTCATTGCCACAACTCAGTGGCTCTGGATGGTTAATACTGTGCCTTCAGCTTCAAGTTGTGGTCAGAATGAAAAATTAAAGTGTGGTTTGGCTTAGTTCACCAGTTTCAAATGACCAAAGGGGTGAAAAGTGCTAGACTTCACTTAGGAAAAGACAGAGGAAGGGAGTTGGAGTGCCACAAACTGCCTGCAGACGAGGGGATAAATTCAGACAAGCCTTTCTAAAAAAACCTAAGCATTGTCATATCAAAACTTGGATGCATCCCTCAGTAATGTTCACTGAACTTAATGTAAAATTTGTATAGATTTCAAAAGAACAGAGGACTTGAACAAAGTTATTGAATTGGGAATTTATTCACACAGCATTAGAGCATGTCTTCTCTGTCAGTCAAGACTGTGAGTTAAGACAGTCTGGTTGGCTTTCATTTAGCAGGGAATTCATACCCTTTTCGCTCAAAAAGCTACTAACATATTTTTAAAACTTATGGATTTTCTTTTGCTATATTTTTTACACACATGCACACACAGCTATAGGAATTAATATAACCTTTTCCCAGAAGCAGAGACAGCAGAAGTTGCCTGTTCAAAATGAGTTATCCTTAGAACCACCTGTTGGCTTTGTCAGTATGCTGTATATCCTTGTGTGGGCAGGTATTTGTAAACACCAGCCTTCACCATTCCCAAATTAAATTAAAATTCAGAAGCAGCAGAGATTTGTCATTCAATTTTCAATAAAAACAAGTGCATTCTCTTTTATTTTTTTCTTATTGTTCTTCTTATTGTTCCCCTGAACACCATACTCCAGGTTTCACGCAGCTTAAAATAACTGCGAGAATTGTATGTTCGGTTAGCATGTGCCACTAGTAGCTACAATCCTGTGGTTAGCATGAAATAATCACCTGTGTTTTGACAGCCACTACTCTGTCATCACAGATAGGCAGGTGCAAGGTTGCAGAACGCACAAGTCTGGAAGTGTAAACTAATTCATTCTTTCCTGCTTTTATTGACAGTTCAAGTGGACTCTATAGCTCAAGAGCTCAGGTAAGAACTCACATTATTTATTTTTTCAATTTTATTTTCTGATTATATTTGTAAATTCATACTAATGGTATTGCTATAAAATAAGCTAGCAAATGATGTATTTTATAGAGATTTAGCACAGGTCTTACAAAGGGTACTTGATGCAGACTCACTTTTTAAATATATCAAAAATAAAAATGAAATGTTAGCAATAACTATGCAAGCATAATTGAAAGTAATGTAAAGTGGGCAGGATTCTGGTTTGCTGTCTTTATCTTCAGCATGTGTCGGGGCACACAACATATCCTGCAATAAGTATTAACAGATTCCAACATCTGAACGTTCCAAGAAAGATTCACATTTATAAGACAGCTTTTATAAAACTGGAAGTCTCTGTAAAGTACTGTAAATTCCAAATGCACTAATGACTCATTCTTCCTCAAGTACTTGCTGAGGTTTCATATTTTATCAAAGTACAGCGACTACTTTTCAAATTTGCATAAAGTATGACAGCCCATTCAAAACCAGAAGTTGTACAAGGATATTTCCGATCACAAATAATCTAGTAAATTTTTAACATTGCTACTTTAATCTTCCTAATGTGTGCACCGATTCTTAAGAGCTGGTCCAAGAGCTTAGAACAAACTCTGGAAAGGCTGGCATATTATTCAGTACCCATATCTTCAAAAAAGAACATGTACCATCAAATTCAAGGGACAAGTTCACTCTTCATATCCCCCAAGGAAAATATTTACAGGTAGCTGCAAATTCCTAGAGTTATTAGTAAAAGTTACAATGGGCTACAGCTGCAATATAAATACTGACAATATTTTTTAAAAACTCGTAAGAGTTTTTCTCAAATTTATTTTGCCTACACTCACTTTTCATCACATGCTACTGAGCTGCTTTCTTAAGCACAGCAGGCATCTGAAGTATGTGCTTGTGGGCTCATCCATCTAGGGAACAGCAACATCACCATGTGATTTATTTGATCACTCAAAATGCCACTCTTTCTTAAGATAGGACATGAAATATTTAGAGGAAGTTGTTTGCAGTGAAAACATACAATATTTTAAGGTTTTGTTTTATAATAAAACTGAGGAAATCATAAGCTTCTTATAGACATTCCATGAACAGAAGTGGAGGCTAACTTTTTGGATAAATTATTCATGGTGAGTCACTCATTCAACTCTACTGTGAATCTCATTTTTCTGTATGGCTTCAGTTTCCCGAGACTGAGATTTAGTGCTTCTCCTTTTTCCTCTGTGCATCCCTAATTTATGCACCAGAAGGATGCATTAATCCGAAGAGGCAGTCATCCAAAAATGAGGATGGTCCATGTGTTCCTAAGAGAAAAATGTTTGAAAAATAGAGGATGTGCAAGTTTCTGCAACATCAGGGAAGCTGTAATTTTTGCATTATCAATGACTATAGCTTTTCCCAAGCAATTTTGCTTTTCCCTGTGAAATACGTGTAATCTTAGGAACTACTGTGTAACAGATTACTGTCTCCATCAGAGGTGTGGACTGCCTCCATAAGGAAACACATACTGATTTAAAACAGTGAGCTAAACAGCTAATAAAGCCATTGCTCACTCTCTAACTTGGTATTTGTAATTTCTGCAGTACCAAATTCCATACTGGGTATCTCTGCAGTCACGTGGCTTTACAGGCTTAAAAGTCAGGTGATGAACTTTTATGAATCTATGTTTTTTCTGAAAAACTTAGAGTAAGAGAGACAAGGGCTGCCTTTTTGAAATGTAGCCTGGGAAATGCATTCTAACTACTCATACCCATATTATTGTGGAAAAACTATTGAACGTTCCTCAAGAATTGAAGACTGAAATAGTCTTCTGTGTTCCCTGGATACAGATATTGGAACCACTGTCTTTTCTGACCAAGGTTCTAAATGCTGTGTTGGCTGAGAAATTTAAATCCATGCTTAATTAATTTCCCCTTTTCCCCTGGCTTATCCTATCTGACAAAGCACTTTTGCACTCCTTATTGAGTTTCTGTTACAAAGTGCCTTGGGATACTTCCACATGAAAGGCACTACATAAGCTTACATGCTCATATTGTATTATTATTAGTTTCCTAACATTGATTGGTTCTAGAGCATTTGTTAGCCTTTTCTTATTCTGCAAGTTGTGTTTCACAAAAGTAGAGAATGAAATAAATGAAAGGCAAAACAAAGAGTTGCAGTCACCAATTAGATTCAATAATGCATTAATTTCTCCCTTCTAAATTCAGGGGTTGTGTTCTTGCTTACTGGAATTCAATGCCAAAAAATCAATTAATTTCAAGAAAGCCAAGATTTCACCCAGAAATCTGGCTAATAGTTTTGCTATCCTTCATCTTTTCCTGAGATGTAGGACCATGTTTCTGCATAGAAAGTATATTTTCAGAAAAACACCACCTTAAGGGACAAGTTGGGTTTTAATTTTTTTTTTCTGTTTACTAAAATAACTAAAAATTTTCCTGTACTCTACTCAGTTTTCAGAGAACAGTACTTTTCTTCCAGATACTGACCACCTATATACAACTTCTATTTAAGTCTTAAAATTGCACAGATTTCATGTAATTATATGCCTTAAGGAATCACAAATTTCAATATCATATAAATGATTTTAAACATGAATATTAATATGTTGTGTTATTAGTTCAGATTTATAAGACTTCTTTATTTTTACTGTATCTACTGTATATGCTGTAGTGTTAAAGCATAATAGGTTAAACTTAATAACTTCTTCAAAATAGAACTGTTTCTTCTTCCAGTTCTAATTATTCACTTATGTATGGTTTAATTTTTTGTTTAGGAATGTAGTGCTGTGGTGATTTCATTGGTAGCTAAATTATCCATAGGAAGGGATTAATCTTTTATCACAGTCTAAACAGAACAAAACATAACATGTGGTAGAAGTGGGTCCTGAAGCCAGGAGGTATCTGTCCCATACATTCAAGTTTGAATCTGACACCTTCTGGGCATAACAACTCTGTTGCATCCATCTTCTGCAAGAAGTAGAAAGAAGAGGTCTTCTCTTAGACAATTTAGTTATGGACCACTGAAAGGACCAGGACCTTCAGCTGTGTTTGGGATTAGAATGAAAACCAAAGGGAAGTGAGGAATATTGGTGTGATGTATTCTCATTACTGTGTTCTATTTAACAGATGGGATACAGTACGATGAACCATCTGTAGGTTATGGAGTGGCATCTGGGTCAGACCAAGGAAGAGCAAATTAGATCGATCCAAGCATGGGATTACAAAAGCATAGATCAGTTTGACTAAGCCCATATCTGAATAGAAAGGGTGCCTTTTCTGGGTTAGATACAGGTGAAACCAAGTCTAGGAAGTGTGAAAACAGGTGAAAGTGTGAAAAACAGGTGAAACCAAGTCACTAATGATTAGTAACAGACTCCACAAAGCACTAATGTCTCAAGCGGTGGAGAACAGTCCTGCTCTTTGATGGGAACAGTTTACTTGCCCTTGCTCTCTGTAGTGTTGGATCACTTCTTCAAAAGGACCATTTCTTCAAAAGTAAGGAAAGTCACTTTTTATCTGGACTCTCTTTCCAGGTGTTGTAAGACATTTTAGATATTGAGGTAAGTTGAACATTTTAGTGTGAATGTATAGAGATAGAAGCATCTTGAACGTTGTAGCAGAGAGAGAAGTAATAGCAGAGCTGTCTGGCTGTTTCTTTGACAGAAATAATGGGACACTTCACCCATTGCTGGTGTTTCTTTCTTAGGATGGTGAGAAACTAGCAAAGCAACCCTGCAATCAATTGTACTGAAGTATTTCAGAAGATTTATGTTGCTAAAATATGTTCCTTATCTTTATCTAAAATGTTTAAGGGATATATCAATATAAGTAACAGTATTGACAGCATGCTGAAAAGCATTTTGCTAGCTGAAGTAGCTATTACTTATTCTACAATGCCGAATATTTTGCTGGTTTCTTCTAAGTACAGGCAGTTGATACGTATCTAATTATATCTGAACTCTGGTTTCCAACAGTAATGGAATGAAGGTAGACAGTTTGGTAGATAGACGATGACTTGGCCACTCAGGAAAAGTTCATGGCATGAAAGAAAAGGGCTGTGCATGCCTAGCTACATTTAGAAAGGAATGATTCATTGGTAATTCTTTTTCTGAGCTTCATAAATTAAGTAGATTTTAAGGAAGTATTTGTATGAAAAGAAAGCAGTAGCCTGGCAGGTGGCCTGAGAAAGAGGTGAAAGCAGTACTTAGATAATGGAAAAAGTGGGCACATGAAACAAAATCAGACAAAAAGGCTCAAAGACATTCCCGAGTAAGAACTGAGATTATGACTGGTTTGTGTGGCTATCACCTTCACAGTACTCTTATCCTATAGCACTGCTCAAAACTCGGGCAGAGACTGAGAAAGCTGATTCCAGTCTGCATCTGGAGTCTCCTTCTCTAGGAGATTTTCAAAATCCCCCTGAACACATTTCTGTGTAACCTGCCCTGGGGTGAACCTGCTTCAGCAGGAGGGTTGGGCAACATAATCTCCAGAGGTTCCTTCCCACCTCTACTGTTCTGTGATTCTGTGTAAAAGTGTCCTTTGAGCTGGCCTTCTGTTTTCATGGGAGCTGATCACAGACTCTGATTTTCTGGAAACTGATGGGAAAAAGCACATTTGTCATAACCTTGAATAAGCACATTTGGAATAAAACTGAGGTGGACTCTTGCATTTCCTGGTGACAAATCTGAATCCCGCTGGCTGAGAGTGTGAGATCCTCATGGTCCTTAATATGCTTTGCTGAAACAAACTGTGTCCCTGAGTCCAAATATATTTAGTAGTAAATGCTGACTAAAGATGATCAATAATAATATCTACTGCCAGGATATTTATCCTGATTTTGTGCTGACATGTCTGAGCTTGACAAAAAGTCTTTTTTTATGCAATCAAAGTTCGGGTGTTGACAGCATACACTCCCACTTCTCTCCAGTGTTCCCTGTGATGGTAACTTTAAATATTTCTCTGTGACACATCTAGGTTAGGTATTTCACCTGAGACAAACATCTGTATCAGGCTATTTCTACTGATAACTGATCTTCATGTAAACAATGAGAATTAATCTTAAAGTACCTAATTGCAAGGTCTGGACACAAAATGATGAGTTAGGATTATCTACTGCTTGCTCTCTAGGAACTTTTTTTGCTCAAAAAGGAACTTTCTTCCTGCCCTAGTCTTTGTAGAAATTGAAATGGTGATGGGGCTTTGAAAATATTAACCTTTGTCTCTTACTCCGTGATTTCTGGTATAATCAAGTCTGTCATGTTGTCATCAATCATGCTTTCTTAGCTTCTCAATAAGTTTTCTTCATTTCTTCTTCTTTTCTGGTAACACTGTTAGATTCTTAAGGGAATTTAGGCTGGTGTGCTAGTCAGTACTCTCCTCAAAGACCTTGTAGAAATCTCTTTTATGCTAAGGAAAAATGGTTTTGTGATTGATGTTTGACAGAAAACATTGAACAGTCAAGTAGAAACAAACACTGAACAATAAGTACATGGTGCAGTTTATTGTGAGGTAAAGGTAAGTATACGCTTGTCACAGAACTAACAAAATATTAGTGCTGGGATTCACCTATCCTTATTACTGTATCTGTATGTCAACCATTCTCATCATAACTAATAAAACAAGCATTAATGTCAATGGTAATGGCGATCAAATTTATAGGTCTTTTGTGTCTAAGTTCCTCCCTTGTTTCCTTCTTCAACTTCCAGCCCCACTCTAGCGAACTGTCAAATTGTGCAATTTGCAGCGTTGTCATTCCCCCTTTCCCTTTGCTCTGCCTCTCCCTCTTATGTCTTCTCCTCTCCCTTTCCTAGAGCTCTGATGAGATGATGGACCTCAGGCTTTTTGCCATTTTTGTAGTCCTATATGCTTTCATACTTCAGAAACAGGTTGTTCTTTCAGTAATGTTAAACCAGTAAACAACAAAATAGTACACAAGAAAGAAATAAACACAGAAAGAAATTAAAAAGTCATTTTGCACCTCAGGTTTTGTGCTTTAAATCATCCACGTGAGTGGCTAAAGGCTTGCGTAAAACTGCTGTACAGAAAACACCAAAATAAAGGTTTTTTTTTTTTCTGTTAAAATGTCATTCTTTGAATGAGATTATAAAAGTTAATAAGAATCTCCACTCTTAAAAACACTGTCACTGTTTCTGCGGGGAGGAATAATACCATATCATTCTGGGTGACCACAAGTAATGACTTTTAACATTTTGCAGATAACCCTGAAGTTGAGAGTTATTTGAATTAAGTCTTTAGTGAACTGCTCTGAATCACTACTGAGATGGTTGAAATAGGAATCTCACATTCCTTCTGAGGCACCTGTGGTTGGAGTTGTTCATTACAATGAATCATTTGCCTAATTCCTGTAGATTCTAAGACCTTTTGATGTATGCACGGTGACCTCTACCTTTTCCTCCTGGATTTATTTAGAACATTTAGAAGTTGTATTTCATGTCCAGATTTCCATTTCAGCTTGCTTCAGTTGATACTTTGTGTGCATTTGCTTTATAGGTAACTTTTATAGCTTTCTTCAATAACAAAAGCGTTAGATAAGTTTCTAGCATATTATGGGCCTCTTTTAATATCTACTATGCTCATTTCTAGCCAACTCTGGCAGTCTCAGCATAGCTTTTCTCTTTGTTATTTTATTTTATTATGGCTTTACAATTTTTCTGCTTAAAGCCTCCATTTAATATTAAAAAAAAACCCCAAACCAAGCAGTGATTAATTAGTTTCAATGTATGCTTTTCTGTAATAGCTTTACAACATATGTCAAATCCACATCACTCTAGTTGTGGCTACTAGACTGCCTGATAGTTATTTGCAGGTTTTTTCTCTCTAGAGCTTGTTGCATCTTAGAATGTTCCTTTCCTTGAACTAAAACTTGTTCATTATTTAATATATTAGAGGAGTTGTTGTCTTCCCCATCACAGCTTCTGTGTTCATCACCACACAGTAAATGCTATCCTCCCAACCCTACAAAGGAATTTAGAGTTACATATGCCTTAATACCTTCTGCTGGGTGACAGAATGCATCAGAACATTATGGCCCCAAATGGTTGTTTCCTCTTATGGCAGATCTTTTCTCTGTAGATGACCACAAGCCATATAGAGATTGAAATGCCAACCAGTGACTTCTGCCTCATATATATCAATCATGAGTTAAATATTATGGCTGGCTGAATTGCTCTGTCTGACTGATGTCGAGGGTGGATTCAGCCAAGCAAAAGCAGAAGCTAAAGCAGACTGTGGACAGCCTGGAGATAGCAAGGAAAGAAAAAAAAAAAAAAATGCAGCCGTGGGACTTCTGCTGCGTTAAAGGGACATATTGACTCCTGACAATGAATTGCTTACAGTCCTGTTGTCCATTGTTCTTTACGTCTTCTGTAAGTTACCAGCATGCTTTTTATTTAAGCATTTACTGGCGTTAGCCGGCTGACAACTCACATGCAAGGCTTTCTGGATGTAAAGGTTGTGTGGATGATGGGTAGATTTGCCTAGAAACTTAATCCATTCTAAGCCAAATTCTTGGCTTGAGTCCCACTGGAATTTATTGACCTACTGAACTTGGACGGATTGAGTGAGTAAATGAAAAAGAGGCTGGAGAGGCTGGATTTGGCCCAGATCTTGGGCATTCATTCATATTACTGAGTTTAAGAACTTCTTGAGCTCCACACAATAGAAATTAAGTTGCCTTCAAACTGGCTTTTACTAACAATAACTTACCTGTTAGAAAAGGGGCCAAATATACAACTCTAACCATACAGAGTTCATTATCTATGAGCGATAAAATGACACTGTCAAGAAGTCATCCATTTCATTAACATAGTATTTCAATTAGAGGGTTTATATGTGATATTTTTTATATGACCTAAATATGCTTATGATCCTACAAGCTTGTAAACAGAAAGCAAGAAAACCAGAGAAGAGAATTTAAATCTGTGCTGGCCTTCTCTGAGTTGCCTATTGTGTGGGAAGAACCCTGCTACGACAGTAAAGTAGAGGGAGAAAAAAAAAAAAAAAAGCCATTTCATGAGCTTATTGCATCCTGACATCCTGAAATCATTGTCCTTTAGCCTCAGGCATCACAGTGAGCTTGAGGCATGGGCAGATTTCACCGTAACTGCATGCCTTTCCCTATGTTATTGCTGAATTACCATTGGTCTGATCTTTTTACGTGCTTCTTTTTATTTGCTCAATCATTTCACAGTCCAGTTGTTCTTTTTGGTCAGGTGGCCTATAACATTTAGTTTACTGTCTGAAACATCTCCAACCTCAGTACATAATGACTCAACACTATTACCCATTTCTCCCAAGCCTCTTCTTATGGGGGCTAATAAATCTTCTTTCATCAACAAGGCTATGGCAGCTCCTTTGCTTTTCTTATGTGTCTTTTTTAAATAAAATATATCTTTTAATATCATGCTCCAGCCAGCTTTCAGTTATGATACCATATTTTCTCAGCATTATTATCTGTCCAGTTCTGTTCCTTTTTTCCTAGCTAAACCTTTCATTTGTGCATATAGACAGACACTTTAATACCCTCAAGTTACTGAGCTTATTTTGTTCTATATTAGTGTTCATAAATATGAATTTCCCTTTTATCTTTCTTTCCATCTATACCCCATGTGCATTCCTTTCATCTTGGTTCAGCCCTGGACTGAACTTCTCACAACTCTGACATTTTAGAAAAAGAACATTGCCCATGCATGGCAGCGAACTTTTATATTTGTACAAGTCCCTTTAACCCTGGAATGATCGACAGGAAACGCCCCTGTCCCTTTCACAGATATAGCTTGTAAGCAAGTCTACAGGTACCTGTTAGAAAGGGGTGAAATGCAATTTTTTGTGTGGTGTGTGATGTTAAAAAAAGTGGAAAACATTCAGATTGTCTCTAATTATCATTGGAGTAAGTCATGCTAGTTCTGAACTTCTATTACAGCCAATCTACCAGCTCTAAATGACAAGCAGTTTGTTTTGGCACATTTTATTGGTTTAAATTCTTACCATTTTAATGCTTAAAAATGTTGATGGAAGGAAATTAGTTTTCCCTAACATTCTTTCCAAATGTTTTTTCAGGAATTCTGAGCTGGAGCTATTTTCCAGATTATTTTTTATCACCTAGGCTGAATCAGTATGATGTAACACACTCAGTCACTGAGTCTAAATGTTATAGATTGTCTAAAAGTCACTTTGGCTCAGCTTTCCTTGCAAAATACAAGAAAATGGTAATGTAAATAACTCTGACTCTACACTAGCAATTAGGACAAATACATGTTTATCTTCTTGTCAGTGATGAGAACCCAGTGGTCCTTTCCAGGACTAACCTGTTAAATTTCATCAGTAAAAACTCATATCAGAATCCAGTTAACACATGATCCTCTTTAATATTTTCACGTGAAGACATAAGTTTTCATCAGCAAAATGTTTGAATATATTTTA
>VZZY01004401.1:1206-142437 GCA_013400335.1 Eurystomus gularis
CTGGCTTACTGTGTGCCTGAAGTTATTCTGCTTTCAAGGTTAGTGGTTAGATGGTGAAGTTGGACTTCTAAGAAAGTCAGGAATTTTGAATTATATTTGCAGTTTTGGCGTGATGTGTATTTTTAGCAAAACACTGGCATGCTTTGTAGGATTTTTCTCTTCCTGTAGTTCTGCTAATATTTGCACAGGAGTTTGAATTAGAATGATGAAATATTCACTCAGTTGCATAATGGTGTGATCCTCTTCACAGCGACACTCTTCACAGTTGGGTATTTTTGCTCATGCTATTTTGCGTATGACCATTTTTCATGCAATAAATTGATTTTCCTGTCTACCATNNNNATTTTCCTGTCTACCATTCCCATTTTTTTAAGCTTTCAAATGCCTTCAGAGTTGGGTCTGCTCTTCCTTACTTGTCCTATGTATAATTTGTCATGACTAACTTTTATGACACATTTTGTAATTCTTAGCTAAATGATTGTTACATTTTAAAACATGATAGCTCAATACTGTCTCTTCAGGTAAGTTATTGATTTTTTTTTCCTTTAGGGAAATTATTTTAGCTCTTTAGGTTCTAAGCAATTTTTTTTATTCAACAAACTGTTGTAACAATTGCCTTTGTCCAAGAAACTTTCCAACACTTAAAAGATTGACTTGTGATCTTTCATGCAGAAAAAAGACTTATCAAAATATGGTAAAATGGTTAGCTCAAAATCATAGGTGAGAATTAGCTTCAGTCTTAATTTCTTGTATGTGCCATCTCTAGATGCCTTAAGTTCTGGATTGCATTTGACCATACAGCTTGCTCAGCTAACTAGAAAGAATGGAAATCTGCCTTGAGAGAAATGTTCCCTTGCCTCATTTTTTGCAGTTTGCATAGTAGTATTTTAATCAATATCAGAGTACTAAAGATTCAGTGTTATCAAGGCATTTTCAGTTGCCATCTGTCTGTAAAGACACTTCCTTGTCTGGGTTCAGTAAGTTCCCTGAAGGTCTGCAGCAGCACCCAAGCTTTAGTGCCTTTAACTTCTCCCCCAGCTCGCTCTTCAGTGTCAGCTAAAGTGCTTCTAACTTACCCTTTCTACTATTCAGCATCACCCAAAATCAATCTTGCCCAGTTATTCCCTGCTTTGAATTGCTGTCTTAGCAGACCGTGTATCCTAATACGCAGATTACTGCTTTGGTTTTCATCAAGCTTTTGATATTTGAAAGCAGAATTCTGTAATTTAATTCAGAAGTAACTAGAATGATTTGCTTTTGTTCTACTTTGCTTAAAACTGTTTGATGTCATAACTGTCATTTAGGGCAGTAACTTGGGAACAGCAGCTCTCAAGCATTTCTATTCTTCATCATCTTCATTAATATTGCTCTGGTATTCAACCTGTAACCAGCATAATAACATGTATACTTTGTGTTTTTAATACTCTTTCCATCAACATTAATAATGTATCTATGTGGAAAAACTCCTGTAAACCTCCTAATGCAAAATAATTTTATTTGTGGGCATATGGGAGTTAAACTTTCTTTCCCTTACAGTTTTCATTAGAGAGAGGCTTACTAGTACCATGGCAGAATGCTCAAATAAGCATTTTAATGTTGAATAAAGGTCAACACACTGGAATATGAAACCATTAATCCTTTTGCTCTTAAAGTAGGCAGAACTTTTACAGACTAAATAATGCATTTTATAGTAGACTCTTAAAGTTCTGAAAAGGAGAAACATGCCTTCAAATTACCCTTTTAGATTTCTAGAACTTTGAATCTTCTGTGGTTTTAAGCAAAATAAATTTTGGGATTTCTTTTGGCAGGATGTGGGGGTTTAGTTATTAATTAATTAATTAATTAATTTCCCATTGTCCAAGTGGAAAAAGATATTTCTTAGTTCATACAGTTATGGAAAAAGTCCAGTGGACTTTGTCCCCAGTGGACAAAGAGACCATATGTAGTGGAGGAAATGCCAGTACATTCAGGTTGCAATAACTGTATCAGTCTATGGGTGTAGAGGCTCTCCTGTTCAGAGGAAAAGAGATTCAGGCTCACTTTAAATTAATTTCTGGACTTTTAACAGTTGTGGCAGCCCTCTAGAACATCACAAACTGTTAAATTAAACCTGTATTGCCTTGTGGTGAACTTTTAACCTATCTATGACTGAAGCCTGTCTTTTGGGAAGGCGTTCAGTCTTGATTCAAGGCATCAGGAAACAGAGTATCTACTGCTTCCTTTGGTAATTTGTTCCAGTGTCTGATTACTCTCACTGTTAAAAGCATAAATCTAATTTTTGAGTTGAGTTAATCTTGGATTATATATTTATTTGTTTTCCTCCGGAAGCTAATTTTTCACTACAAGATTAAGAAATAATTTCTTTGGATGGGGGGAGATGAGTGATTTGGGGGCAGGGAGAAGTCAATCCTAATGAAAGAGATTGTTCTTGATTCTCACTTCAAGATGTATTATTCATCTCTCAAGTATAGTCTGTGGCTTCTTGCTGTGTCTATTTCAATTTCTCAACATCTTCTAAAAAGTGCAGGTTCTAGATTTCCATCATTTTCTTCTGCTTTACAAATACTGTATTTGGAAAAATGAGATACTTAAATCTATTTGCTGCTCTCTGAACAGCACGTGCAAGGATCTCATTGCTGGGATGTTTCAGTGGGGCTCATGGAATCACAGGAGTGGGAAGGATATTTGAATAATCTTGGTCACCCTTTTTGCACGGCAGGATCAACACTTATTCTGGACAGATTTCTGTGTTATTTCTGATAGCTTTTCCCAGGAGTATTCCAGAACTTTCACAGGCAATCTGTTTTCTTTACACTTTACTGCTTCTTACTCCTTGTCAGTAGTTTACCACCAGTTGATCATTTTTTGGAGGTGCAGTTCCTCAGACTGGATGAAATAATGCAGCTGCAGCTTCACCAGTGCTGAGTAGATGGATTCTTCTGTGACTTGCAAGTTCTACTTAATTTACGCATTGCAGTAGGACATTTGTCTTTTCTGGGGCAGCATATTTTTGATTGATTATCAAGCTTGTGATCCACAACAACTTCTCATTTTCTACAGGTTGGCTACCAAGTCAGTGGTTCTCCATACCAAGCAGTTAATTATTCTTGGCTAAATACACTACTTTGCATTTATCCCTACTGAACAAGCACTGTGGCTTTCAAATCAGATTTTAAATTCACCAAGCTTATTTGAATTCTGGTCTACTGTCCCATGTGTTTATAATGCCTTCAAGGAGGATATTGTCACAGCAAGTCTGTTTGTGATACTATTTTCTAGGTCATTAATCAAAATACTAAATGCTACCAGACCTAAGAGAGTCTTGTACAGATTCTCACTTTGACGTATCTTTTCATGTTGATTGGAACATTGCTAACCACTCCCTGTGTACCATTTTCTGAATCAGTGTTGTACCTGCTTTGTACTATTTTCATCTGAATCATGTTTCCATGGTTTGCTTAGAAGATTATGATGTGGAAGGGGATCAAAATTAGGCATAAGTACACATGACATCTGATGCTTTTCCTCTGTCCACAAGGCCTGTTACCCTATCAGGGAAGAAAATTAGATTGCTTTGACATGATTGTTCTTGACAAATCCATGTTGGATGTTATACATATCCTCATTACCTTCCAGGCACTTACAAATCATTTGGCTACTTGTTTCAGTATTTTTCCATGGATTGAAGATAAGCTGAATGGCCTACAATTGTCAGGCTTGTTTTTTCTTTTTTTTTTTTTCTTTTTTAAATCCTTTTTGAAGATAGACATTACACTTGCCCTATTTTTTGGTCTTCCACTTTCTCCATCGTCTTTTTTTTAAGTTCTCAAAGGCAAGCCCCAATGACTTTGAGATTCTTAGCTCTTTAAGTACTGTTGGATGAAGTTCATTAGAGTCAGCCTATTTAAAACATCCACCTTACCTAAGTACTCTGAATATTGTACCTTCCCTGTTTGAGGCTCAAGTCTGGAATTCTGGCCATTTGTCAGTGATATTGTCATAGCTACATGATTGCAATTGACCTTGTAATAAAGATGGAGGTGAAAAA
This sequence comes from Eurystomus gularis, assembly GCA_013400335.1. NCBI lineage: Eukaryota > Metazoa > Chordata > Aves > Coraciiformes > Coraciidae > Eurystomus > Eurystomus gularis. The sequence continues at coordinate 5,255 of VZZY01004401.1, forward strand.
AAAGGATATTCATTAGTCTTTTTGGCATCATCCATCATGTTTCACTCCTTTCTTAAGGAGTGGAGTAGCCTTTTCCTTGATATTCCTCTTACTGAAGTAGCTGTAAAGTGATTTTTATTACCCTTCTCTTGATGTTTGCATCTTATTTTATAGATACTCTTTTGGATTATTTACTTTCATCCCTAGCAGATAGTTAGTTCCCTTCCATGGCTATATAAATTCTTGTCCTGTAGGTGTATTCTGTGTTATTATTTATAATTGTATAATTTCATATCTCCTTGCATCTAAATCACAGAGTTTCAACTGGCTCAAGTAACATAGTGACCCAGTTTCTATGATTAACCTGTCCCTCATCAACGTTGATCTCTTCAGCTGTCTGTCTTGTCTGTAGATGACAGCTATAGTACATCCACCTTCTCTTCTAAATCCTCAATTAAAAGATTGGACAGTGTTAGGGTAATACCTAGTTTTGTGGATTTCTACCAAAAAACATCTGCATTACCTGTTAATTCTTTAATTACTAGTTCTGGGGAATTTCCTTTAATTAGCTCTTCATGAACTGAACATATGCTTTATAGAATTAATGGAATTACCAGTTTTTAAATCCTAGTGACATTTTGAAGTAACTCAAAAGCTTCATGAAATTATTTTATAGAAACGTAAATTAGCTTTCCAGAAGCAGAAGCAAGGAAAAGGAAAGACAGGACAGAAAGGCTGAATTAGAATGAGTAAATGACTAATGTAGCGATACACAAACATTCCTCTTATCCATAACAGAATATAGAACTTGTGAAATGGGAAAAAAACAGAGAGGACAAGAAAAAAAACTACTTCCTTTGAGAAGCATATTTCCTTTATGTCCACCCTGTTGCTTTTAATATTCCTGATAGAGATGCAAAGCTCCACCAAATAGATGTCCTTACACTTACAGATATAGCTTGCCACAGGAAAACCCCTAAGACCATGGAGCTCAGCTTATTCCTAGCCTTTGAATCTGATCAGTACTTCGGATGGTGGCTTCCATTGTTTCAGTGATCACACTTTATAATGCAGTACGATTGCTTTTGACATTTATATTGAATGAAGAGCAGCTTCACGGAGGTCTATGCTCATAGATCAAAGACAGATTTTCTAGCTGTCACCAGCCCTGTCCAATATAATGATATGCATTGACAATTATGATACCAAATGCATTGTGATTGTTTATGGATCGTTTCTTGATTTAACCAATTGAAGTAGCTATAATATCACTGGCAATAGAACAAATATAAAGAGGGAATCAAAGATTTGATGAATATTGTGAACTAATGAGATAGGCCATTTGCTTACAAGGAAACCTGAAGGTTAGTCATTCATACTGTAACAAAAATCAGACTTTGTGAGATCTTATTACAGTTAATTGAAGAAGGCAAATTCTAAATTAGAGTCATCCATTACTTATGTGTAGCCTTGTTTATTATATGACTAGATCTGACTTGCCAATTAGGATTTCCTCATGTAGAAATGTATTTCTCTCCATATTTGGAGGATGACAGTGAATGTGGCTCTGTCACATTTCATTACTTTAGGCTTTACTCTGTTTCATTTCAGTCTGCACTAGGACTGCTTCTGAAATGGGATTATTGACCCCTACCATTGATCATGCTGCCCCAGTGTGTGCATGTGTGTGTGTCTGCAGTTAGTACTACTATCAAAATATGAACATCTGAAGATAAAAATAATACATGATCCGCAGTGTAAATAATATCTATGGATCTTTCCTTTTTCCTTCTTTTTTATCCCCCTTTTTTTTCTGAGGTTAGCTTAGTGTGTCAGTAGGATGAAAGGAAAAATTGCTACACTTGTGCTAAATTTCCCCTGAGAAAGTAAATTATGGACAAGCCTCCAAGGACAACCCAGAAAGAAAGGGATAAGATATTGATGTGCACTGTACCTCTCACTCTTTCTTCCTTGTCCCACAATTGAGCACTCCTTCAATGAAAAGTTACGAGTTCCTTGTTAAATTGAATTTCTCTCCTCCTTGTCTCACAATTTATTGTGATGCTGAAAATTTTATAACTTGGTAAAAATCGGCAGCAGCCTCATTTGTCCCCACAAAAGGCTATCCGGGTTTGAATAGGTTTCGAAACAGAGCCATGAATGCTCACACTTAAAGACAGATAGTCATGTCAGTTCCCACTTTATAGGAACTTCTTTAGTTACTGTATTTTTTCGTCCTTTTTAGCCATTATCCTTTTGGGGGTAAGCAGGGAGAGGAGGGAAGGGAGTGGAAGGAAGATTGGTAGGGAAGAAGAAAATTCTGAATGGTGAGTGAGTACCACTGTACCATCACCACTATAAGCATCTCCTGTTGATTTGTTTAAAGAGGTACTGACAAACCTTGCCTCCTAAATTTCATGCTGCAACATTTTGGTGGCTACCAGAACCTCAGGGGACAGTTTTAAAGAGAGCTTTTAAAGATTCACTTTCAAGTCTGTTCATGGATGCTTTAGTTGTTGATTCCCAGGTTGATAATAATTCTTCCTGTTTTTACTCCACTAAATAAGGCTGTGCATAATTTTTATATTTTTCTCTGTATGTGTTTTAGTAGAGGACAGAAGATAGAAGATGTTAGATTTAAACTTTGTTGGATTTGATAGCGATCTCTTTCTTCATTGAGGCAGACGCCATGGACTACTGGACTTATTCCACTGAAAAAGATGTGGAGGGGAGAGAAGGATTGGCCTGGTTTTATCTCCAGATATTTTGATCCACCAGCATTTGACTCCATGATGTCCTGCAGCTCCCAAAACCTCCCTTGTAGCATGGCTTCTTGTGTCGCAAAAGCTGCCAAAATTGTTACTGCTTTCAGGTTTTCTAAAGGTTCCCAGCCTTTTTTTGCAGGTTTATAGATGAACTGTTGAGAACTGACTGGTATTTGAATTGTCCACTACATTCTCCATCTGTTTCTGTAAAATTTGCTCAGGGTACTGATGAATGTCAGCTTTCATTGACCTTTCATAGTATGGTGAGGTGTAGCTGCATGTTGGTCTGAGACATACTAGAGTGCTGTGAAGAGACTGGTACTCTGAATGTGCAGATGGAAGTGAATTGATGAGGTTTCCTCATGTGGTTTGGGCCTGATACTGTGACTGACCAGGAAAGACAATTAGTATTTGGCTATTAGGAACAATGTCTAGTCTCTCAAAATAGAGAAATCTTTGGAGATATTCAGCCTTTGATACAGTTCTTGCTATGATGATGTGCAAACCACAATTAAGGTTTGAATGACTAAAGGAGCTTCTAATGATTTGTTAAGATGCACAGAGTAGGATCTAAAATCGTATCGAATCTAAATGTTGGAAAGGAATTGCCTTGTTTTTTTCCCTGGTATCCTTCTGCAGTCATTCAGGATGCTTAATTCTGGTGAAAGGCAAAGCAGAAAGACTGACATGCTACATGACATTCCAGCTATGGAAGAAAAAAAAAAATGTAGCAGATTGACAGGCCAATAAAAATACACAGAAGGGTTTTCTCCTTTCCAAGGATGTGTGTGCGGGAATGTGGGAGAGGAAAAGGCTGGGGAAGGTGAAATACGTTTGAGTACATATAGACTCAGAAATACGTATGCATATGCCCGTGTGCACAGACAAACAGTAATTCAACAGGTAAATGATGTGTGTTCAAAACAGCTTTTTGTTCACATTAGCCAAAGTGGTGGGATTTTCACTGTTTATCATCATACCTTAAGCTGGGCCTGCTATTGGTATGGCAAGTTGAGCAGAATTTCTTCTGTATGTGTTCCTGCAGAGAGAACCCCAAGCTGTATGAGGAGGAATTTTTTCTTTTCTGCTGCACCACTAACCCAGAAAAATGAGTGACACTTTGCTTCTGTTGAATCACTTTTGTTGGATAGAAAGACTGGGAATGGGAGGAGATGAGTTTAAGTTATGAAAAGAAGAAATATCTCTAAAAGTTTTAGATGGAGCTATGCATATTAATAAAAAGATTTATATAACATGGTAGAAATGATCTTTGGCAGTTGAATTATAGTATATTTTACATTGTAAGAAACTACTTGGTTTGCATGTAAATATCAGCAAGTTCAGATAATTCTGATAGAACTTTTTCAGTCATTTGTCTTAAGCACTTGGTATTTTGTGTTTGCAATAAACCCTTTGGTTAAAAACTGTCAGGATGAAGCTCTCTAACCAAGATGCAACAGTTATGGTTGTTTTCTCTGTTGCTTATATAGCACTGTCCCTCTCTTCAGCCTCTTCACCAGCTTCTTATCCCTATTGCTATCAAATTCAGTCTGCTTTTCCCTCTGTCTGCATCGAGGCTTCTCAGTCACATCATTGGTCTCTCTTACAGCTTCTGCCTGACTTATTTTCACTCTCAGCTGAGTACAAAGTGATTACTTAGTTGGCCATTACCTTACTCCCGGCCTCCTCGATGCTTGCAGTGCCTCTGGGGTAAGCAGAAGTACAGAACCAGAAGGAGTCCCAGCAAGTTTCACGCTGTTTTGGGTAAATAGTGAGAATGTAGGAAAGCCACAGTAGGAAGAAGCTCTGCCTTTGGTACATAGTATGATTTATAGCTTTGCCATAAATTAGTCATTTGCACAGGCTCCCTTGTGACATTTAATAGATAGAATGGAGGCACCAAGGGAAACGTCACCCCGTTGCTGTATATCTTCTCCCTTCTCCTCTTTTACACTGTTTCTCAGGAATATATTTCCTGTAATCCTGTGAATAATGTAATATTTACCTGTAGGGAATGGAGAAAAGAGAAGGAGGAGTGAATAGCAGAGTGCTATTCACTCCTCTACTATCAGAGTTGCTAGTATTTTCTGTGTAGAGACTAGCAAAAGTGGAGTGGATGGTGGGATAAGAGCTGGAATAGCCAGGTTTGAGAGAGGTTAGAAAATGGGATACATGTGTGAATTGTGAGAGAAGCATGAGGCACAGCTGTTGGAAAAGATAATTTTGAGAACAGTGCCCTAAATTATTAGAAATAATACTTCTGGCTTAAGCCTGTAAATAATACCAGGACAGCATTTATAATTGCTGAATACAGTGTTCACATATTCCTTCTAAACATGCTTGGAAATGCTGGACTGCCAATAACAAACAGTAAAATAGCCCTACTGGCACATGCCTTATGAATGGCTCTTCCAGTTAAAAGAGTACATTCATCTTTACATTAACAAGATAAAAGTTTTAGCTATTACAATACAACACATATTGCATATGTGATACATTAGACCCCTACATCTGTACATTGTATGTCTATTAAAGTATTTTACCATGAATAAAGAGAAAACAAGGATTGGATTCTACTGTGATATATTGGGTTTTTTTTTTAAAGAATGTGGCTCTTGTAAGTACCTTTCAAACGACATGTTGCTGATAAAAAATTCCACCTCTGTGTGTTTTCTGTCTGCTGTGAGAAGAAAGGAGATGACAAAGATTGTGCATCTGCTCTGGAATTATATGACTATAACACAAGTAAATGGCTTTTGCCCTCAATATTTGCCACAGCCTTTCTTGCCCTTTAGTTAAATCACCAATATTTTTTTTCTAAAAAGGACAGTTCTTGTATCTTTCTTTTCTAGCATTCTTCCATACTATTGGTGAGTGGGGGAGTCATTATGCAACAAAAAGTACACATTTCCAGCACTGAGATTAAATGAGCATGAGAGAAATACTAACTGATGCATAAACATGAGTATAAGTTCTGTTTATTATCTAAACCCATCTTTTAAGACTTTGGAATACTTTAATTCATACTTTTTCTACAACAGTTTTGTTGAAATGTTGGTAGTTTATCAAGCAGCTCTTTAAAGATGGAGTCTTTTATGTTCATATGTAGAACCATAATGTGCATATATGTACATACACAGCCATGCACTTGGGAGGCAAGAATCCTTTCCCTTCTTAGAACCTGCAGAAGTCCCAATGTGCAGGTGGAGCAGGGATTACCTGAGCCTGCTGCCTCCCATTTTCTTACCTGGGTTTGGAAGAACTCTTTTTTATAGCCTCCCCTTTGCTACTTTTAGGAGAGCAATCCTTCCTGGCTTTACTCAGCCAGTGTGGTTAGTCAAGGAATGACATTTAGTCTATAGTACTGTTTAACATTCTCTACAGTGTGAGGGTGTATATGTGACAAAGCTTGAAGGAGAAAGAAATATAACAGTTCTTGCTCAAAATGTGTTGTTCATGCCTACTTTCTCAGCCCTTTTTCCTAGTGCCTCTCCCTCAGAATGCTTGATGGATTTCCAGGGAGGTGGGGATTGAGAGGAAATGATGCTGTACTATGCGCAATTTTTATTAATGGTAATAAGACTCGTTTACTTCAAGGTACCTGCGTGCCTCTGGAATAAGCTCAGTAGCTCGTTTTCAGTTTTTGACTGTATTCACACTGTATTCACTGTTCATCTGAATGCTGCATCTCAGGGAAGAACAGTTAACTTCTTTTGTGTGTGTTAGTCATCTTCTTTTTTTTTTTTTTCTTTGTTTTTTTATCATTATCTTGGATGGTTGAAGTGAATAAATTTTGTCAGTGACTCCAAAAGGATTACCAAGTATCAGCTTCCAGACTTGCCCATGGATGATGAGGATGTGATATATTTTTCTTTGTTTGCTTTTACATTTGTCTACAGAATTCAGAGTCAAATGAGAGATACTGCTCTGTGACAAAGTTCTAAGGAAACAGCCAATGTCAATTTTCCCAATATTTTTCTGTTGATACCCAGTCTAAAACTCTTTTGCTTTAATTCTCAAAATTGTCAGGCATTCTCAGCCATACTGGACTTCCACAGAAACTGCTGATATTTAGCATCATCAGACTTGGAGACTATTGTCTCCAATGAGCTCCTGAAAGGTGAGAAAATATTGACAAAGCTTGAGTATTATGTGACTGACAGTTTTGGGTTTGCTTTCTAAGTTCCTATTTTTGCAAAAATACAGGTATGCACAAACAGTTTGTGTACTGCACCAAAGTGTTCCAGGAAGTGGCTAGAGATATGTCATAATACAGGGCCACTTTAGTATAAGAGCCAATGTCTGGTACCACTGTGTGCACAGGAAAGCCAGTGTCTTAAATCAGTCAAGCCATTTTGTACTTCTGCTAATTATTAGAATGAGTCTATTTCAGCAAATTGAAAATTTCATTTCATTCTCCAAAAACTATTTTCTTTGTCATCAGCAATGCCAAGTCTCCTTTTGCCTGAGTGGGTTAAGAGCCAAGCTGCTCAGCTCTGTCAAAACTCAGGCAATTCTGTATGGGTGCCAAAGCAGAACCTGCTAGTCTCTAGTCAGCTTTACAGCCACAAAATGCTGAATGAACAGGATACAAGTGGCAGCTGGGGTTCACAACTCCGGATTGCAGCTCTGGGGTTCTGTACCAAAATTCCTCCCTATTTCAATTTTATGGCTTCAAGTCCTTTTTTAGACAAAGTCCCTAGCAATGTAGACAAAACTCCTGCCAGAATATAAGCTCTATTGAGGCAAGATTGTTTCTTTCCTTACTTAAAATGGCACGTACATCTATGACTGAATAGTCTGAACAGATTATTTCTGTGAGGATGTTCTTGGGGTCCTACGCAATAATTCACCTTTTCAACAGTAACAATGTGAATATGTATTCTCAATGGAATTCTGCACTGTACAACATGCGTGCAGTTCTTCTTTCTGACCAAATTATGGCATAGATTGTGTACTATATGCCATATAATTGCCATGATGTAGTTTACATTCAGCATCCAACCGAGATCCTTGGAGCCAGCTTCTGAGCATCTCAGTGCTTCAATGTCCTGTGGAACATAATCTCTGTGTCAAATCCTTTGTTGGGCTGTGGTATCGTAGGCTGCACAGTTTGCCAGCATGGGAAGACCTAGTAGGAGAGGAATACCTGGGTGACTTACCTGGCTTGTGCCTCCATTTCCTTTGGCTGCATATAAATATTTCCAGGGCTTACAGTGGCCTGGGAGTCTGCCAGAAGCTGAGCCAGACCCATAGTGTGTCCCAGGATTGTGGTCATAAGACTAACAACTCAGGAGAAGGTACTGCCCATTTCCCTCATTGTCAGACAAATTGTATATGCCACTACCAACATCTTGAAAATAGTCCATTTAGTTAGTTGCCAAATCAAGTGGGTGTCACTGTAATCAGCTCTGTGTTTACCCTAAATGGTGTGTCTCCTTATTAGTGCCTTTTCAGTCCCCTCAGACATGCTGATATTGATTGAATAAACACTAACAATAATCTCGATCAGCAATAAGACATGATACGCACACATACCGTAACCTCAGTGTTACTGCCAATAATGCTGGAAGATTTCATTTGCATTCATTGCCTTGGTATAAAAAACATCAGAGTGTGATTTTCTCAGTCTGTCTTTATATCTCCTTGAGTGCTGTGCTTTTTCTGATCTGGTTCTTCTGTGCAGAAGCTAGGTACCTGTGTTTTCTATTTCGGTTCTCCATTTCACAAAAGTATCTCAAAGCAGCTTATAAATGTCAATCAAGACAGCAGCCATATAGCCACATACAGCCACACCTCTCCATTCTGGACAGAACGTACAGTATTCTATACACAAATGAATGTGCAGGAGCGAGTTGAGATAGGCAGAAAGAACCAGACTGGGAGTTTGGCTGGGATGCGTTCCTATTACAAAACAGCCTGGGCATCTTTACTTACAATAACGATCAGGACTACGATTGTTCATTGCAGATGAAAGATTACGTCTTGTACTTTACAACACTATTTCACAAACTTAGTTCTGGCTCATAATAATGATTGGAAAACAGTGACCTGCTGAGTCATAAGCATCTTTAAAGAAACATTTATTTGCTTGTATTTTCAGTTCCATGATGTTTATAGTACACTATCAGTAGGCAGTATGTAAACAAATAAGAAGATTTCAGGCTTGGTCAAAAGATGCTAGAAACTAAGAGAAAGGCTGAAATAAAATGCCTCCATATTTGGTTTACTTAAAATGTCTTTTTTTTTTTCTGGAATAACACACAAAATACCTACGCTTCAAACGCTGAACGGAGCATGCTGCTCTGTTCATTTCTTCCTTACGTGGGAAGAGCTTCCATCCATGTATGACCAACTATATAATAAAAGCAGAAAGATGGAGCAAACATGATCTGTTTTCTTTGACTTCACTGTTTGCTATCTGCATGCCTTTCATGGTTTCTTTATGCAAGCAAAAATATTTTGTGAAGCATAAAGCCCTGTGGCAAATGCTAATCTAACCAGCAATCAGGAGAATAATTGTTTTGCAGGGAATATTCTCACTCTGTAATAGGGAACAAAAGCCTTGCAATTAAGACAACAGAACATTAATAACACACATTTATCATTCTATATGAGCTTATTATTTCCAGTCCTTTGCAAATAGTTCTAATTTATATACCATTCCTTACAAAGCTGTATGTTAATGTGATCAGCATTGCTGTGTTAGTATCTAGAAATATTTTTTAGCATCTTGCACTATAAAACCCTCTTCTCTGGTATCTTTGAAGGACAGAGCACAACCTTGAACTCCATAAAACATGTTATTAACTTAGTCTTTCTAGCCTGATACTCTCTACCCTCTTCACTGAGTCTCAGACCTGGATTATAGTTACCTTTTCAAACAAATCAGATCCCTTCATTTTCAACTCAGTGTTATCAGGCTTCTTCCTCCTACCCATCTCATTTTGCCCCTCATTCTCAGACTTCTTTCTTGCTCTCAGCTGCCTGTTTATGCTTAGCCATTCTGGCAGTCCCATGCTCCCACAGGAGAATCTGTGCCTTTTCCTCACCCTCCCATATGTCTGGGCTATTTTTCCTTTCTTGGTCAATTCAGCTAAGTTTCCATACTTGGTTCTCATGCATAATCCCAATGTTACTTTCTCCTTTGCTCTCTGAAACAGATGAATTCACTGGGAATGAAGCCACGGCTTCATACTGGTGTCTGTCGGCTAAAGAGCCATTGGCTGAATTCAGAGAGTAGAGTAGAATGCATATGTTAAAATGCCATTGCTACTAGTTTGTAGATGTGAGTACTTAATACAGAGTTCTTACCAAAAAGATGACTTTGCTCTATTTTAACTACATTTAGCTCTAGCATAAAAGCTTGTGTAGTTACCACGGTTTCCCAATACGTATTTTGTGCGTAGAAAGCTGAACGGTGGTGGAATGGTTCAAATACTAGTGGATTTTATTCTTAATAGTCTCTTTAGCAATATATAATTTCTGTTTTGTACATACTGAGGGCTTGGGTGTCAAAAGATTATTTAAAAATATTGTAAATCATATATATGAATGTGGCTAGCTTGTAACTAATTCTTGTCTTTTATGGCTGTTGCAGTCTGATGCAATTCTCTAGCTGAGATTAAGGGAATGAGCATGTGAATAAATTACTAATATTTAAACAGAGGTGTTAATTTGCAATGCATGAGCTGCACCATAGTAACTGCTTATGTGCCTGCTCTGACCTGGTGATAAATGGAAGAAACTGTCAGTTAGTTTACACCAGTTAAAGTTAGTTCAAAGAGAACAACTCTTCTTCAGAATGACTCGTCTTTCCTCCTTAGAGGATATTTGCAGTGAACTCAGTCTGCAAAGATAAAAAATGGAGTTAGAAGTTTGAGAATAATATTTGCTTATTGGATCTAGAATTACAGTCATCATAAATTGAATGAGATAACTGTCCCAACACGGTTATTAGTTTTGCAGTGTGAAAAGTGTGTAACGTCTCCAAGATCAAGCCCTTCTATTTGATCTTTTTTCCACTTGTTTAACTCCAGTTTGTTGGCATTGTTTGAGATAAAATTCAATTGTTCAGAAGTGTTTCCTAGCGCTCTTTTAGATACCCGTGAATAGCTGAGACATTTGCACTGGGCTAGCAAATATGGCAGAGTTCTGCAGGAGACTAATGCCCTTTCAAAATGGCAGTGGAAGGCTCTTACAGTTACATTGAGTTTCTATGTTTGGGCAATTAAATTCAAATTCACTGCCCAAAAGACTAATTTATCCTCCAAATTTCTCTTAAGCTTGTAAGATTAGTGGCTTACAGACTGCTCTGAGGCTTGATTATCTATTAGTCTTTCAAACCAAAATGGAAAGTAAAATTGAAATAATTAATCTGAAGTATATGAACTTGTATCAGAAAAACATTCTATTGGAAATTAGCTAAGATTTACTCAGTTTTAACTCAGTTCATTTAGTTACTTGGTTTATTCAATAACCAAAGTTCACTTTTTTTTTTCAGTTACCAATCTGTAGATTGGCGTCTGTAGAATTCTGTACTTTTCTTAACTAGTGTTTGTCACCCCTCTATAGACTGGGAATACAGGCAACAGCCTTTAAGAAACAGTTACTAAAATAAAAAGGACTTTCTGAAGTACTAATAACCACTTTTTAAAGATTTAGTGTTCTAACTTGTATTCCCAGACCAGTTTTATGTAATTTCTGCCTCTGTGTAAATCCTTTTGTCTTTGCCAGGGTGCAGAGTGAATTATAGGTAGGTCAGTAGATCTTCCTTCACAACTGGAATTATTTATCCAGGTGTATCCTGTACCACTAACTATGCATATACTCATTATTTCATATATTCTTACAGTAAAAGCATGTGGAAGTTAGATATGGTTCTGCAACAGAAATTGCAAAGATCAAAGATATGCAAGGGAAAGTCAAAGACTTCTGAACGTGGTATTAAATTTTTGTCAGTATAAACACTTGCAGGAAAAAAAAATAACTCGGAGAATAAAGGGTGATGCGACTAGAGACACAAGCACTGTATCAATATAGAGCATGAAGGAGGAGGACAGGAGCAAGGGATATGTATAATTTTGTTTCATTTTGTTTTGGTTTTTGTACCTTGGAAGCCTGAGTTGAAATTTGGGTTTGACAGTGAGATAAATATAGCAAATATATTTTCCACTTTTCCTTTCCCAAACCAAAACAAATGTTTTGCTCCAGGGTATTTTTGGAATGTACAATAAATCAGTACTAAAAAGAAAAAAAATATTTAAAGACTATCAAAGTGTTCTTAAACATCCATTGCCATAGCATAATGGTATTCTAATACCACATAATGCTGCCACATAATGTGGAAGGAAAATAGGACACTTAGGGAAAGTAGCTTCTGAGATAAATTTGATGTATTTATTTTGGAGGGAAGAGAGGGTCTTATGAGATTGTTTTAGTTTAATGATCTGAATTTATGGGAGCAAATAATTTTTTATCATTATATGAATGTGGTGTGAGACAGTTTGTGCTCCTCAGAAGTACATGGTGAAACTTCTGTGGAGACAGGTCCTTTCTCCATTGAACCAATGGAGGGCTTTTTGCAAATGAAGCAATGGGATTTGGGCTTTTTGTTTAATTAGAGCAGCTTCAAGGACTCATTAAACAACCATATGTCATTTCATTCAGTGCAATGCCAGTGTAACTGAATGTGTGATAAAAGTTGTTTTGGACTGTGCGTTTTCCCATTCATCTCTTATCTAAGGGTCTGAAATTTTTTTATACTGCAGGTACATCCCTAATTTAGTCTGTTGTTATAACCATCACATTTCTGGCTAAGGGAAACAGAACAAGCTTCAGTAAGAGCTCATGTACTGTTGAGATCTGGAATCATTGCAAATTAAATGCTGTTATATAAGTTTGCCCTTCAGAAATTTGCTTTGGGAATTTCTAAATCCAAATAAAAAAGTCCTTTGTTGCCAGTTAATGGAAAAGTTGCCACCAAATGCTATAAAGTACATGCTGTTAGGTATTAGTGCACAGTGTCCACAATGTTACCAGGGGGCTTGAAAAGCTGGATTAGCTATCTTTGGGGAATTAATTTGTTTATATCACTAAGTACGTGGTCAGCCATACAGCAGTGTGATTAGCTGCCATGGATTTCTGCTGGCACAGTATCACTTTTAGTCTATCATGTAATTATTGTATTTTAGACAGGTTAGCAAAGGAGAATTCTTAGCCTGTAGTTACTTATTCTCCAATATCTTTTGGAAAAAAAATAATACCTCTCACCACTTTATATAATCTCCCATTACAGAAAGTGTTCTCTATCTCAGAAAATACATAAAGACCAGATTTTGCCCTCTGGATGCCTGCAACTTAGTGGTCAATCTGTAAAGCTCCTGTTAAGTAATAGAGTGACTTCTCAGTATTTCTTTGTCCTTCATCTCTGTTCCTTTTTAAGGATCTAACTATCTGAGTAGAAGCAAAATGAACTACAAAATGAGCCATTGCTGATACTTTTGTTCTCTGAAGTCTGGATTATTATAACTTTGTTTGGTTTTCTCACATATTATGGGCAATTTGTCAAGTAGATAACATTAGTAGAATTGTAGTTTTAAAACACTTCTGATCACAATCTATTTGGCTGCAGTAGGAATGTCAAAAAAAGTTGTAAATTGGTTATTACCCTGAGTACAATTTCAATATAAAAAATGCCTCTTAAAGTGAGACAGAAAAATGAGAACTTATATCAATGAGAAGGTGTGTGCTGACTGTATAAACATGAGGGCTTGTTGGTTTCTATGTTATTTTCTGTGGAGGGTAAGAATGATCACAGCCCATTCTCTTGCAAAATGATTGGTTCCAAATTACTGAACCTGCTCTGTCCCCATGTATGAACTGCCTGCAGTAGCCCGAGGCTTGTTTCCTGTGGCAGGAGGAGGGAAAGCAAGGACAAACTTGGCGTTGGTGATTGGCCAGACTCTCATCCCTAACTACATAGTGTCATGAAGACCATGTTTGAGACTAAAGCTTATATATGCCTGTTTTGACCTTCCCACGTGTTTTGCATAAAATGAGGTCCTCTTGAGTGTGAATTGTAATCCTCTTTAAAAGGACAATGTGACATATGAAGAACAAAGATATGGACATTAATGTAGGACCTATGTATTCAGCTATTTGCTAATTACACAGAACACAGTGGAGTATCCTGAGTATATGGTGTCCAGGGCTTCATGAATTCTATAGCATATTGTGTGTACAGTATTCTGCACAGCCTGGCAAATGTTACTGAATTCAGTAGCACTTCTGTGGCAGTAATGACATGTAACCATCTGTGATTTTGCACCTGCAGAAGCCAGTGTCAGCTGTTGAAGTTCAGCAGCCCTGGCTTTGCATGAATTTATTGCCCAGAAAACTCACTTATTTACTAGCCATGGAATTCAGATAATCCTATCAGTGAACTTAAAGGTCTTACATATTATAGAGCAAAACAACGCTCCAGAGAAAATCTCTACCAGGCTGCCTTTCTTAATACTGTTTGTACGCTGTGGTGCTTTTATAGAGTAAATAAGAAGTTTATATAAAACTAATGGCACTGCTGGTACTGGGGCACTCGTTAGTGCTCCCACTGGTACTGGGGCCTTTTCATGCAAGCGTTGTATGAATGCACACAGGGAGATAAGCTTTCTTATCTAAAATATAGAAAAAAGGAAAAGGTAAACAGAGGCAGAGAATGGTGAGCTGGCTTTCCAGGCTGTACTGCAGCACCATGGGCAATCCAGGAGTAAAATATCTCTCTTGATTTTCCCACCAGAACCTTAAATACTGCTTTATACCATCTGTCATGAAAATGAATAGGATTGGCTGGCTTTCTCTAGCTTCAGACTCTGCTAGCAGGCACTCATATTAAATGATTTTATATAACTAACCTCAGAATAAATACAAACTTTGTTTATTCTGCTAACAAGAGAAGTAGTTCTATTAAATGGGAACAGATCTCAGCTGTTTCTTACCAGAATGTGTGCTGAGCTTGGTATTTCTCACATGACCACTGATTCATCACAGATGTCATTGTATTTCTTTCAATATCCTTTTACAAGAGACTTCTGTGGATATATGCAGGTTTTACGGTTGGTGCAAACACCATCATCCTTTTCACTTAAGTCCAACTGCATAGGCAAAACATGCAATAAGGAGATGAAAAGAACTGTGGGACCATGAAGCACATAACCTGGCAAATCATTTAGTCTCTATGCCATAAATATTTGTATCACAAAAGCTGCTTTCTGTAGACAGATACATATTTTTTAGTTTTCTATAAGGAACATGACCCAATTGGTTGTTATGTTCTAGCTTGTGGCACAAGTACTTTAGATTTCAAAATGAACAAAGAAGTAAAAAAAAAAGATGTAAAGATTTAAAGGTTTTAAAGATCTTGCTAAAATTTGAAGTCTTCAAAACACATGAGAAGTGTAAGAAAAAAAGGTCTATAAAACTTTTTGCTAGGAGGAACAGAAATAAGAGGTTATTTTAAACCAAGGTTTCCCTATATTTCAAGTTCTTCCAACATGCTAATAAAGTCACATCAGATACAATTCAAATCTCGTTTTTTTACCACATGTTCTTCTTTTTACTGGGACAATTAGAAAGGCTCAAAGACAATTATAATTTTTTGAGTAGTCAATGAATCAAAAAATATTAGTTGCAAAACTTGGCCTAATATAATGGCAGCTTCATACATGATGACAAATGTAATAGCTTTTCCCAACTCACTGACATCAGATAAATGATAATTTTTCATAATTCTTGCCATTATGTGATTTAGAGAAGAAACATACATTGCCCAGAACATACAAAATGAATGACTGATTTTCTTTATCATAGAGGCTGGGGGGAAATCAATTTGTTTAATAATAGTTTGGTAAAATATGATAATGGTTTAAATGATGTTAGTCACAGCCTTTGAAGCTGCAGAACAGGAAATGATCTATAGCTATTGGAGGAACAGACAATCTAGAAAGGAAGAGCTGAGAGAAAGCCACATTTCTGTGCTGGGAAAACTCATGCAGAACTCATGGAAAGTTAATTATAACATGTTTAAATCTGTCTGTGTTCCTTTAGCCCTAATTAGGTTGTTTGCAGAGCAAGATCTTAGACATAGAACTATTAAAAATACGAACGGTTTTGTAAACCTTTCAAAAGGGGAATAGCCCCTTAGTTTCTAGAATAAGGAAAATAAATCCCTCTTCTTTTATGCAATAGGATTAATGCACTTACAGGAAGCATGCTTTTAGACTCACAACACTGGAGACTTAATTAGTAGTTAACTTTGTAGTTGAAATGACTCTTATTACTAGCACCTAAGAACTGGATCCTATTGGCAGTTTTTTTCTAGTACCGTTAAGTTATAACAAAAACTTTTTGTGTAGTTATTATATAGCTTCTTTTCTACTTCCCAAAGTAAAGATCCTAATGGATGTAATGAGTATTTATAGCTTAAACAATAACAGTGCATAACCTCTAGCATCAATGTAATTATGGAAAATCAATAATAGCAAAATCTCAATATGTCAGCATTTAGCCAGTAGCTGGTAGGGCCAGTGTCTACCACACAGCACATCGTCAAGATCAAATACAATTTTCCTCTATGGTTATGGTATGGCAGCCTGTGTTTTAGGTCACTGAAGTGCTCATGATTTCACCATGCTTTAGTTTCTTACTAAAATAAGCATACTTCTTTCATGCTGTGATAAATTGTACTTGTGTCCTAAATAGTTTTTTCAAGTATCTTGAATGTCTTCCCTCTTGACACTTGCTTTCTGAGCTATCTAACTCAGCAGTTCACTGAAGTTACTGGTCTTCTCTGCCTTTTCCTTGTCAAAACTTGTTAACTGATTGATGTCTCCTTTCAATGCTCTTTTCTCCCCTGTAGATCATAATCAGACCTTAGCTAGCCCTCCTATGTATATTTCTAGTCATGCTGCTTAACAAAGCTATTTGGTGAGGTTTCTGCCAGTTGACTAAGACTTCTTATTCCTCCTGCTTATTTCCTGCGTGTCTTGCATTAGTATACACGTGTCTTAGACTGATCTGCTGTTTTCTGCTTTGGCCTTCATGTGATTCCTGGAAAGAAAAACATCTGAGTACCTGAATCCTCGCTGGTAGTTTGTAGACTTTCACTTGACATGATTACACAATTGGAAGAGGCAAAGGAAAAAAAAGTTAGATTTGGGAGTTCTCATTTTTCATGATGAATATGCACAATAATTGAAGTAATCTAACTGAAATGGATACAAATAAATTACACGTTGTTATTTTTTTAGAGGCAAGAAAAACTGACACAACTGTAAGCATTGTCTTCTGGAGGCAGCTTTCCTAAGCAGCAATTTCATCCCTTATTCCTCTTGTATCTCCTACAATGGCTTTTGTATAACAAGATCGAGTGTCAAGTTGAATCAAGTATCACCCACTTTTTGTCCATTCCTTAAATACTTCCTAGTCACTTGCTCTGAAAAGGAAGTCAAGAGGCAAACAGCCATGTAGCAATTGAAGCGTAAATCCTTTGCTCATATTTTAAGCTTTCTTCAGTCCTTTACTACAAGACAGCATTATGGTTATTCTCTGAGTCATAGTTATTTTAGATGAATAGTACTCAAATAGGATATAAGAATAAGACTCTGGGAGATAATGAGGTAATCAGAAAAAGCTAATGCAATGCAGTTGAAGCAAGTGATCCACAAAATTTGGATAAATTTTTCTTGACATGAGTCATGTAACTCATCAGACTGCTAATTATCTAAGTTTCCTTTTAAATATCTTCAGTATTTACTAAAACAAAATTATTATACTTTTAACTAACACATGTGCAGCATTACTATAATGCAGCAAAATAAACTCAGCTGGCCAGCTGCAGCGGAGAATCACAAAGTATCTTCTATTTATTGCCTACACAGGTTTTAAACTTATCTGCTAAGTAATGTTGTCCCAAGTTTTCCACAAGAAGGTATGATGAGAAGAGGCTGAGAGATATGCCCCAGAAAAATGCTTTCGTCCATAACGCTGTCAACATGTGCTCTCAATGAACATCAAAATAAATAGTTTTATGAAACCTTTCAATTTTTTAATAAGTCAAAATACACTTTTCTGACAGTATAATTGCTTTTCATAGTGGGCCTTAAATCTGCACCACTATAAAAGAATAATGCTACAGTAGATCATTTGTGAAAACTTAATGAAAACTGAGTTAGTGAACCTCGGAGTCAGTAGACCTTGAAATTCACTTTCAAAAACTAATTTGCAGTAAATGTATGAGAAACATATTTAGACATGATAAACTTACAGTCTTCTGTTAGCTAGGTGCAGAAGTTTATCTTGATTAACTGTATTTTCTTTTAATTAATCATTCATAAAGGTAGCCAAAATGTTGTGTGTTACACTTCCATTAGTGACATTCACTCAACAAGAGCAAAATTACTTATTTTATCTTAGCTTGCATAAATAATGTAATATGCTAAATCGTGGTATTTCTTCAAGTAGCCTTTGTTTTGTGTATCTTACCTATCAATAAGATCTGTTGGCTATTTTGATTATGATTAGGGCAAGTGAAAAAATATAAACTGTGTTGGCAAACAATAAGTATTTAAAAGCTCTAAGGATTAATTTTATGTGAACATAAATGCTTCACATTACTATCAGCGTGTACACGAAATTGGAATGAACACAGTCAGGTCTTTCACACTCTTGCTTCAACCTTCTGCTTCTTCTGTGTAATTTATGTAGTTACAAGCTAGTAGGAACAGTTTAGCCCCTATTTTAAAGGGAAATGAGAAGGGAGTTGCACTGATTTCAATGGGAGATCCATGATAAAGAAAAGCACATGATTTGATGATGCCAATCTCTTTTCCATTAAAGAAGAACAGGTTAGTCCAGAAGTGTTCCTGCTCATAAGGTTCGCAGTAATGCACACTCTTAGATGAGCTTCCTACCTTGAAAAGTGAATGGCATTTTATTTAAAAACATTGTGAAATATGTTATTTCAAATCTCTTATCTCCACTTTCTAGAGCACAAAGTAAAATACTCTAGCTTGGAGATGTTTGGCCTTCTGACTGTAACTGGACACAAGTCTTCCATGTTTCTTTCTAACTGCTAATTTCTCAATTCTTTCCAGGACTTGCATCAGTTGCCCCTGCAAATTGCAAGGCATGGAATAGAGGTTTTGCTTGTGTCAGTGTGATTTATCTCTGGTTCACTGTGAACAAGTTGCAGATAGGTTATATGGGTTTTAACACCAATAAAGTCACCGTTCTTGGAAATAAGAACGATGTTTAAAAGGTGCCAGGCTGATTAGCTATTTATTTCAGCTTTCAAAATCTCTTTTGCAATATATGAAAGAAATTTAAGCTCATAAGACACTGGAACTCCAGGTTTACAGTCCAATAGATTTCCATGTCAAACTTTCTGCACTTTGTTTTTCTCAATAGCTTTTCTAAATGTAGTAGGGTGCAATCATTGGATTACCAAAGAGAGAAAGAGAAGAAAGGCACAGATATGTTAGTTCCGTTACAACAAAATCAAGTTCAGTTTAGCTTGGCTCACTGATAAACAGAAATGATTAGATTTTGTTTTATTATCTGATCCATTGCAAAGCTTTCAATTCTGATAACAATAAATAATGGTGAACAGTTACACAGCCATTGCCATCAATAACTCAGCCCTGCTTGGAGATGAATAATACATATTTAGCTTGATCTTAAAGATGGACTAAATAAGATGAATGCCTTTCCCATGGTCACAAAGGAAGATAGTGTAAAGACTAAGTTGTTTCTCAGACCCATTCTTCATCCACGAAGTCTTCATGAATTTCTTGGGCGAAGCTGAAATACACTTTAAGGTACTCTGGCATATCCTATTGCAACAGGTAATTTTCTGTTCTGCTGTAATTCCATGCATCTGGATCAGTTAACAGCACCTAAACTTCTGATAACCATCCTCTACTTAATACTGTCTCTTAAATTTTGACTTGGAAATTCCGTTCTGAATGCCAGCTGACTCTGATCAATGTGTGCCTTGTGTCCCTGTTCACTGCATTTTAGGGAGAGTGGTTTGTAGCCCAGTGGCCCACTCCTGTTCCCATTAATGTCAGTGACAAAATTCCCTTTTACTGACAGGCAGCAAGACTGGACCACTGTGTCCAGGACCACAAAAGATGTGAGTATGTTTACCTTTAATGTAAGGTTCCTCCTACCTATCACCTCCTACCCTTAAGGAGGTGAATAGCAGCTAGTTTGCTAAAATGAGACTGAACCATCACTGAGTAAAGTGCTTCAATATTTACACAGATAAAGTGTTATAGGTACAAGTCATTCATTTGTAATAATAAAGAAAAAAAATGGATGTGTACAAATACATTACTAGCCAAATCATTCCAGAGTTGAGTGTTTCTTCTCTTCCTTAATTGGATAGATAATGCCCTAATCTGTTTGGTATTGTTTCACTTCTCTCTATCAGTCCCTTAAAAATACTCAAACAAGGTTATCACAGAAGTCCAGAGTTGCCCAGCTTTGCAGTCCAAATGTAAATCATTTAATAAGAGTGCTTTTCCAATCACTGTTCTTTAATTGGCTCAAGTGGAAATAAATGACGCATGTCATTCGCAGGTTTTGTAAAACTTTTCAATGTGAGGTATGACAGAGTAATAAAGTGCATATTATTAAACAGGATATGTTTTAAATATGAGTTATCAGCAGGAGATTACGGTGGCATCCCTTCATTGGCTGCTATGGAACTCTCCTGACAGCCTTCACACACTGTTGCTCACAATTATCAGTATGAATCAAAACTTTTTGTTTTATAAACTTCTTTCAGTGAGTATTAGAGCTTTCTTATATTCTTCATGATTTAGTAAAATAATAATAATTTAAAAATTATAAGCTTTTTTCTTTTAAGAAATCTGATAGCAAAAAATGAACTGTTTTCTCATAAACTGAAGTTAACAAAAAGAAGGGGTCTTCCCATTTCATGGAAAGAGAAGAAAATGTAGTTAACTTTCTTACAGAGTACTGACATACCTAAAAATATTTTCCTGTAATGCTTCCGTATTATAAGCAATTGCCAATTTAAAAAAGAAATAGGCATGTTAGCACAGTCTGCCATTAATGTGCTTGTATCTACTAATACTGAGACAGTACATCATAAATAGATGTATAAATCACTGAAACATCTAGAACCTTTAGAGTTTTACAAAGCTGAAGCCATTCCAGTGGCCGTCTGTTCCCCATCACTTGCACTTGGGTGGTTGCTGCAGCACTCAGTGGGAGTCTCGTGTGTGAACCCTGGGAAAGAACCAGCCCTTGACCTTTGTGTTCTTGGCTTCTAGAAGCATGTGGAAGAAAACACCTTCCCAGCATGCACGAAATATATTCAAAACAAAATGGGGATAAAATAACATCTCTTACCCATTTCATCTGTATAAACATAGATTCAAAATACAAAATCGTTTAATTATTTGGTCACCGATACATCCCAGCAAAGAAATGGGCTTATAGGCTTAATCATAGAGATATTTACTGTCACAAGTAGGATTAAATTGCAAAATGTGAAGTGAAGAATGTGTTTTTTTCTATGAGGAATATTGGTTGGCACCTTCCTTCATGGCACAGGGGAGGGATAATGCAATATCTATTGATTTTTAATATTTTCATTTTTAAAAGAGCAACAATCCTGGTATTTGTACAGCACCATTAAATTGCAGTTACAAAGCTTATCTAACAGTTGAATATGCAAAGCATCATTTTATGGCTGCCTGCTTCTCCTGCTGTCTCAAGTTTAGAGATATTGACAAGTCTCCTTGATAGTAAAAAGCATTTTAACTGGGATCTTTGATATGTATAACACTGACACATCCTGGAAATCCTTCCGGACGCTATCAGCTGCAACATGCAAAGCTGGCCTTTAGCTGGTTTCTCTTGCTATTTGACCTGGGATTTAAAGCCCTTATATGTGGCACATCTCAGATTTAGAATAAGAGACCAGGGTAGCACTCAGTGGGGCTAGCAACAGGGAGGAAAGCAGTTTCCTGAGAAGTAATGCGTGCACTTGGATCCAAATTATGTCAGTATGATTCTGGATATAAAAAACTTTCAGTCCTAACTTAAGCTGTCTGAATCATCCTTCCAGATCCAGGAGCATAGTTTGCAGGTGTGGAAATTAAACAGCTTGGTTCTTAAAATAGGATGTGTGAATATGGCCTGAGTGCCTTTAAGGCAACTCATTTTTGTTCATCACTGCTAATTGCTAAGTGAATTTCAAGGTTCTTCATTGTGTTAATTACAGGATACTAAGAAATCCCGGAATGAATCTCTGTGAATTCAGAGAGCATTGCTATCACTGTACTCCTCAGTCTTTAATTATGATAAAATTACAATGGGTTTGCCTAATTTTAAAACTTCAGTTTTTAAGGGGAAGAAAATAGATTCAGCTCCTGTCCCTTATGCAGCAGTAAAGAAAGCTATTACTGTATGCCAGCGTTATACCAGCCTGACTCATTCTTCAGATGATCAGCTTCATTACAGATGAGGACAGATGAATCCAGTGTGGAGGTGGTGTTTAGCTCACACAAGAGTCCCACATCTCTGCAAATCTTCTTCTCTCTGTGGCTTAAATCCACTGATGTACATAAATATATGGCTAACTCATATTTCAGGATTAGTTCTATTGAAGTTGGAAAACATGCAAGTACTCCGTTTTTTTCTGCTGCGAAAACCAGACATTGAAGAACAGTTTTGGAAGACAGTCTCCTTTGCATTAGGATGGAGGGAATCACAGATTTTGATTGCTGGGGAGAAAACATTTCCAAGAGCTCACAGAAATTGTCTGTGGCCATCGGTTCCTGCAGGCACACATACAAACAGAATCAAGTGAGATAAATAAAATGCTGACCAGCAGCATTACTGACAGTGCAAATTTTATTCCAAGTTGTTCAGGGACCTTTCATATATTGAAAGTCTCAGCTACATTTCTCAGTAAGTCTGTAGCCCTGTGGGTCAATTAAAATTATGTCATTAAGCTAATGTGGCAAAGAAAAAGGATCACTGCAAAATAAAGAATATTCTAGCATGTTCCATGATAATAATGAGGCCTGATTTTTATTCCCTGTTTTGAGCAGCTGAGTAATAAACCTTGTTGAGACTGCTTGATTGATAGATGGCTTCTATCCAGTGACTTCAGATAAGACAGTAGGGAAAAAGCAGTGCAAAACAAAAGGGAAAAAAATAAAACTGATCTCAGGCTGTTATGGTCTGATGGCTCAACGTGCTGCTTTGTGTCTGCCAGCGTATTGATTCTTTGCATTTGATAGCACGAAACTGGCACTTTTACCAACTGAAAGGATAGGATCAGGAATGACAGAGCAGAGGGAGTTGGTGCCTAGTTTCTGTAGCTTCAAGGCAAACAAATAGCATGGCAATGATTTACTTTTGATAGGGATAAAAGAAGCTGATGAAGTTGACTGTTGGTTACTAACCTTGTGTTTTACAGGAAAACCTTTGAATGATTTTCTGCTTATTGTTGTTATTCAGCTCTACAGAGATATTATAACACAGAACAAACTTACAGGGTTCTCTGTGTGTTATCAGCAAGTTCACCAGATATGTGTGTGCAGGTCGTGTTGCTAGGGCAGAGAAAAGTGTTGTAAATCAGTATGGTCGTATAAATGTAAAACACAATTGGCAATATATTCTGCACAAACTAGTGACTGTTTTTGAAAGAACAAAGACTGTAGGACGAAAATGATTAATGGTTTACCAAGTAAACCTCACAAATAATTTACAGGAAGAATCTTGTTCAAAGTTCTACATGATTAATTGGGATTCAGTCTCCCTATATATACAGACTCCTCTTCATATCACCAGGTGTCCTATGCATGGGGAGAGAACAGAATGTTACAGAGAGGATCTGCCATGCAAATAGCACATTGTTTTGTGTTCAGGAGTTATAGTAGATATGAGTGAAACTCTTGAATCACTTTATTTTGATTTGCATTGGGGTTTTTTTTGTATGATTTCAATTGGATTAATTTTGATTGGAAAATGTTTTTAGATGACTTATACTAAAACTGTGTTGTATTCTTCACAAGGGGTCATTCCTATTCCTGGATTTTGGAAGGAAATGCCTTTATTGTCCGGTTATACATAATGATTAACATCCATGCTAAAGACCTTTGAATTCTTTCCAACTTTCCCCATGAATAGTTTAGTTTGCTGCTTAGAAATGTGTTATACTTCTGGACGTGTAGTTGTGGGAGATGCAATCAGGGCCTAGATACATATACACATCTGAAAAAAACATTCAGCCAACATTCGTCAGATGTTGCAAATAGTCAGGTTTACTATAAATGAGCAGTGTGCTGGGAGTAATGTGGGAATGTTACAGAAGGCTGTATTTCCTGTGTGTGGGTTAGTTAAAGATTTAATCCTTTATGTAAGATGAAAGGCACTGTAGGTTTCTGAAAGGGTAGTGTGTGCATTCACTGAGCCAGAGAATAATTATAGCACAGCGAGTTATAAAATTGATGTTTCTATGTTCAGTTTCATTGTCTTGTTGTAGCCTGTATCTTAATGGATTAATTAGCCCTGCATTAGTGTGTTTACTCTGGGAGGTGGAGTAGTACCTGCTTTCATTTATCTGACTTTGTTTTTAACTCTTTTATGAAACATAGTTTTTATGCAATGATTTGATTGTGAAATTTCCATTTCCTAAATGGATAAAAGGTGAGGGGAAGAAGACATCAGTATGCTGTAGTATTTGAGATTTGTTTTCTATCCAGTTTGCATTTGATCAGAAGACAGGTTTTTGTAGAATTGCTGATGCGGGTATTTAAAGATTAACTTGTATTTTATAACAAGGAATTAAGATACATAAGTTGGTTTACATTTTTGTTGCAAATGCTACCTTTGTTTATCTTGCCATGTTCATTCTCTCACTGACTCAGTCACCTAACTACTTAAGACTATGAGCTGCTGAATTTCATGATGTTGATCTCAGCAAGTTGGTATCTGATGTTTCAGTCTGTTTCTGACTTGGAAACCTTTGAGGACTTTGGACCTTGTTGAGATGATTGCTTTTTCCCATTTGTCTGTCCTTCCAGGGGAAATAATCATCACAGTGAAATTATCAAAACAACGGCCTGAGTATTGATTCAACAAATATTGCCAAGGCTTTAAATGAGCTGTAAGAGTAGCAAATAAAAAGGGTTTGAGCATTGGTCTGCTTATACGGCAGCACCATCTCCACTCCTTTTTCTGTATAAATACACTTGATAAAAAGATGCAAAGAATTCTAACCTCATTCCGGTTTCTCCTCTCTGATTTCCTCAGTTTGTACCTGCTCTTTCTGTTCCTTATTTCTGGCTGCTGGTTACATTGAGTGTTCATGTCAAAGCCAGTCTGTGAATCCTATAGCAACTACAATTTCCTTTTCTATACAGGATGAAATAGACTCGCAGTAAGCTCTTGATGTACCAGTTGCTTGAAGCCAACTCTAGGGTTTTCTGCGCACAGTTCTAACATGCTACACAGACAACTTTAACAATATTGCCATTAATTTTGCCATTTAGTTGCATGCTAAAATGAGGGGTTTTATGTGAAACTAGGTCATGTAAGGGTGGATTATGTACTGGGAAGCATTGATTCCTTTTACAAGATTTCACCTCTGCCAGAGAGTGAATCTTACGTGCTTGTTATACATCAGAAACAGCGTTACTTGTCCTGCAGATAGGTAATGTCCACAACATGGCTTACATGGTTGAGTGATGACTCTTGGACTTTTCAAGGTACTCTTTGGAGGAACACATGAATTAGCTGGACTCCATCCCGGGACTTTTCCCTCCTTCTTTGCATGTCCCACCATTTTGCAGATACAACCAGTTCACAGTGTGAAGGAGGCTATAATATTCTATTTGATTTAATCTTTCATCGATATTCTTACTTTAAAATAGTCAGGCTGTTGATAAAGAAAGAAGCATACATTCCATTATTTCTTTAAATAACAAGAATGAACTCTCCAGCACAAGTGAAAGCAGACCATATGCCTTCCCTTTGGGTATCCCTTGGCACTGAGGTTCTGGCATCCCACTCCTTCGTGTGGAAGCCAGCAAAAGATGTTTAATGGCTTTCAGACTCTGAAATGAGTTCTGCGGCCATGTGTGTCCCTCTCCAGTTGTCTGAGGAGATGAGCTTGAATTACAGCTCAGCCACTGCTGCCAAGCACTCTCCATTATTCCAGCAGACCAGGTTGCCAAGCAGGATTTATGGTCCTTTTAACTCAATATCAGGCAATGGAGCAGCATTGTGTGATACAGACTGTATACCAGAGATTCTTATCAATGGAACAGGACTCTCTAAAATCAGGGAGATGATCAAGCCTGTAACTATCACATTCCTAATTGGCATCACTCAAAACACAGTTAAACATAAAAATATAAATGAGGAACACAGAAGAAATGAATTCATTTTTGCTGTAGATTAATGGACTATGCAGATCATACAAATAGCTTTCACGTTAAGATTTTCTAACCTCCTTCCTTGCCCTGTGTCCGAGAAGTTTTAAATATGCCTGCAATACCATAGCTGTTGTGATTGGGTACAATCTTGATAATTACAATTGAACATTATTTTTAATCAGTTATGATCTGAGGCAAAGCAGGCTTGTCTGTTGCTAATAGCGATGAAGCTCTGAATATATTAAGCTTTATTTTTCATTCCTATGAACAAAGAGATAGTTATGCTATAAAAGTAAACATTTACATTCAGATCTAAAAGAACAATTAGTTTCTTCTGTGATATTCATAGTTTAAGACTTAGTTTTAGCATGAACTAGAAGTCTGTCTTTTCAGTTATTTATAGCCGGGAAAAAAAAGCAAATAATTTTAGAGTGGTCTACATATATTTGCAGAAAAGATAAGCTATATAACTGCCTGTACTGTTGTATCACTACTAATTTGAATATAATGAGCAAACTCTCACCTCACAAAGATTGGGTCCTGGGGGTTAACATATTAGCTCTTTATCTTCAGTGCTATAAAAAATGTCATTGCCATGCAGCTAATTATATTAAAAAGTTACAGATATAAAATACATCGGAATAGTTGTTTAATAGGCAGGCAAAAATAAATGGCATTGCAGCTATAATATTTTCCAAAATATTACTGATTTGTAAGATTTTTTTGAATGCCCTTGCCAGTGATACAATAGCACCATTGACCTTTAGTGTGAGCTCAAAAACAGCAGCTGTAAAACAGGTAAATTAGAACACGGATTACCTCGGTATGATTGCAGTATCTTTGTACAACCCAAAAAAATAAGAAACAAAGCAAAGTACAACATTTGCTCTTTACTGTTCACCATGAAGTATTCAAGTATTCAAGCAAATTATTCTTCTGTGACAAAGAACTCCTGGTGAGTTTTACTGGGTGTTGGACTCAGCTTCAAAAAGCAACTTATCCAGTGCATCCTTTAAAAATCTATTTATTTTCCTGTGTCTGTGCTAGACACAAGCTCAAATACTTTATATGTTATATATGAATCTGCTCAGATTTGTGGTAAAAACTCCCTTTAACTGCATATCTTGTCCTGACTATCATCAAGACATGCATGTTTTTCCTCTTCTATTTTATCTTGTTGTTTGGGAGCAAAGGCATTACATTTAAGGTTATGAGGCAATCTAACTAATGGCTAAATTAGTGGTATTCAGAGGATATAAACTAAAGCTAAATTTGTATTGATGTTTACAGTTTCCATTAGATTTCTGGATGACTAAAGAAACCAATTATTAAGCTGAAATAATGAGACCTGATATTCTAGTGTTATTCTACCATCTCAGACTGTGCTGAGAGAAGCACTATAGAAGTCATCCCAAGTTATGGGGAAAAAAAAAATCTATGGAAAATATACACCCAACTATACTAAACTTTTAGATAAATAAAACATGACTTGAACAAACCTATCCTGGAAGCTCAACTGCTTTCTCACAGCCATGTCAGTCAATCTTCATAGTTTGCTCATGGTTTGCTTGTAACTCCATTTTAAAGTCTGTTCCTTTGGTTAGCTTTAGCTGGATTTAAACATAGAGAAACCCTAAAAGAACCTGAAAAGAAAGACCTTTTTTTTCTTCCTTTTATTAGGAAGGGCCTCAGAGCTGCTTCTTTCTTTCTGCACAATTCCCTGTGCCAGTGATGAGTTAGCATCTGTTAAGTTCAATTAGATATTTCCCACCATGTCTGCAGGGATTAGGCACCTCAGACATTTTCTATGAAGTGTCTTTGTTCATCCTAATTTGGATCCATTTGACTTATTTGTTGGTGGTTTTATTTGAAGCAATAGAAAAATTAGGTTCTGGTAGCGTACCCTGTGGCTGAATATGAATGTGAAATTCAAATGGGAGATTTTCCTGTTTGGAGGGAGCAGGGTTTGTTCCTTTATGGCACCAGTTCTCGGAGATGTAGGGCTTAATTTCTGAGTTCCACATTTCTGAGTTGGGTGAAGGATGCCATATTAAAGGTGAACAGGCTGAGATTAGGCTAGACTCATGTTAGGCTAGACATTAGGAAAAGCTTCTGTACCAAAAGGGTTATCAAAGACTGGAACAGGCTGCCCAGAGAAGTAGTTGAATTGCCATCCCTGAATGTATTTAAAAGCCATCTAGATAGGGTGATCAAGGATAAGGTGTAGTAGTGGGCCTGGTAGAGTTAGGTAACAGTTGGACATGATGATCTTAAAGGTCTTTTCCAGCCATAGTGATTCTGTGATTATGAGACCTGCCTGTGGATTTTGGAAAGCGTATGTCTACCTAGTGATTTTCTTGTTCTTCCTCCAACTTTCAGCACATGAAGTGCAGCTTCCAGGAGCACCTGTGAGTGCCCAGAAGACAGGCCTTCCATGTGGGGCATCACAAGGGCCAGGATCATCTCCATCCTGGTGCTGATTTACCGGCAGTGATCCTCACATGAGAAGATTCCCATCCCTACTGCAGCTAGATCTGTGGGAACAGTTAGGCCTGTAGTGATCTCTGGCTTTGTGCACACTATTCATTGTGCTTCTTTGACTTAAAAGCTGTTTTGGTTTGTGTAATTTTACAAGCTACTGAAGCAGGACCTATTGATATTTTAAAAATAATTAAAACATAGTATTGAGTATTAAAATGCTGCCTTTATGCAGTACCTGCTTTTCATATTACAGCGTAAGATATTCACTCTACTTTTGCTATTATGAATCCATTACATGTAGATGAATGAATAGTATTGTTAATAACCATTTACAGCATACAGTGTAACAGCTCCAAAGGAGCTATTAGAGTTTACTGTACGCTGTGAATATATATGAAGAACAATACATAGACCTCAGCTAAACTGTAATGAGTGCATTGACATAACATCAGCTCTGAAAAGAATCTAAGACTCCATGGCATATGAATGGCAAAGAAAAATAATATTCAAAGTCCAGACCCCTCTTCTTTAAATCACCCAGCAGCGATGTTATGTGATGGGTATCATTACTGGTAACAGTTCTGCCGTGTTGCTTGTAATGGAGTATACAATAATTACCTCTTGTATGATGGTTGCCAGTGTTTAGCTCACGGTGTCACCTGCTGTAGTGCAGGGATAGCCCTTGTATTTGTGTTATCTTGCATATCCGAGAACAACAGAGTTTAGAGGGTTGTGATTGGAGGTGCAGAGTCCAGTTGTGGAGGCCTGTAGCTAGTGGTCTTCCCCAGGGCTCAGTGCTGGGTCCAGTCTCGTTCAACATTTTCATCAATGACCCAGATGAAGGGACAGTGTGTACCCTCAGCAAGTCTGCTGATGATGCGAAACTCAGAGGAGTAGCTGACACACCAGAATGCTGTGCAGCCATTCAGCGAGACCTGGACAGACTGGAGAATTGGGCAGAGAGGAACCTAATGAAGTTCAGCAAGGGCAAGTGTCCTGCACCTTGCAGGGAAAAACCCAATGTACCACTACAGGTTAGGGGTTGACCTACTGTAAAGCAGCTCCATAGAGAAGGACCTTGGAGTTCTGGTGAACAGTAAGTTAGCCATGAGACAGCGGTGTGCCTTTGTGGCCAAGAAGGCCAGTGGTATCCTGGGGTGCATTAAGAGTGTGACCAGCAGGTTGAGGTAGGTTCTCCTTCCCGTCTACTCTGTCCTGGTGAGGCCACAACTGGAGTTCTGTGTCCATTTCTGGGCTCCCCAAATCAAGAGATACAGGGAACTACTGGAGAGTGTCCAACAGAGGTCTAAGAGGAACATCTCTTTTACAAGGAAAGGCTGAGAGACCTGGGGCTGTTTAGCCTGGAGAAGACAGAGAGAAACTTATCAATGCTTATAAATATCTGAAAGGTGGGTGTCAAGAGGATGGGGTTAGTTTCTTTTCAATGGTGCCCAGTGATAGGATGAGGGGCAATGGACACAAAGGGAACACAGGAAGTTCCACCTCAACATCAGGAAAAACTTCTTTACTGTGAGGGTGATGGAGCACTGGAACAGGCTGCTTATTGTCTGGA
Source organism: Eurystomus gularis (assembly GCA_013400335.1). Classification (NCBI taxonomy): domain Eukaryota; kingdom Metazoa; phylum Chordata; class Aves; order Coraciiformes; family Coraciidae; genus Eurystomus; species Eurystomus gularis. The sequence continues at coordinate 35,533 of VZZY01004401.1, forward strand.
GACTTTCAAAACCCATCTGGACACGCTCCTCTGTAACCTGCCCTGGGTGAACCTGCTTTGGCAGGGAGGTTGGATAAGATGGTCTCCAGAGGTCACTTCCAACCCCCACCATTCTGTGATTCTGTGATATTAGCATGCAATATGTGTGAAGAGGTTAATAACTTTATATGTCTGATTTGGAGCATTTTAGGTAGAACACAGTCTATGTTTTGTGTAGGTAGTGGTACTTGTGCTGCTTTTGTCAGAAGTGTGTTATGAAAAAATGTTTGCTGCCTATGTCTATATATTAATGTTAGTTTCGGCAACACCTTCATTATAGATGCAGATCTGAATAAGTGCAAGTATGCAGTAGGCTGAATCCATACCACTACAATATAAATTTCTTCTGCTTCTAATACAAATCTGGTGATAACTTTTTTAAAAGGTGAGCTACATTTTGGCTCTTTGCTAACTTGATTCTAATACTCTGGTGACAGACTTTATGGTGTACTGCCTCATCACCACTGTGGTAGGGGACTGCTCAGTGGGAACTCATCAAGTGCTCACAAATTGCTTCAGTTGCTACATCCATTAGGCTGACCAAGGACTTTCGGTTCCGACTTTTTCAATTATATTTTGTGTTTTAGTTTATTGCTTTTGATTGTAGCTTTAATCTCTTCTGGAGGAAATGTACTGAAATTCTTCATGTTCATTGACCACGCTTAGGAATTAGTGGAAATTGAAACTTAAATGGCTGTCCAAATTTGGTGCTAATATTGATACCCTTGACTTTTTATGTTCATTTTTAGAGCTTTTCTTCCCGGTGATGTTCTACTGACTTCCCAAAATATGAACCAGATTATTGCTAGTTGGCACAGAGCTGCATGAGGAAGGTCACGAAGGTCATCCTTCAATTTTAGTTTCCTCTGAGCCAGCTGTAGCTCCTGAAACTTTTCTGAGAGCCAAGAGTGCTCTCTAACAAGCAGTCCTTGGAATGCTTGCTTTTCTGAAATGCAGGTGGAAGGCAAGGTAGAAAGCAAAGGTTTGATTTTTGGAGTCCAGCCACAATTCTTAAAACGTAGACAGCTCCACAGGGTAATGCTGCCCAGAGCTTTCTTACTGTCCATGGATGTGTCTCCTGCAGAACACAGTCCTGAGCTGTAGTGGCTCTGTAAAGTCAATGGCAAAATTGCATTTGATGTTTTAAGTAGAAATTATTTTCCATCACATATAAGAGGTGAAATTTTTTCTCTCATGAAGTCAGAACATGAATTAGATGGTTTAAGCCAAAGAAAAGATAATAAAAGACCTATAAAATGCAAAAAAAAAAAAAAAAAGGGAATATCCCTCTGGTGCTAGGGATTAACTTCTTCAGGCCAGAACGTGAGTGAAGTGGAGCAGCCCTGCAGCAAAATTCTTGGCATAAGCAAACCCACACTTTTTAATTTGGGCACTAGTTGAAAAGAAAAAGGTAACAAATATGCAGACAGAAACTTGCCATATCGGGCATTTATTTTTATACTTCTGGGAGATATCAATAAAACCTCTAAATAGTAAATAAATGGTAAATATGTTCTGTGTATTTTCCTCAGCTATATTGAAAATGATAAATTAAAACTTCTCCTCTCTTTAGTATGTATTTCTCATGGAAAGGTATACGCTCATACCATCATGTAGTGTTTATAAAGTTAACCTTGTAGACAGGCACTTAAGCATCTGCAGTCAAGGGCACTGTTAAAGACCAATAGCATTATGGAACAGTATTGAAAGGCCTCCATGGTCTTTCAACCGCTGTTAGCATTGTGCTGTGCTGGTACCCACAGAGTTTTAACAAGTAGGCTGTCTGAAACATCAGAAAATCAACACCTTAAAACTTATACTTTATCTTCATAGTTTCTCATCTCTAATCCAAAACTATTGGACTGTTATTTTAATATCTGTTTTCTAAGCACGTCTCCTTTAATTAGGTCCTGTGCACTTCTTAGATTTGTTTCGTTGCCAATATTAAACTGTTTTCTGTATAGCAAGCAGATTCCAAGGCAGATGTCCAATCCTTTTGGATTTTGCTTACTGATTGTAACAAATTTATTACTTCTTTCATGCAAACATAGAGCTAAATTCTTTTGTTGAACAACAGAACCTACACTGAATATCTGAAAATCACATCAACACAGCAGGAACTCAGAAGCATTAGTGGCAATAACTTCCTCTGTATGGCATTTCTATGCACTTTATTTCAGATTTCTATTTTTTTGCTCTCTTCCACTACATTGGCCAAGTATTTGGCTTGAAACTCCACTGTTATATGTGCTTTGTTCAAAAAGGGTCAAGGAAAATTTTTCAGAAGTCTTCTCAGACAAACTGAAGACCCAAGCCACTCAATTTAGAGTATTAATCAAGTATATATCAATAGAAAGTTAGAACTAGCAGAGGGGAGAGGTAGTATATGAGAGGATTAGATTAACTTGGAGACTAGTCTTTCAACAGATTTACTATTAGATACAGCAGAGAACCAGATTTTGTTATTCAGTTATGCTCAGTGAAAGAGCAGAATGAGGTTAGGCAGGAATTGATTGCTATACTGCTGTCTTTAGGTAAGAACTTTGAAAAGGAGTAAGCTGAAAATAAGTTCCTGATTCTATTTGAAGTTAGTGTTGTCTCAAGAGATGGGTTCCCAGAGGTCCAGGCTGTGCATCTGTAACTTGAAGGAGTCTCTGCAGACCCATCAGCCAAATGCTGTAACTGTCAGCTGTCTGTATTGTATCTGCGTTTCCATATTATAAGGTCACATACTATGTCCTTTATAAAAGGCACATGAGACAAACTTCCTGAACTATTTTTGGAGGAATCTGCTACTTTTCTAAATAGCTAGAACAATTGTGAAAACCCACTGCATATTATACCTAACTTATGCATTGCAAGCCTATACTGAATCTGTCAGACTGACTGCACATGCACAGAATCATTCCCAATGTATGTGAAGTGATTTGACTGGCTTTGTTCCAGGCTGGAGATGCTTTGGAGCATCACAGTTCCCAGGGCCACCACACTCCTTAGCACTGACCACGCTCGAAGGGTTCATTGTGCAAACACACAGATTCAATGAGCCTGCCTGAATGGATGTAGTTACTCATGGGGCGAGTGTTCATCATGTTGGAACCATACTGAGCCCAGCCAGGTTGCGTTGCTGTCAGGCAATTAACTTCTCAAAAGAAAGAAAAGAGAAATATGTCTATGTGTTTTTGTATGTACTGGAAAGGAGGACAAAGCACATGCTCCTAACAGTTAACAGGAAGGGTGTCTGTTTGTTTGTTTGCTCTTTGTCCCTGTTTAAGACACTCTCAACATGCCAGAGCTGAGAACCTTTAATTTATCACCTTCCTGTGCTTGGGGCTTTATTGCATTCATTGCTTAAGCTAATGCAGGTGGTTGTGCCATGCTTTGCAGCTGGTTTTCCTGTTACTGGTGGTTGCAGTTTACATTTTTTTTCTCTGCCCCTATTTCTTAGACATAGAAATTGTTGCTTCCATTTATTTCATTTGCATTTATCGGTTCTTTATAATTTTATTGCCACTGTTGTGCTGTGACTCTCAAGGAAGAATATTTATTCCCTCTGCCCAGCAAGGTCTAAAACTGAATCTCTCTGTTACAATTTTCCTTTGTTTCTTTCTAATGCAGCATCATCTATTGTTTACAGTGTATTTACAAGCAGCAGAGACTTGATGCCTTTTAGGATGAAATGCCTTCATTCTTTCTAAAAGTCTCCTTATGTTAGTGTAAAGCACTAAGTATCCTGGTGTTGTTCAAGAAAAGGAACATGATTATGAGCACAACAGAGAGGAAGAAAGCTGTCAATCTAAAAATGGTTCCTCTTAGTCAGCAAATCCCCTCTCTCTGTATTCTGAATCGTCTGATGGTAGTGACACAGAAAGCTTCTAGTAATCTTTATTATACCTGATAGTACTGTAGAGTCAATATAACTCTGAGAGCATAAGCTGGATTTTACTTTGACTCACGCATTTTGGTATCTACAGCTTCAGTGTGGAAAGAAATTGATGCATGTAGAGTACAACTTTAATTATCAACTAAGTGATTTAGGAGCTCAGTTGTGTTTTCAGACTCGGCACACGTATGCCAAGAACCAAAATCTCTTGGCATTTTCTTATCGGAGTTCTTTGAACACAGTGATCATAGTCATATGGTGAATGCGTGTTGTTTACAAATAACTCATGTAGGTATCCCCATAACACAATTTGTGTAGTGGACACTAACAGGAAGGATTACGGTACAGATTAATGTTAAATTACATTGGATAAAGTAGTAGCAAGTTCCAGCCATCCTCAAACAAAACCATGAAGGGTAAAATTAAAATTTTACTGAAAATAATATGCTAATATGGAAATTAAGGTCATAAAAAGAAAGGGAGTATGAAGAAACAAAACAATCAACTTAATATTAATTTTTTTAATACTAAAAGTTACAGCTGGAAGACTCAAAGGGCTTTTCAGAGATGGAATGTGAGCTGCTTGCATTTTCATGAGGCCAACTTTAAAATAATGTCCTTCCTGATTAGCACAGTGAGCATCATTGCATTTAATTGGGTAATGACCTCTGCTTAGTGAATGTTATAAACTGGAGTGAAATTTGAAAAGAGGTACAATAGCAAGCTGCAGTAATCATGTTTCTATTGGTATTGCCAATTGAAGATCATGAATGATAAACATTAAACCACAACATGTAAACAGTTTTTTCCCTGCAGAATTTAGGCTCAGACTGATCACTTGTCTCTCTTAATATGATTTGTCCTGGCTATTGAAAACAAGGACTCCTCCCTCCCCCGATATCTCTTCTAATGTAATTAGCATCTAGTCAATAATGTTCAGCATTTCATTTTACCGCTTTAATTAACAAATTCAATTTGTTCAAACCGCTGTGAAAACAAATTAAAAGCCCAGTGAATAAAAACCTCTAGTGCCAGAGATGTGTCTAAGGTGTTCACCAACTCTTCTTCTGTTAAAAGACCATCTTTTGTAATTTTTTCCCCTGTGAAAACAACTGAGACTTTCAAACTTGCTCTGAGTTTTGCTCTACCAGTACAAGTTCAGATCGATTGTGGCGGGGTTTTTCTTGATTTTTAACACTGAACGAGATGGTTTCACACCCAAAATCCCAAATCCAAGGAACAAAGTAAGGCTCTCTTCTCATGACACACAAGCTGTGAATGTTGAGTATTTACTTTTAAGCCTTTCCAAAGGTTCATCATTGCTCTTCAGCTTGCCTCTTGGGCCTCTCTCCCAGTCTGCACCAAGTTTCAATTTTTGGTGTAAATGCAGCAGGATCTGCACTAGCCACAGCTGCTTCTGTAGCATCCTGTGCATGGCCAGGACAGAGCTGTTGCTTTCCATTTGAGCTTTTAAGAAGTGGAGTCTCCTGAGGCTGCAGCACTGGGCACCCATGCTGGTCTCCTGCACCACCTGCCTGTGCCTAGGAGACCACAGAGGATGCGAGAGCCTCTGTGTCCGATATTGTCATGCTTTCATTGTATTTTTTTTCCCCATTTTCTTTTGTAGATGAGAGCATTTACTGCACAAACATTGGCAGAGCTCTGGAAAGGTTGAAACAATACAGATCGGGTTTAATAACTACTGTAAATGTCCCACAAACTTGGTCAACAGACCAGCCTCTATTTATATGCACGATAAACACAAACACACGCAAGCCCCTGTACGGCTGTTTGGAGGTCAGCCTTCCCTTCCTGAAGACGGTCACTGGCAACTGTGGGCTTTCTGCCAACACGCAGAATTTAGCTTTGCAATATTCATGCAATGGGTTTTTAATATTTACAGCTTTAGATTTGACACAGCTCTCCTTACGTATTCTGATTGCTTTGGCTTTTTCCAAGACCTTCCTGAGGTGGCTGTTTGAGAAACACATTTAAGAGAGAAAATGTTAGCTACTGAGCAGGGCTAGGGTTGGAAATCGAGGCTGCTGAGGTGAGCATCTCACCTCTACCAGCCAGAGGGGCCTCAAGGAAATCTGTTGGTTGAGATTTGTTTTGCAGATCGATGGGGAAGCAGTGGACTATGCCCGTTGGCTCCCTGTGGTGTTGCTTCGCTTGGACGCTGTGGTGTGTAACAACACTGCTGTTTTTAGGTTGTGAGTTTTTCCTCAGCTGGGGATCTAGTTTGAGCATCTCTCTTTTATCTATCTCTGTATAAGCTATCTAACTGCAATATCAATCAGATGTCTTCTAGAAATTTTGTTAAAATTGGCTGGTGGGTACAGTGGTGTTGAGAAGACTGACAGATATGAGGGGATTTTTATATAAACTTACTCCTTCAGGAAACCAGGCTGAAAAAAGGCCCTCAATTTGCCATGTTTTGCACCTTTGTAGTGACCTGTAGGTGGTTTGCCATGTCTCAGTTTGAGAATGTGGAGCCTTTACTACTCCATTGATTTCATCTCCACTTTTAGGTGCTCTGAAGTTCATGCAGCTGCACTTGAACATCACATTTGAAATTTTGTTAATATGACCAGTTCTAAGAGTGATCTAGTATTAGTCAGAACTTGTTTTGTCACTGTAAAAGTAAAATGGTAGTGTTTACTTCAAGCTGAAGTCCTGTAGGAAGTAAACCACTAAAACCTGGGAACTTATGATGAACGAGAATATGAAGTAAAAACATGATCGTGTATTAATGTAAGCAAATGGATCCAAGAGCTTTCCGAGATCTTCAAATGAGGGTGTTTAGAAAATTAGTGTTCATATTGTCCATTCTGATTTCTTTGCAGTGGAATCGGCAATCCCTAGCTTTAATTAAAAATTTCTATTGTAATATTTAGCAACACATATTGGTGGTGTTGGCTGAGCAAATCTACGTCTAAAGTGATTGCATCTCTGCTCAGATATGTATAGCTCATGTCTGTCTGTCTCTCTCGGTTTCTTTTCTCTTCTCTTTTTTTTTCCAAATGTAACCACATGCCAAATGGTATAAATTATCCAACCATCTGTCCCCCTTCTTCAAAACCCTGAGGGAAAATAGATCTGAAGTGTAGCTCATTTTCACCAAAAATGCCAGTTGTAATAGATCCTCAGTTTTGCATCCACTCAGCTTGTAACTGGTGGGAAATCCCGTAGCCTTAAATTTTCTGGTAGCTAACTTGAACCCTTTAATTAGCAGGTGGCCAGGTTTGCCTCTGCTCAGTGGTGGCAGCAGCTCCTGGACCTTCTGGTTTTTCTTTCACCTCTGACCAGTAGAGGAGCTCCCCCTGCCTGTTACTTGTACAGCACTTTTAGTAAGTGCAAAACTATTCCCTTTTTCCTGATATTTTATTCGAGATTTAAATAATTTCATCTAATTATATATCCCCCCCCTTAATATTCTGTCTTGTAAAATAATAATAAGGAAACTGATTTTGCCGCATGAGTCAATTTGCAAATCAAGCAGCCTTTACATTATTTCCCTGTCTGCTGAGTTTCTGCGCCGAGTATCGCTGTCTCGCGTTTATGTTTCCCCTACTCTGTCTTTCTGACTTGTCAGCTGAAGCTGAAATGCTAATTGAAATCGAGTCGACTTGTCAGTGCGTTGCCACTGTGCTGCTCTCCCTCTGGTATGCTTAGCTGGTGTGTTCGCTAACTGGGAGTTAGGAGCCTTTATGTTGAAGGATCAGAAGTGCAGGTGAGATACTCTTCTTTCTTACCTCTGCTATCACATCATGCAATTAGCCAAATTTGTTGAACCTTGTGGTCCCGTGTAAACTTACTGTACTGGAGGCATCCTCCAAAGTCATACCTATAAATCAATCTTCTGCTTAACTGCTCTCAAAGACACAGGATGAGCACGAGTGAAGGAAGCAGACCTTGGGACAGTTCTGCAGCCCTGTAAATTTCTTCTTTTTAGCTTGGGTCGGTTCACCACATCTTGTTATTAAATGGGGAACTCATCAGCTATGCTTCTACATTGCTCTCTAGCATACTACATGCTCTTCTGATTTGAAGAGATAGAGAGTCAAATCTGAGATTAGGAGAGTTTAAAATGCAAAGACCCTTCAAAGATACCTAGCCCTGGTGGCATGATGATTTATATATTATTGCTAGAGCTCTATGGCTGAGGTGAAATGAAGTATAGTCTTACATACCGCATATAAAAAAACTTTTTATCTTTCAAAGGGATCCATATGGCTTTTATACCAGTCTTCAAAATCTATAGAAGGTTGAAAAGTATCCATGTTACATTTGGGAACTCACATTATACTTCTTCTATCGCTTCAGGAAGAAGGTAAAGCAAATAAATAATTTCCACACATTAGTAATAGCACTCATATTAAGTAAGAGCTTTTTTACCAGAATTGTAGCCAATATTTCGTCATTGTTGTGTTAATTTCCTGTGGCAGTACATGAATAATACACCAACAACAGTACGCTCCCAGAATTTGCTGTGGTCCGTAAGATCTGTCCTGGCTGAACCCAAGGGTCTTAATAAACCACGTCATTCAGGCTTGTCCCCAGGATGTGCCTCCCAGACAGAGTTTCCATCAGTTTGAAGCTCACTTATTCACATTCCTGCGTGACTACATTTATGCTTTCAGTCATCAAGAGAAGTATTATTGCAGTTGTGCGCAGGAATGTATACTTAGATGTTTTTTGAATTTCACTTTATTTCAATTGACACTGTGATAGGAGCCCAGTTATGACAAACACAAGTACATAAGCAGGCATAGAGAAATTCATATGCATTTTGGTACGTGAATCTCTGGTATCCTTTGAAAATATTTCCCTTGACTCTGTAGAAAGTAGGTTAGCTGGAACTGTTTACCTTTCTACAGAAAGAATTTCCAGATAGCAATTTTTAGTAAAACTGTGGTCTTTGAGCTTATCTCACTGTGACAGCTCTTCCATTTCAGACAGATTAAGATCTTTTCCAAAGTACGCTGGATTGGTGGCTATCCAAGCATATGTCATTAGGCAAAAATGAAGGATAGGTATTGAAAGGTGTATTTTAGCACTCAGATATTTGATGTTCTTTTCTAAAGGGACTGGCTCTGAAATAAATTTCAAATATTAACTAAGCACACATAGTGGTTCTGTGACAGAAGAGTTTAACCCTGGTATCCTGTAGATCTTTATCCCGTGTCCACTAACCTCACCATGATAACCCCAATTCTTCCTCCCTCTCCAAAATGTGCTCTGTGAGGTCTCCTGGGCAGAAGAAAAGAAACTATGGTGCGACAGGAGTTTTATGTTCTTGATGGCTATCAGGCATTGTCACCAACACGAGATCTGGAAAATGTAGAACTTGATGTCAGAGAGACGTTATATTGGAACTTTGCCTTCTCTAGCCTCTAGACTTCAGGAGAAAATTACCTATTATTGAGACTGAAGTTTTTTCAAATGTCACTGACCATCAGGTTCAAAAGCAATTTCGCATGATCTGGATTATACTGACGGATGAACTGTCAATTTTGCCTTGCTTCCACAGAAGGCCAGCATTTCCTGCAAAGACTGTGCTGTGGCTTTCTCCAAGTGTTAGTCTAGCGAGATACTTAGAATCTGTTTTCCTTCAGTGTGCTATCTGTAAAACAAAGATAATGGGACACCTCAAAGGTGTATTGTCAGGCTTAATCCATTAATTTTTATAAAGTTACTTTCAGCTTCTGAGATAGAAGGCACTAAAACAATGCAAAGTATTATTCATACTATTATTATTTTATGAGTCATTCCAAGGCGTTTCTTCCTCTTCATAAGAATTCCAATAAGATCTCATTTCTTTTTTGCACAGAGATGATGATATTTTAAGTTTTCATATTTCCTCAGGAGCAAACTAGAGTTGTTGAAGTGGCCAGTACCTTATCAAGAAACTTGTTCAATGTCCAATTCCTTTTTTGTTCTTAACTGCGTTGACATATAACTCTGATCTGACAGATGCCCAAGATTGATACCTTCAATTACCTGCAGTTTCTAATGTCAATTTGATAATTTTGCATTTCTACAAGCTCAGGTTAATAACCACTGTGCTGAAGCTGAATAATTTATGAATTTTTTGGTCTTCCAAGTTTTGAGAGATCCATAATAAGGCATTTAGAAAAAAAAGGGAACTGATTACCTCTAATTGCTGTTTTATGAAGGTATCCATTCTAATAACTTCAACCTGAGTAGGAAACAACACAACAGGCGTATTAAATAGATAAACAAGGACAGATGAAGGGTTGTACAGGCAAGATGATAATTCTAAACCAAATGCATTAGCATAAAAGCAGAAATCTTAGCTTGCTGCTTGCCGAACCAGTGCCAGATTGGAGTGACTTGTAGCTATCACTCAGAGGCAGAGGAAGGTGTTAAGAACATGTTTAAATGAGAAGACGATGGCAGCTCTACAAATTTTGACAGTCAGTTTATCTGAGGCACAAGTTCCTTGCTCTTTGTTCTTCACCAGTTCCCAAAGGGCTTGATTTTCAGAAGTGCTGAGCACTTGCAGCTTCTATTGACTTCAAGTGGAGTTTTAAGTGTTTTGCACTTGTGAAAATCATGCCCAACTGGATTAGCACAAAGAGGTTTTTCTTTCAGCATCAGCCAGAAATCTCTTTTCTTCCTACCTGACGTTTCCAGCAAAACACCGTTGCTGTTTCCTAACAGGCAAAATTGTATTATTCTATTATGTATTTCAGTTCTTTGGTGTCTTAGTGAATATGTGTTGGACTTTATTATTCATTTGTACTATTTCTCACAGAGTCAAAGAAATAAGAGATGGAAAAGACCTGCTAGGTCAGCTACTCCATGTCTCCAGTAGTGCAGAATTGTTCCTTTCAATGTGTTTTCTTGTGTTTTGTCCCTCCTAAACACTGGAGACATCCTTTTTTTTGAGGCTGTAGTGACAAAGGCTGCACAACAGTTTATCTTTATTTTAAAAATAATACACATATTGGAAATAAAAGAAAGCAGGATATTTTTAATCCTCCCTCCAAATTGAGAAAAGTATTTCTTTCATTCTACAGGCAGTTCTCCTTTTCATACCATCATGAGAGGCAGCTGCTTCTGTCATTAGAAATAGGGGTGTAAATGGAGGGTTCTTTGCAGATTATAATTTTATTTTAAGAAACAGCAATGCATAACAAAGGTGATCTTTGTCTTTCTAGATTTTTGCTCTTTTGCTATTTCATGGCCTCTCTCTCATAATTTCTGGACTCTTCTCCACTTTGGCATGTGACCAGGGATGCAAAATACCCTTAAGAATACATTCAACAATGTGTTTTAGTTCAACATTGAAATATATCTTTGGCCACCCTGTTCCGGAGAAGTCATTGCAATAGACATAATGGACCATAATTCTGCCATAAAATCCAGGCTGATGATAGGAAGAAGTGTAGTCATTCCAGTAATAAAACTGACTGCCCAGTACAATATAAGCTTTCTCCCTCCCCCATCTGCATTAAATATAATTATTGGAAGAACAATTTCTGGATACATTTCAATAAATACTTTCCCATAGTACTGTTTTCTAGGGCAAAAAATTTTGTGGTCTGTTTTAAAAGCCCTTCTATAAAAACAGCTGTCTTTTGAAATTTTTGTTATTTACATGATGAATCTCTCTAAAGTTTTGTCATAAGGAAGATAATGTTCATATTATTTAAATTTTCATTGTTATATCTATTTAACATATAGTACCTGATGATTTCTGCTTTTATTATTGTTAAAATGACTGACTAAAAACTGAAGGAGGAATGTAACCCTTAATTTACACTTCTGCTCAAGAAGAGGTCTTTTTATAGTTACATTCAGGTCTTTTTTTTTTTTTTCTTTTTTTTTTTTTTTTACTGTGGATCATCTATACTATTAAATGGGGTTTTATTCCAATTTAGGAGACACTTCGTCTTTAAACCTGTACTTACATTAACTTTTGTGCACGGTTGCCCAGGCAACAATGTAATTGCATGAAACAATGGCATTCTCCTATGTACCATTTATGGCAAGTTTGCATTTGAAAAAACTTCTTGTCTTATCATCAAAGCAGAATTTGTAACCTTCTGACAGCTGAAGGAATGTTCAGGGGCCTTGATTCATATTCATTTTTCCCTTGTAATTTTAATGGGTACCATCACCTTTCATTTTCAGGGTATTTCTTTTTTCCCCCATGATAGTTACTGTTTTACATGAAAATTCTAGAGCAGGCAGAAGAAACTGATTAAAAAATAGCTCCAAGAAAAGGCTGCAAGTACCATTCTTCTAGCTTGTAGCCTGTGAAATTGCCACTGTTTAATTGATCTTCTATAAGCTTATCTTTCCAGTGAGATGTACCATTATTGTACATTAATCAGTGCCTCCAGACATTATCACTGAGGTAACCAAGAGCTAATCAAGCAAGAATGGAGCTGGCAGACGCCAAGATGTCACGGATGCCTTGCTGTGTACGAAGTCTGTCAGAGTTTCAGCTTCCAAAGGAACCTGTTTTCACAGGGCTGCAGACTTTGTATAACCTTGTCATAGCAATGGAAGAAGGGGCAAGCACCCTGAATGTCAAACAGGCGGGCCACACGGGGAGCCGAAGCTCCTGGAATCCTCTGGATGGCAAACAACAGAGCAACACTGTAATAATAATAATAAATGATGCTATTTAAGAATAAACAAAATGTTGACATGTTGATTAGTTTTTACTAAATGGCAGTTTCCAAGGGAAGAGAATCAAGCTAAGCAAATTTACAGTGGAAAATACTCAAAATATATTAATCAGTCATTGCAAAGTGCTACTAGAAATTGCATTCCTGCTTTTTAATTGATTTTATTTTATACATGCTCATATAGACAAAAAAAACCCGCAAACCTTTGAATTTTTGAATTTTCCTGAATGTTATTTCTGGCAGCTAGATACCACATTGGGAAAATAACAGAATAACAAAATATTAAAGAAGTGTACCAGATTCATTTAATCGATTTCACTAAAAGTATGCTTATTCCTGCAGAAAGATCTGTGTGATGCTTCACTGTCAATTGACAGAATCCGTAATTTGAGAAAGAACAGAGCCTAAATTGTGAAGGGAAGCAGCTGAATCTTTGTGCCATAGGTTCTGTCATGTGAGACGAGTTTCAACTGCTGGCATGTCTGGGCAGCTTTTCTTGTTGGCATGTTGATGCCTCGATGGCATCCTATGAGTATTCCCTCCTACCATCTTGCTGGTGGTAGCAAAGAAGAACAACCCCAGCACTGGCATCAGCAAGGTGAAACTGTACTGGTTGAGGCTTGTTCCTCAGTCTGCTGGTGACACTCATTTGTAGGATTTACCCCAAAGATATATGAGGAATTGGGACCCACAAGTGTTACCTTAATTGTGCCCCTTACTAGATTCACAAATTATGCTGTGGAGTGAAAAAGAGGCTTTCCCATCAAAGAGAGGGTAAAAAACACAGCATGTGGCTGGCTACCCAGAGCTTCAAAGCGTGGTGTTTCTGATCTCCTTTTTTGCTAACCTGGAGAAGTAGACAGATTTTCTCCCCACACGTTTGTAACCCATTGATTTTCATGCAACTTGCAGGTGCACTGGAGGAAGAGAATTACTTCTGGCAGACTTAGCAAACAACGTCACTGACATAGAGTTTGACTCCTGAGGCTTTTTCCTTCAGATTTTGAAAAGTCACTGTATTTTGCACGCTGTATTTTGTTCCCAGTTACCAAGAAATTGTAAATTAAAGAAATACGCTGTGAAAGCATTAATAAGCAGATTTTGCATAGTTTTCACTTTGTAATTCCACTGACTTCTGTTGATGTATTCCAAATATAAACAGGTAACAGATCAAAATTTGCCCACTGAATAAATGTACAGTAAATGTAAAACACTGAACCAAATTGCCTGCTGGCGTACATCCATTGACAAAAAGGAGTTTTGCCAGAAGGTAGTTTGGCTCATTATAGCTAGTAATTTGATTATTAATAAGTGGAAAAATACTACTAATAGTTGCTAAGCTTTATTGATGACATTCTCAAAACTGTATTACTTCAATAGGGTGAATGTGTCAGTATTGCCTTACACCTCTTTTTGATTTCGGTGAGGATCATATACTCATGATGGTTTGCAAGACCGAGGCCTTTAATGAAGATGTTTTCTGTTGGGTGGGAGGGAAGGATTGGTTTTGTTTAATTAAAAAACCCCCATGAAATAGAAATACTGCAGAGGGATAAATGTTTCCCTTCCTGAATATAAACATCTTGGCATCACCTCACTGTTTATTTTCAAAACTGCCTAAGTTTTGCTTCCATATTTATCTAACAGCAGGGGATCATTATCCTGTGACAAAGTTCTATTCCGCTGACATTATCTCTTAATTAGAATTCATCCTTTTCTAGTTCTACGTAGTCAGCCTGTAGTTCCCACAAGTCCCATAAAGCAATGTACGTTTTTGGAGGCAGAGGGAAGAGGGAAGGTCTCGCAGACCGTTAAGGGCTGTTTAATAAGCAGCCTGGTGTGGAAAAGGCTGCATTTATTCTACATGGGCATATCTATGCAGAATTGTTGATGAGGGCCAGCGTCTGCCCTCCCTTACAGCATGCCAACTGACTTCAAGTGATGTGCTGGGCCAGGAAGGAGGGCACTTCTACAGTTGTGAAAATAAATTGCTTGTCTTCCTTAGGAGACAAGGAGAGGAATCGGCTTAGGGCTGTATTCATGCTACACTTGGAAGATAGTGGGGCAGATAGAGGTAAAGAGCAAACTTGTAAGGTGCTCTGCAGTGCATAGTGAGTGTGCACTAGGATTATAGTCATGAATGGCATCATTTCTACTGCTAAGGTCAGTCATGCTAGTCTCCCACAACTCCTTTTTTAGAGACTAAGGCACTTGCAGCTACTAATGCATCTTTCCCTTCTCTCAAGAAGCATGAGTAGCATCTGCATGAGGATAGGGAGGCTCTACAGAGAGACTTGGATAGATTGGGTCAGTGGGCCAATGTTAATGGTATGAGCTTCAACAAGGCCAAGTGCCAGGTCCTGCACTTGGGCCACAACAACCCCATGCAACACTACAGGCTTGGGGAAGTGTGGCTGGAAAGCTGTCTGGCAGAAAAGGACCTGGGAGTTCTAATTGACAAGCAGCTGAATATGAGCCAGCAGTGTGCCCAGGTGGCCAAAAAAGCCAATGGCATCCTGGCTTGTCTTAGAAATAGTGTGACCAGCAGAAGCAGGGTGGCGATTGTCCCCCTGTACTCAGCACTGGTGAGGCCACACCTTGAGTATTGTGTCCAGTTTTGGGCACCTCAATACCAGAGAGATATCAAGGTGCTGGAGCAAGTGCAGAGGAGGGCAACAAAGATGGTGAAGGGCCTGGAGAATAAATCTTATGAAGAGCAATTGAAGCAGCTGAGACTGTTTAGTTTGAGGAAGAGGAGGCTGAGGAGAGGCTGCATCACTCTCTACAACTACCTGAATGGACATCGTAGAGAGGTTGGTGCTGGTCTCTTCTCACAGGAAATTACTGATAGAACAAGAGGGAATGGGCTTCAAGCTGCAACAGGGTAGGTTTAGACTGGATATTAGGAAAAAAATTTTCACAGAAAGAGTAGTCAGATATTGGAATAGGCTGCCCAGGGAGGTGGTTGAGTCACCATCCTTGGATGTGTTTAACGGTTGTTTAGATGTGGTGTTGGGGAATCTGGTTTAGGGGAGAACTTTGTAGAGTAGGGTTGATGGTTGGACTCGATGATCCCAAGGGTATTTTCCAACCTGAATGATTCTGTGTTTCTATTATTCTGTTAGCTCCTTCACAACAGCAAATGAGCAGCCTGACCCCAGAAGTATGTGTTTGGTTGTGTAAAACAAAGAACAATGAAAATAATAATGTAGAGATGTTAAGGCCCTTGCTCCCACATCATGACTTTTGATAATCTATTGCAGTGAGACTTACTGCATCACTAAAAACATTTCATATCTGAGCAGCAAGCACTGAGTGAGAGTATTGAAGTAGAAATCTCAAATAGATATTAATAGCTCTATTTCTGTGTCCTCTGTTTCAGTGGATTGAAATGCGAGTAGTCCTTCCCACTGGTGTTTGGACATACTGCATCTTCTGAATTAATTGGCATCCCCTACACAAGGTCTGCCTGCCTGAGTAAGAGAGGTGCCTAGCTTGGCGAAGGGGATGAAACATTCAGCAGCTGCTACAAAGCATCTTTGCTTTGCGTAGTGCATTACAACAAAAATCACAGCAAACAGATATAAATCTAGAAAAAATAATAAGTTATCCACATGTTGGCAAGAATAGTGCCTGCTACTGAAACAGTACTCATGTAAAAATCCGGTGTGAAACTCCTAGCCACCAGGTGTAACAGAGCCCCAAAATACAGAAACACTCCCCTAAGATCAGATCCTTGAATGCATATGGAGAAAAACTCAAGTTCTAATTGCCTAACGAGTCTCAGATAATATTAAAGCATATGCTTCAGCATTAGATTTTTTCATTTTAGGGATTAGGAAGAGACCAAAGGGAGTAACCTTACCTGAACAGCTGTGTAAAGTAAGGCTTTGGAGCTTTTTTGCATTTTCTTGCAAAATGCATGATATTAGACGTTGTTAAGGAAAGAACAATGGAAAAGATTGGTCCATGAGGTTCATTAATTATGGCAATTCCTATTATGGCATGATTTTTTAAAATGGTTTCCTGATAATGTTTTGCTATGAAGTGGTGCATGAGGATAAAAGAAAATTCCGTTAAAAGTCCCTAGTCTGTAAACTAGCCCATGTATGACTTCACTTAATGTTTTAAAGTGATGTTTCCAGTTCTACTTTTCACATTATTGGCATTTTCACTTACACCCTGTAAATTTGTTCAGATGTTCAAGCCCTTTCTCTGTCCAGAGATGCAAAGAAGAAAAACCACAGCAGATACAAAAGCAAACCATTAGCAAATTTATTAAATCCAGGAAGTGGTGGCTAATTGAAAAGTCTGCTGAATTTATTTAATGATGTGGTGCTACTGAGAGCCGTTATAACTTTATTGTATTGAATTATGCAATATCATACTCCATTGTCAAATGTTTCCTTGATTCTCATTAAGGCTATGATTCATAATAATCTTATATCATTTAGACAGGTTCCTCAAGCAGTGTTTTATTATTATTTGTTAATTTATGAAGCATAGTTTCAGTGTATCGTCATACTTTATAATATTAAGGAAGGACAGAATATTAAACACCCAAATCCATCCAGATACTCAGGAATAAGTCAGCTTCTGGGAGACAGCATGTAAAGAGAGAAAGGAGATATATTACATGCTGCTTCAGGAACATCTGACAGTTTTCCTAAATGGTGTCTTTCATTGTACATGGACTCACATTCCTTCCAGTTCTAGCTTGCATTGCAGCAAAACTATTGAATTTAGCTCCTTTCTCTAACAAAACCAGGTGAAACAGGCATTTTGGCAAAACTTTTGTTGCCAAGGGTGGGTTTGATGATTTCTTAGTTTCTGATGCTCTTGTTCCAATCTTGACATTTCTAAATTGCCTTTACCATAATTTCTGGATTCAGTAAATATGCATCTTTTAAAATTCTCTGCTATTACAAGCAATTCTTGGAACACACATGTTATGTTACGTAGCTATGACGATGCTTTTACAGTGAAAGGTCAGATAAAAACTTTCAGGGACCTGATTAAGTATAGGCATGTACACAATTGTCCATGTTTCTCCAGTGTGGCATATGGGACTCGTGTCCAGTGTTCATTTCACAGGCTGAATGCAGAAACATTTTGCTGATCCACTGGCCTCTCCTTTAGCTGTGTCTCATTCCCTGCTTGTGTTTCACTGTTACACAAGAACTTTTCTTCTCGCACTCCTCACCTGGAGTGGTGGAAGGATTGCATCCATCTTCCATCTTCTCTCAGTTAATCTGGGAGAAGATTTCTAGAATCATAATGGTTTCTCTGCTTCTCTTTCCCCAGGAGGAAAACTTTCCTTTTCCTTTGTCATATGGTTGAGAGGTGCAATAGAATCTTGGGGCTAAATAGCTCATCAAAACTTGTTCCAGTTCTTAAAATATAATTAGGTGCTGAAAAAAACATTAGTATTCAAATCCTGACATAAATACAGCATCTTTTCTTCTCGTGTTCCTGCTGGTTGTTGTATTTGCAACGTGTTTGCTGTGTTACAGAAGCATTTGTCTTCCAAAAGCCATTGGTATGTTGTTGCTAGCTATTTAATGTGATGATTTGCATTTTCAATACAGTTCTGAGACACCCCCAGCCCCACTGGAAGGTACCACCTTGCCAAAATCAAAGGAGTGGGATCCTTTCATTTTGCAAACTTCAAAGAATCTTCAGCTGTCCTGGGTCTTTGCTGTGGCTTCTGGTCACCAAATCAATTTTCTGGGCTATGACCTTCTGTCAGACCATTCGAATCAACCCAGTTCTGGATCTGACCCAGTGCATTTATTTGTTTGCAGAAAGGGCATGCAAGAGTGCAAAGGTGGGCCTGGACCTGGTTTAACAGGAGGAAAAGGCTGGATGCTGAGACACATGAATAGTTGGATTTGTGGCACAGGAATGTGCTTCTCATACTCTGGTGTGACTGAGATGACTGGAAGAAGCAAGAACTTCTGAACTCCTGCTGGAGACACCCTTGGGGAACCTAAAGCTCCTCTGCCAATTCTTTATGTTCACTGCTTTGTGGCTGAGAAAGAAAGTTAGTGTGAAACTATTTAGCTAAAGTTTGGTCATTTTCTGTGATTCCTGAAGAAAGGTATGAATTTCCTGACTGTAAACAGGTAGGAAGTCACTTGCCCTCCCCTGCATGTATCTTTCTCTATTTTCTCACTGAATTTAAATCAAGATATATTTTTGAAGAAGAATAATTACAGAACAATGTATAACTTGGTCAAATTTTTTTAAAAAAATATCTTATGAATGGAAGGAACCAGCTGATTAGAAACCTAACCACCTCAGAGTAATAGAAGTCTTCATATTAGATTCAGAAATTCAAAACATTTATTAAAATAATACACAAAATAGTACAGTACAGAAATTGTTCTCACATATAGAAACTTAATGGATCTTCTAGGAAAAGACCTGTACCAGCTTTGATCTTGTATGATGCATTTTGCTCTCATTTAAGGAAGGGAAATCTAAGTTTCTTAGCAAGTATTTGAGATCTTTGACTGTGTATTCATCATGCAATGCCAAACAGTAAAGTGCTTACAAAAAGTACTGCACTGAACATAGTGATATTTGTTTCCTTTCAAACACTGGCTGTTCCTAAATTCTTCCAATTCCATTTACTATGAAAAAGAACTATTAAAAGCACAGATATTTTTTTTCCTGTTTTCAAGTTCCCCATTAGTGGTCATTATTTTCCTGCTTTTGTCCTTTTTTTCCCCCTTGCAATTTTGCTGTGAGTGATTCTCTCTGTCATCTTGCCGTAAATTGATTAATACTGCCCACTGATGCAGTGCACCACATGGCTAATATATCAGTTAAATGGAAACAGCAAACACCACCTGCTCCTTCAGGCAAATGGCACTTTGGAAAATGGAATGTGTAATCAATAGAATTAAACCTTAAGCAAAGCACTGCAAACAAAACCAGGGGCAAGGTCTTCTTAACTCTGTGGTATGAAAGACTTTTTTTTTTTTTTTTTTTTAAATGATGTGTTTGGCTTTCTTTCAGTATATCAATTATTTTACTTGTGATATATAGTATGCTCACTATAACTATTGTCATGCAATTTAGTATTGCTTGGACCAAAGGTGATTATTTTTATATGAAAAGTTTTAGATGGGTCTGTTTCCCTTTGTATGTTGGAGATTTACAAGACCAATTCTTGTCAGTGGCAGTGATAGGTAATAGGATAAATCCTTCCCATTGATGGGGAGATAAATGCTGCTTGAATTTAACTTTCAAATCTGCTAGAGACTGCTTAACATTAAGGCATTTGCCTCATTTGTGAGCACTTTAAAGATTAAGGATTTGAAGAGCAGATACAAAAGACACACAGAACTTTTCAGCTGATGTCAGGATGATCTTGTCCTAATAAATACTTTTTAGAAATAAAAAAACTAGTTAACTACTTTCCCACTAAAAGAGTAAAATTTTAAAACAGGTTTTTAAAGGGTAAAGCAATTAATACAGAGGACCAAATAAAAGCAGAGGACTTGTATACAAGGAGAGAAAAGGATAGCCTGTGCCCAAGATCATTTGTAAGTAACATTCAGCTCCTTCAGGAAGGCAAATCATCACTTGCAAAACTTTGGGCTGCCTAACACAGAGCGTCTAGTAACTGTTTTGGTTCAACAAACAGCTAAGGAAAATGAACTCTGCCCTTATAGGTAGCGTCCCACAGATCAGAGAAGGCTCTTGGGATACCTTCCACATCCAGGTAGCACCAATTGCTCCAGACACTTCATAAATCTGTAGATGAAAGCTCATGTAAAGCTCCTTTCATACCATATTCCATACCTGTAAATTGCTATCCTTGACAGATCTGTGAGTTTGTTTAGAGATGTATTTTGTCTCAGATAAAGCTCGTCAAAAAAAAAAAGAATAAGGCCAATCATTAGTACATACCAACTGACAAACAAGTAGTCAGCTCCAGTTACATGAAAATAGCCCGGGTCTATCTCACGGCTGCTTCTAACAACTCACAGCAGACTCCATTCTCTGTTTGTGGTGTACTAGTAATTACGTTCTCGCTGGCAGGATTTAGAGTTTGGTTGCCAGGGCCCAAGCACCATGTAGCAAGTGTTTTGGTAATGAATAAAGACGGCAATCAGCAGCAACCTGAGAGCTAGCTGAATGAGACAATCTGGCGGGCACTGAGGGGGTCCTGCTGGCTTGCTCAGATGGGCAGCAGGCAGGGATGAGATAATTGATAGGAAAGGGTAATGAAAGGAAAGGAAGTGGGAGGGGGGGAGAGGAGAGAACAGATTTAGAAAATAGACAAAGATTTTGACCTTAAAGCTAATAGGCTACTTAGGATATTATTTTATAAAGACCAGGATAAAATGAGCTGGCAGCTGAATGTCAGTATAAAATATTCCTTTGTGTACGTGTGTGTGCTTGTGTGCATGTGTGCACATGCACATGTGTAGATGGTGGGCTGCGGAGGGAGGAAATCCCCGTGTGCAGATCTTAGATTATTTCTAGGAAATAAAAAAAATAACATGGATGGTTATTTGTAGGATCCAGTGTTGCAATGTTCTCTTACCTACACAGCCTGCTAAAACACATCAACTTGGTTTTGAAGTCATGAGCTTAGAGGGTAGAAATTTAAGGTGAGGGAGAGATATAACCTAGACAAATTCATGTAAATATGGATGGGTTCTGTGTTTTGGAAAACTGAGTCCTCATTTAAGACATATTGAATTCAATAAAAAGAATTCCACTTACTTTTAAAGATCTTGAACTATTCTGACTTTGAAAAACTAAGTGGATATTTGTCTTGCTGTCATCAAAGTTACAAAAAAACCTATAAAAGGCAGCATATTTTCAATTGTACCACCTGGAAAAGGAGAGATTTAAAAAGTAACCAATGAAGTTGTATGTACTTTTCTTTGTAAATAAATCATTTTCTTGAACTGAACTTTTGCAACTCTTTTAGCCATCAGAGGCATGAAAAAAAATTTGCCACATAAAATCCCTAGCTGCAGAAGTCAAACACCTCCCAGGACACAACAGGCAGGTTTTGTGGAAGGAATCTCTTTTGCTATAGTTTTGCAGCTTTGTGACACCAGGCATGCTTCCTCCTAGCCTTGTGGGCATAGGAAAAGATTAACATTTTTTCATTGCTGTTTCACTGGAGATATAGATATATATATATATATATGAAGAATGAGGACAGAGTTCAAGACAGATAGGTAGGAAGATGGCCCTATGAACCAAGTGGAGATACTTTATACTTGGTGATAGGGCTTTGCTTAGATCCTCTTACGTACTTTTGGGATACATTTTTGCTTAATATTGACAAGCCCATCAGAGCCAGACCCTTGAAGATTTCTCTTCAGCAATCTATCTGTTTCCTTGTTTATTTTTGTTTTATTTTTAAACACATTCTGGTTTTCAATACAAGTCATCTTCCCTAGACTTTCAGGTATTAGAAAAATTTCAAGATGTTTTTGGTGGTTTACTGACTCTGTTAAATACTGTAGGAGTGTGTGATTTGCTGTGTCACCAGGGCTGGAATCTTTTCAGGTCTGATATGTCAGATCATCTTGATCTGAGGTAGTATATTGAAAGAAAACCTCAGTATAGGACATGGATTTCAAAGGTCATGTTCCTGGTGATTCCATAACTAATGCTTCTCTTCTGAACTCACTCTAAATAAGTTGTTGCAAAGTGCACAGCAATGCTAGATGTTCTTGGCTTTGGGCAGAGGTACATCAGCACTTCAGGATGTTTGCTATTGAAAATGTACTATGCTAGAGAGAACTTAGCCACAAATGCACCTTTTTCCTGCCCAACTTTCAAACAGAAATGGTGTTCTTCACTTTCTGGGATTCCGAAAAATGTCATGCTGTGCTACTGTGTAGAGTTCATCAGTGCACTGCTTTCTCAGAAATATGGGAACACATTAGTGATAAAAGAAATCATTCCATGTAGAGTTTTACAAAGTGCTTTGAGATCCTTTGAGATAAAATAGATTATATCAGACATTGTGATAGGTTGTAGTTATTAATACCTTTCACATTGTGACTTTCTCAATCACTTTTATTCTGCTTGGAGCAGGCTCAGGAAACTGTCTTTTACCCAATTTACCATAATTGTGATGTGACCCATATTGTACCCTCCTTCTTTCCAAGACCTTTTGAAATATATTATAGATGCTCTCCATGACCTTGCCTAAAAGCTTTTTAATTGAAATGTTGTCATGCAGCTTCCACATTTAAGATAATTTCATATTTTGATGGCCTTCAAACACAAGTTGAAAGTATATTACAAATAGGGAGGAGGGTAATGGAATTGTTTTGGAGGCAGCAATGAGTTCCTGCAAATGCTACTACCCAAATTATATCCAGAGAGAAAATGAGTTGTTACCATACAGTATTAGAAAGTGCGTTTGTATTGGCTACACCTTTGACTGCTCCATCGTGCTTCGATGAAGGGCTACACTTTGCTCTCAGGAGAGTAGTAGAGGTTGTGACTGGACTTACTGGATTATTATTTTTCTGGGAGGGAACTATCGCATTGTGCAGTGCTTAGCATAGTAGAGTTCTGTCTTCTTGTTAGGACTTTATGAACTATTATTGTTAAAAAAATAATATTTGTGACTTGGGAAAATGAGTTCTATGAATTATTTAAACTTTTGTCCAAATGTTTATATCTGGTTGACTGAATGCTCTGTAGAAAGGCTTTTGACCTCTACAAATACTCACGTTATAATATAATGAACAGTAAGGTAGTTAAAATGTATTTTCCCAGGAATCTGGATCCAGAAATAGCAGCCAGGGCTCTAGATTGGGTAATTCAGATTCAAACAAGAGGAGAGAAAGGTACATACTTAGCAGTGGCTCCATCTCAAAATAGACATTCAAGCTATTTCCTTTTACATGTAGTACAGAGGACTATAAAAACCAGCACAGTAAGTAGGCACGTTACCAAAGCAATCATCCCCTCTACTCTGAATTGTAAGTAGAAGCTTGTAAGATAGTAAGTTAAAATATTGCTCCATCAGAAAAAAACCCAAACCTTCACTAAACTCAGAAAAGAATATTATTTATTATAGCAGGACAAAACACTTTATTACAGTCCAGAACTGAATTTATTCATGCTACAGCTTTCTGTTGTCTATTGTTTGCACAGGTTTTCCACCAGTTTCATCTTTTGACCTTCCACATGTGAATAAGCACAGAATATGCAGCAAAGATCAGTCACTGCAGATAAAAAATCTGCAATGTTGATTAGACAAGAGAATTATTTATTGGGCCAGATTCTCTGTGGTGTAATTTTACTTAGATGTATTGTGTTCATTGACTGATCTTTATTGACCTTATTTCTTTGATTTCATTGTGGGTATTCTGATTTACATCAGCTGAGGATCTGGCTCTCAGTATTTAATTTGCACAATAAATGATAGAAAGTCTTTTCAAATGGAATCAGCAGTGTAATTAATGAGAAGTGATGCTTAACGTTGGATCCTTTCCCAATAGCCTGTTACGTGGCACTAAACATTATGGGCCAAGTACTGATTTCACATTTTTACGCCAAATTCCTATTGACCTCAACAGGAGTTTCGTGTGAGAAATGATAGCAGGATATATCCTATTATTTCTTGAAAAGGTCAGTGTTCTGATAAAAGTGGATGAAGCTGTCTTTTTCATAGCTGTCAAGCAACTTGGCTTACTGTAGCCATGGAATCTCACTGTGATAATAGAAATCTGGCATGCTTGCCTTGGTATACCACATTGTAGCTAACCGTGAGTCCTTGTCCTTGCTTTAGATGATGGCTGAAATTCAGGCTTTCCGAATTAGAGATTAGTTACTGGAAGTATGAGCATCTCCAGTTGGAAGAAAATGCATGCCTCTCTCACCAACATGTATTAACCATTTATATTTATATTAATTATTTGCTGAATTCTTACTCCTGGATTTCATGTTCTGTGCATGAGGAAGGAAATTCTTGAGTAGATTTTTGGCTCTCAGATAATAGTAGCGTAATAACTACAATTCAGACATTGAACAGCATTAACTTATAGAGAAAAATCACTCAACTGGTCACTCAATATTACTTTTACCTCTGGCAAAGACTAATCAAAATATTCTCTGAATTTTCTATAGCTGTTATTTACCATTTTACAGTTCTGTGGCACCTCCATTTTCTGTCTGTGATTTTTGTCTGCCTCTTGATCTCCCAAATTGCTTTTAAGTGTGCTCAGGTAAAGCTGTTTTGACTGTTTTCTGGTACTGTGCAAGGAGACCGCTTGTCTGTATAAGCCATCAGAGGAGGGTAGAAAAATGTAAAATCAGAGCCATTAAAAGATATTTTGTGCCACGTTTTCCCCTGCAGAGTTGTTCAATGTGCCGACCCAAGCTGGAAGAGCGCTTACCTGACCTACCCCAGTCCTATAGCTTCCTCTGTAGAAACTGACGTGGAGCTTGAACTCTGTGGCTCAGGCTCGGAGGCCTTGGATGTCTCTATCTTTTCTTCATCCCTTGACTTTCCATTTTGTCTTTCAGCTGCCAAGCTCTCACCTCCTAAGCCTGCATTCATGGCTTGTTCTCCCTACTCCTGTGAACCTGCAGGTTCTTCTCTTGCAGGGGTTGGGAAAGGCTCAGGCAATTTTGTCCTCATTTGGTCTCTTTTTGGCCCAGTCTTTATCATGACTGTATAAAAGCCTACTTGTTTTTTCAAACCACTTTTTCAAGCATGCACTTTGGATGCACTTCCTATGTTCCTTCTTAAGGTATTTGGTCTTGCTTGAAGCTGAAGTCAGTTTGTCCTTTCCTCTGCATATTAAAAGATATAAGGATTCAGTGACTTGATAGCATTCCCAGTGGCTTCCCAAATCCTGTTTTAGGGAGAAGATTCAAACGCTTCAGTCCTGATGGTTCTTGGTCTCCTTTAGTTTGTATTTCAGCTTCAAGCTTCTGTGTTAAGAAAACCCTTCACACAATCTCTCAGGAGAATGATATATATGTGGGGGAAAGGATGTGGGCTGCCTTCTATGGCATTTAGAATTCTTGCCTTTCTGAGGCCAAACTTAAGAAGTTTGTTGCACTGTATCTGGTTACCCAGAAAGACAGGAAAGGCCAGAAACTTAAAAACAGTATTTAAATATTTTTCTTTTTGGTAGCAGATCACTAAAATGTCATTAATCTCAGTATCTCAGTTTGAGAATTGGAGAAGTGATGAGCAATTTCGTATATTGTCTTCTGAACAGAATTGACACTGTTATGTGTTTGAAGAGCTGATAAGTTTATGCTACAAGCACAATTTCCCTAATATAAGTGGCTGGTTAATGAGGAATGCCTAAGTGGAGTCCTGGATAAAGGCTCATCCTATCCACATCACCAACACCATACTGGCATCATTATGTTGCAAAATATATTTCCCAGTTTGCTATTCATAGATGAACAAATTCGAGTAGAAATAGTTAAATGGAAAGCCTTCCTGTGTTGTCATCCTTTGAGAATGGAAGAAGGGAGGCGAGTTTAGACTGGTTTTGTTCTGCATCTTCACAGATGATCTGAAGTCCTTTGCACACTTTGGCTTTCTTTACAGAACATGGGTGCAAAATGGGAGCACATATTGTTAGCAAGCTGTGATACCTACCAGATTTTTAGTTTGGATTAAAGTATCGGTATGCTTCTAAATATCTACAGCCCTAACTGATCCTTTTTTTTTTTTTTTTTGCTGTACTGAAATTTTCTCCATAATGGGAGCTTGATCTGGGGCTTTCTCAGTAATCACTGAAGAAAAAGGCACTTCCAGAGTGAATTGGATCTTAGATTAGCTCAAATGCTTTCTGGAGGTGTCTGTCTCTCATCCTTAGCTGTATAGGTTGCTTAGGGTGACTAAACTTATAAATAAGGTGCACCAATTCAATTACAAAAGAGTGTGTCCTCCTTAACCTGATCTTGGGATGAGTGGATCTAAAGCAGTGTAAAGAGAGGGAGCTGTTGGCAAAATACTTCCTGGAGAGGAAGCCTGATTTTGGAAGAGAATTCTGTCATTTGAAGTACCTTGGATTTTTTTTTCCCCTTTTAAGAGGTGTGCTCTAAGGCTGTTTGTGTCTCCAGGCTTTCTTTGGAAGACTGAACAGCATGGATGTTTGAGGAGTGGTATTTTTGGGTAAGGCTTGATTTCTGACAAGCCATGGTACTTAGTAAGTTTGTATAGCTTTATTATTATAAAAGCAGACTGCTGTAATGAATAGCACTGAGGCTTCTGTATGGACTTCCTTTTCGGGAAACAATGATCCCATCAAATTGCCAGTATGACTCATGCTAAGTGTTTGAATCATTTTTATTACACTGCTGATGATGGCTTGGAAAAGTCAAGATTTGGTCATCAATTTATTCTGCATCTTTTATATTGACTGACTCTTGTATATCAGAAGCATGGCCAGACATTTTTATGAGTTCAAGGAAAGATGTTCTGTGTAAATAACATCTAGTCAAGAATAAAAGGCAAAATGTGCACATATGACCAGGTAATGTATAAGTATGATGGCTTTGAAGCTGTATTTGGTTTGTAGTA
Organism: Eurystomus gularis; assembly: GCA_013400335.1. Lineage (NCBI taxonomy): Eukaryota > Metazoa > Chordata > Aves > Coraciiformes > Coraciidae > Eurystomus > Eurystomus gularis. Next base: position 62,669 of record VZZY01004401.1, read on the forward strand.
TACTAAATCAGAGAACTGGATAAGCAGATTGCTCAGCTGGCAGAAATACACATTGTGATGTTAAAGGACTGAAAAGTTTCATTTCTATGCAGGTCCTGAAACACAACTAACTGTTTCAGGGGAAAAAAAAGTATAGGAGAAAACCCCCAAACTCAGGCAGGCAAACCTCCCCCCTCCCTTTCTCTATTTCTTTTCTGTTATGAATTGTTTTCCAAATATTTCCATCTTGGTTATACAGAAGGTTGCGGGGGTGGAAATCAGTTAGATTATTTTAAAGTTAGTTATTAATAGCCTGGCATTAGTTATATGCATAATGCTTAGGTAGCATAGCTGCACTGTGGTTTTTCAGGATTTATTTTTCACTTTATAGATCTTTCTTCACCCTATATTGCAACTATTTAACACCCCTCTCTGCAAGTCTCCTTCCCGATTTCTTTTTTAAGTCTCAGCTGCACTCTACAACTTAGGCTTCCATTACCTTGAAACCTCAGCTAAGAAGGTTGCAGAATATTAGGCAAATATAGCTTTGGAAGCTGAAAAAAAAATCCTGGATGATTTTCCCCAATACTTTTCAGACACTTTATATGACCTGCTAAAGGTTCACGTCAAAGGGGCCTTGGTATGGGCTGAGCACCACTTCACAGGCGAGGTGTAAGCAAAACGAAGAACTAATGAAGGAACTGAAGATTTTCCCCTCCCCCCCATCATCGCTCTGATGTACAAATAGTCCTGTTAAAAAGAAAAAAATGGCAAAATTTGTGGGTTTAAACTTGAAAGATCACATGGCTCCTTTTGCAAAAGGATGCTAAAATATATTTAAACACTTCAAATACCAATATATAAATACTAGCTTCCAAGTAGCTTTTGAGCCTTTTTATCTCAGCATAAGCTAAATATCATAACGTCTGCACTTTCCAATGAAGAAGAGTTTTTTTTACTTCAGTTGTACTTTAACCCCTACATTAGACTGTATTTGAAAAACTCACTAATATGCCTTAAAAAAAGCTCCAAGGAAACCCTACAGTAGAGTCTGAGCGCGTTTATCTCATTTCACATTAGTTAAGGGTAAGGCTTGCATGTAGTGCCATATAATCAGTGGGACTACTCCCATTAGTATGGCAAGCAGGATTTGGCCCTTTGTTTGTGATTACACATTCTCTGCCTGGTCTGTTAGACTGAAGGGTATAATAAAATTAAACTATTGGATTAGAACGGTAATTTCCAAACACAAATCAGCAAGGGAACATGATTACATTTGCTGTTGGAGGATAAAGTGAAACATTCCTATTTCTCTCTTGGTGTATCTAGGCTGCCTAATAGAAGTAATTGTGTGTATCCAGAACAAAATTGTGAAAAAATGTAAAAATACGGATAGAAAAATGTGTTCCTGAAAAGAAAGAAAAAAATCCCACAGATTCTTTTGATTCTACTTGACATTTAGATCAGCAATCGTATCTAAAACCTACCAAAAATCATTAAGGCTTGCTCCTGAACAGATTTCATCTGTGTGGGACTAGGAATAGCTTTCCGTACCCAAAAAAGAAGCCACCTTTTTCTTTTCTTGGTGAACTAGGATTGTGACTATAGCACAATATGCTGTGGAAGGGGAAATGGCTTGCAGTTTCAGTTAGTCTATAGCTATTAGGAACTTAAAAGATCATCCACCCCTGTTTACCTTCAGAAGATGATGAGAGCATGGTTTACAAAACAAATGTTACTATTCAGCAGTTTGTTGTTAAAGCTGGTGTTCAGTAGTCAGAGCTAGCTTTTACAGGCCATCAACCAAACTCTCGGAAATTATTGAAAATTGCCCTATTGAGTTATGCACATTTTGGATCCATCTCACAGCAATTTGCATTTCAACTTCTACAAAATTCTTTGCAACATAACAAATTAAGCTCTGTGCTTTCTGTCAGGATAAATAGCATAAAGCTCATTTAACAAAGAAGCAGAACTAAGGCCACAAATGATTCTTGCCTTTCCATTTGCAGTTGGATATCTAGCACCCTTTCAGCCCTATAAAAACCATTTCCCCACTATATTTCTAGTTTCCATTCCTCTCACAGTGGTCCTGGACATCTCAGAGTCTTTTGCACCATAATAGACTACAGTATACTTTCTTTGTAACCCCAGAAACATGTCATATTACATTTTTTGCTCAACTTTCCCGTTTGTTTTTTTTTTTAACCTACCATGTAAAAGTGCAATCTGCACATCTTTCAGAGCATATTCACTTCTGCAGAGCAATATAAAGCCATCAGAAATGCCCTACTGAGTCAGACAGTGGTCTGTCTAACTCAGTGTACTGTCTCCCACAGTGGCAGCAAGAGATGCTATATAAAGAGAGCAGATGAGCCTGGCCACTACCTGCAGTCCCTTCCCTTCTCAACCCCTTGGCAGCCACAAGTGCTGGATTAGGGATATTAAAGAATACATCCCCACCTGTTCCTTTTAGGATCTGTTTATGGACCTACTGTCTCTGAATCATCTAATCTCTTTTTTAATTTGCCAATACTATCTGCCTCCACAGCTTCCTATGAATTTCAGAAATTCAGTGCCTGTTGTTTAAAAACTATACTTTAATCTGTTTTAACTGTGTGTTCCACTAGTTTCAGTAAGAGGGATGGCACCTGGTTTTAACTGTGGGCTTTGGTGACTTAGAGCTCTGTTTTCTGAATTCATCTTACCCCCTACCTCCAGGATTTTGTAAACCTTGATCACATCTCACAGCCGTCTCCTCTTCAAGTGGAAAAGTCCCCACATTTTCAAAATCTCCTCATTAGGCATCTTCTCCATCATCTTACTCATTTGAAACCTTCCTCTGCACTTTCTCTTATTCTGCTATGCCCTTCTTAGGATGCAGACACCAAACATACTACTCAAAACATATCTCTTTACAAGGGTGTGTGTAGCAGCAAAATCACAGAATCACATCATTCTGGCTTGCATGCAACACCTTCTCTGCTGGTTCTCAACATCCTGCTAGGGTTTTTTTGGCTGCCATTGTAGCAAATATAAGTGGGAAGTGAATATTTGACGTGGTTTGTCTTAACATGGAGGGGGAGGAAGAGAAAGAAGTAGTTTACTTAAGCTCTAAATTTTTTAGGATGGAGTCTTTAAATAATCATTTGAACACAAGCTGCAAACTGAGCCATTCGACATTTTTCTTGCTTTTTTACAGGTCAGGGATTTTCTCTATTCACAGTTTAAGAAAGCAACAGAAGGGTAGTTCCAATGGTGATTAGGATGGTTTATGGTTAATGCCAGCAGTGTATGGTTAGGAATGAACAATAGAGTAGATTACCTTAGAGAAGTCTGCTTAAAGTAGCTATTATGTGGTTTATTCTTGTTGTTTTTCAAATTAAGTGATACTGAAACTGGATCAAGATTCAAGAAAGGGAACAGAGAACAGGTATAAAATGTATACTCAGTTAAAATGATACTCAAATGTTTTAAATACTCTGTCATTCTAGCGGCCAATGGAGGTCACATCAAACTCCTTGCATACTAAATAAAATGATAAACACTTTCCCTTTGTCTGATATGCTGCAGCTGTTGCAGCCTTTTGGTGTGATTTACTTACAACACAAGACATTTATGTTAAGGCAGATAGGCACAGTGCTCACTGTAGGATTAACTAGAGATGTGAGTGGAACAGAGGGGACTGTGCACCAGCCCTTGACCAGACACGAAGTCAGGACGTGGCCAGGATGTGCGTGCGCCTGGATCTGGGAGACACTTCTGGGCCTTGCACAAGTGTGTGCTCAGAGAATGAAGAAGAGATCTGGTGTCTATTGTGCACAGCACATGCTGGCCTTCCTGCAGCAATTGGAAGTCCTGTTTTGCCTCATCCTACAGGCAGCCCTGACTACTTTGTTCAATCTTCTTGCTTGACCTAGGCACGTGGTATTAGGTGCAGTAATAACACAGACCAAAAAGACAATCTTTGTTTCTCATTAGTTCACAGGGCGTGTTAAATGGGATGACAACATTTTTCAACCTCTCAAATGACTGTGAAACCAGCATTGCTGAAGGATCCATGTACTACTGTAAAGGAGCTATATATGTCCTGAAAAGGACAGACAGCTGGGTAGGAATAACTGTTCCAGTCTGTTCAAAATGGAGTAAACGACATTTTTCAACAATTTCATAACATAAAGAATACTGAAAGTATATTTGAATAATGTAGTATGATACTAAGAAAATAAAAGAGGACTATTCAAAAATATATTTATTTTCATGGCAATCCCTTTTAGATCATCAAGTGTCCTCAGAGGAAGCTGTATAAAAAAAGACACAGAATTGTCTCCCATACTTGCTAATGACTTCCAGTGATATTCATCCTTCAATTTCTTTGTCATTAAAATAAGTAGGTAGGTAGAAATTAAATACTTCAGAAAAAGAAGAAGAAAGGAAAATATTAATTAAGGATTAGGTGAAGCTTGTTTAACTGAACACATGATTAATACTGTAGGAAGGAAACACATACGTGCTGTACAGGAAAGTACCTACAGAGTTTGCTGTACTAAAAACTCAACCTACCTCAAGGCATTGTGGTGAAGTAAACAGATATGTTTTAGCTACAAGAACATAGCCTTTAGAAATTGGTGGGGTTTGTTCCCATAAGGTCTCTGGAATTTACAGTAATATCTTTTTTCATCACACAGTGATGAAACTTATATTTCCATACACTGTGTTAGGATGAAAAGTTAGATCATTATGTTCAGGAAATAGAAGAGAGAGCTTGAAAGCCTTTTAAAAACATATTGGGAAGACATTTTGCTGTTATATGTAACAGCAATTCAAGTAAAGGCAACTGATTCAAAAAAGATATAAACCAATCCTCTTACCTTGCTATAACCCACAGCATTCCTCAAGTCCTTCTGGAAAGAGAGTCGATAGTACTGGAAATATTTTTTTGTTTTTATGACATCCGATACAGACAAATTTAGAAATCTCACAGAAAAAGGCTATCTGCAACATTTTCAAGTTGTGTGGCAAAAAAGTTTCAAGAAAGACAAGGTCCTCTAAGCCCTGTGTCTATGTGTGGGCTGTTAGTGGCATGAGGGAGCACTACCTTACACTTGTGAGAATATTTGCCCAGCTCTATCTGACAAACAGACCTGGAAATGAAAACTGCCATGATACTTCAGTCCAGCAAGGCACCAGTGGAGTTAATGCATTTCAGCTGAATAAACTGCAAATATATATAACGTGGCATGTATAGAAAGGCCAGTGAATCTTTAAAGGGAAACAGGCAGAGCTAATAGGTTTCTTTGAATATAAACATCAGTATATATTTTTGTGCCTCAACTCAGCATATTCTATATGGGTTGTAATTTTAAAATTAGTGGTTGGAGGGAGAGATAAGCACCATCAATAAATTAAACTGTAACCCAGCGGTTTAGTCATGAAAGGTTAAAATAAACTTGCTTGATTGATTATGAATTTTAAACAGTTTTTCTTCAATGTAATCAGTGCTCTACCAATGTCATTGCTCATTAAAGAAAAGATTTTCATTCCAACATTTGATTGAGGATGTTTTTTCTCATTTGCATTTTGCTTTCTACCGAGTAAGCATCTTGCCTTCAGAATTATTAGATTTTTTCCCCCCTTGTCTGTCCATAAAAGCCGTAAAGTGGGATGGAGCAGTGATTTAGAGGGATACTACATAAAGATTGAATGAAGATATTGACTACCAGGCCCTAATGCAAACAGGACTGTCTGATGGACTGCCTTTGACAGAATGATGGAAGGGGGCCTTGTGGCCTACTTAGCTGCCCTTCTAATTGGCCTTTATGAATATTTAATGAAATCAAGATGAAATTCAATCAGAGCTTTTACCTGCTGAATCTTAGGGAAAAAAGCAGGATATTATTAGATTTTCCTAGCCCTTGTATACAATAAAACTGTAGTGAAATGTCTGTGTGTTAGTCAGGTGGCTGAGATACGCTTTTTATCCAGGGACTTGGTTTCTTCCAAAGGAATTAAGCTTTTTACCAGAAAAAGCAGCATGATTTTCCATTTGCATGCATCACTGGTATTTTATTACTGGCATAGTATAATGTTTAAGCCATAAACAAGCAACAGCTATTCTCTTTGAAAACATACCCTTAGCAAACTCTTAGTCTATGCCAATTTGAAGCCTTTTAGGGAACTTTGAGGTCACATAATAGTTTCAGAACTACATAATGTTGTAGCCTAATATTTTGCACCACATTGGTTGATATATGAGAGAAAATTTGCACTATCTCATTTCTCAAACATAATCTAGGTTGCATCAATAACATTACATTATAGCAATGAGGTATAAAACAGTCTGACAGGCTCCTGCTGTAGTACACTCTTACATTCATTTAAATGTAGATTTTGTTTTTCTGAGTGGAATGCCAGAAAAGCTTTTCATAGAAGCACAATGGACAGATTAATCTATAAATGGTAAATTCAACAGTGAAGAAGGTTTTCCCCATTTTTAGTATTGTGAATTTTATCTTTCTCCCCAAAGATAAGCTGTTTATTCACAGTATGTTGCTTTTATGCATTTTCAATATCATTTTTTTGGACAGAAAGGAGTTTGGTACTCAGAGATAAACACAGCATGTTAATACTAAGCAATTCATGAGTAAAACCTTACAGATGTGAGTAAATAGGAACAGTTCAATATCATTATTTAAAGGCTTGATTTCTTTAAGAAAAATTACTTAATAATGCTCCCTTGGATCTCTGATGCTGATGTCACCACATATGTAACACCTACTTGAGCAACAGACAGGTGCATGGCATTATTAGGTGGGGAACAGATGTGTGGATACCTCGCTTCCCTCAAGTTTTTTAGATATGAGCAACTATCTCTTCTTTAACACACATACTAATGGTTATGTTATTAGGATTATTTATACAGGGCTGTGCATGAAGACTGTGTGATAAACTCCCAGACTCTGTGAGAAGTGTTTAGCCTGGTTCTTGTACTACCATGTGTCCAGGCAAATATCAAGATTAATAGTAAATAATGAAATAATATCTATTCTGGAGGAGAGCCCACGTCTGTGCATTCCAGCTTCTTGCTCCAGCAATGCCCAGTGGTAAATACTCAGAGGATTGTTATCCAGGTGGATCCCTGACTCTGATGAGCCTCCACCTTCAGTCACACTGTTTCAGTCTCCACCATAGGGCAGGGCTTCTTGAGGGCCTCCACAGGGCCTCCATGGGTTGCTGTAAGAGCTAGAAATAGTCAGAACATAAAACAAATAAACAGAAAAAAGAGAGTGATAAATATACAGCAAACCAGAACATACTGGCAGCACTGGTATTTCTGTTGGTATTTCACTGAGCTACACCTGTGTCTTGCTTTACTGTGAGGACATGGGCTGAGCTGAGACTAAATATTACTTGGCCACAAAAAGCACCATAGCCCTGAAGAAGCTGCTAGAAAAGCACAAGGTTAAAAAAAGAAGGAACTTTCCTGTTCAGCTCTTAGACTGATGCATACTTTATCTTCTCACTGTATTTTTTTTCTTCTCCCGTTCAATGGTGTATGAGCTGTGAAGCTTGAGAGTTGGGAATTCAGAAGCAAAATCTGAATTCACACAGGAAAAGCAGTTCTTCCCTAAGCCACATTCCTTCAGGTAGCTCTTTACCCAGGGGACAGTCATCTAATGTAAACAGCAGCCTACACCCTGATGACTAAAACCATTTTAGAAGCAAACTAAATGAAGTTATATCAGCATATTTTGCTTTTTGAGTCTTCTCAGTGTCTACCAATAATTGAAGGATGGATAAGAGAGTGAATGCTCATGCATGTATCTGCATGAATGAGTGCTGAGCTAAGAAAAATAAATACTTGACAGTCTTTTAGAGGCTAAAGACTTTGTATAAAGTCAGGTACAGAAGTGGCAATGAAAGTGTAAGGCTCTCCACATCAATCTTAGTTTGACTTTACATGAACTGTACACATGGATGAGATATTTCAGTCCACTGGTGAGAGTGGGTCCTTTGCATCTTATTGTTCAAAGCCCTTTTGTAATCTATCCACATGAAAGATGTAGAAAGCACAAATCTTTTCATACATCAGAGAAAAGAGCATGCACCAGACACTGAAACTGAAAAGTACCCTCGAAAGCAATCTTTCTGAGTAACTACTGAGATTATTTTGTGAAGCTTTGTTTAAATCGACTGTGAATATTAATATGGATTTCAGTAGATTGGACATATCAGTTTGTTTTCAGATCAAACAGATATGCAGTGGATTTCCACATAGAGAACTGGCTTGCTTAGTTAAACACAAGTTTTTATGGTGATAATTGAAAAGAAAATAGAGTTTTGCATAAACACGGTCAAAACAAAAACAAAAACAAAACACCACATTTTGATGCAGTGCATAGAAAGATTAGTCGACTTGCTTTCTCAGAAACTATATCCAAGATACTGGTAGCCTTCGGACAGTGAAAGCCATGACAGTGAATGATAATTTCTTTAATGTTTAAGAATTCATTCTGTTCATCCCTTTGTTAAAATCAAAATTTATTTAGCATCCCATTTTAACATCTCACTATTCTGCACTTGATGCCTTGGAGTTTCATCCAGCTCTCACTCTTACCTGAACCCTTAAAAGTGACCTCAGCAGCACTAAGGCAGAATATAATTTACCAAGTGAATGATATGGTATGAGGCTGATAATGAAGTTATGTTTGAGTCAAAGTCAGCTATTCATGGGGGATGCATTCCTTCCTGATGTTGATCAGAAATGAAAGCAGATACTTTATATTTGGGGAGGATTGCTAATGGTACTGGAGGTAACATGAAGGTGGTAAAGCACACCAGTGACTCTTCTAATATCCCAAAAGGTCAGAGATGAGTGAAATGTGTCCTGATTTAGGCTTAATGTGTCTCAAATAGAATTTTTTTTTGTGCTGTATCTCTATATTCTCGCATTACCTCTTGGCAGAAAATTCTGTAACCTGAGAAACCAGTGGTATCTAGAAATCATGGGTTTGATCTGAATCTCTATTCGCCCTGAGCAGAAGATCAAGTTGCTCATTATTTTCTGGCTAGTCACCAGTGTGTGAGCATACAACAGAAATCAGCTGGTATTCCAGAAAATTAATATTTGCTAACATTTCTGAAATCCTACACAATTAAAATGAAATGGGTATTATTTGCTTCTTCATGTATAGATTTAGAGCCTGAGTAGCATCAGGAAGTTTCTTTAGAGGCCTTGGCAAGGTTAGGAGTGGACTCTGGGGCAAGAAGCTAACATGACCGTCCTCTTTCTCTGTTCATCGCAGAGTTGGGGGAAGACGTTTTAGGGGTCAGGCCAAGAAGCAAGGAATAGGTGGAGTCACCTGGCAAGCAAGGGCAATTTATTTTTCAGGACAGGAAGCAGAAACAGCAGGTGCAGAGGTTGCAAAGGCACCTTTCAGTAGCCAGTGCAAGAACCAGATGCGGTCTTAACAACTTGTTTTACTTGAATGAACCTAAACCACTTTCAACACAGCTTTGTCTGCAAAACCATTATGATATTAAGTTGTATCAATGTTTACTTCAGTATCTTGTATCTAATCACGAATTCTAACATGCAGTATGATAAATTAATAGTGGTAAATGGCAGTCAGCTTCATTCTTTTGTACCATTACTTACTGTCTGTGTCCTTTTTTTTCCCCCTGAATTAGGAGGCCCCAGTCTTTGATATATGTTCCATCGATAGAGTGCAATATGTCCACAACACTTGTTCCATCTCTTTCAAACAGTTAACACTCTTTGAGATGCAGTGACCAGAACTTAATCCAGCAGGTAAAGAAATATTTATAACATCTCGAGTACTATTCCTGTCTGATAATCAACTCATATCTTTATGCTTTATAGAATTGCTGTGCAGTTCACTATATGTAATATATTTTCAGATCATTTGAGGATATGTACTACCTGGAAGCAAAGTTCTGTGACTGTATTATCTGGTGCTTTGTATGCCTAAGATGCGAATTCCATTTCCTGGATCAGGCAGAAATGAAACCAATATCCGAACCACTGCATTATCTATATACAAACTCAGAATGCTCTGATTTCTCACCCTCAGAACATGACATGAGATCTTTCCTCAACTGATGTGGCATTAAGTTGATTAGAGATATTTTATCTAAGAGTATCTCTGGACTCCGGAGCTCAGCAGTTAGAGCTTGTTCCCAATTTGGTTTAGTTTAATCCTGCTGTTCCAGTAGAACTTCACCAGAGGGTCTTCTCTTTTTCACATTTTGTAGAAAATAGAGCTGAGCTGTAAAACAACATTCAATCCCAGAAATTCAATTCCAATCCAATTAATTTGATTCCAATCAGAATTGCACTCAACAGTGATGAGCAAACATTTCTAAAAACAATGCAGTAAGCAGCAAATACGGCATGATGCCAATAAAGGGGATGCTTGCTTTGTGCATCAGATCAGAGATCTTTACAGAATTAAACTTCCTGGATAGGTTAGATACACACCTATTTACAGAAAACAAGGGGAAAAAGAAAGAATATCCCAACTTCGCAAATGGAAGTGATCAAGTTGACAAATTATCCCCAAAGCCTAAGAGGTGAAGTGAAACACGGTTTGAGATGAGATATGAGACCTTCAGCTGGTATAAATCAGCTAATGCTGTAACATCTGAAGAGTTGGCCCAACATCCTTGGCCTGGGATAGGAAAAAAATTTTTGTTCAGGAATTCCAGCAAATTGGATTCTTTCACAGTAGCTATTATTATGAAGAGAAAAGGACAATTAAAGGGGAGGAGTGGCATGCTAATATTAATAATATAATATGAAACAATCAATATAAATTAATTCCAGGATACAGGGTATAAATGTTTCATTGTCATGAATCTAAGAAGTAGGATGCATTTCAACTAGAATGCATAGGAAAAACAATTACACAGATGCATGTACATTATTGCACTGCAAGATAATAAATGAAAACCTCAAATTATTACTAAATAGCTACAATTCTTTCCCCCCTCCACCTTTTTTTTTGTTTTGTCAGGAACAATGACTATGTTTATGTGCCAAAGGAAGGCAAATATGTATTAGTCAGACTGCTGGTTCAGGACTGAAGCCTGTGACAGTATCTTTAATAATATACAGTATATTTAATATCCGCTTTTTTGCGTCCTGCACAACTTATAATTATTGCCAGCAGGCAAAAATGGAACAGTAGAGGAAAAGAATACAGTAGAAAAATCTTCCCTGATCACTAACAAATGGCATGAAAAAGATAGGCAGAACGTATTAGAGACAGTGTTTGGATTCAAGTGAGTGGAATGAGAATTGTACGTATACTGTGAGACAGTTAAACCATGAAAAGGTCTTACAAAATCTCCATTACATCGCATGAGATGGAGGGTTTGTAAGATCTAAAAACCTAAAGCAAAACCAGTTTCAGCCTGCAGGCCCCTTTGGAGTCTGGACTGTGCAATTACAGGTACTGCAGATGGTGGAAAGCTGAAGGCGCTATTTATTTTTTGGTGGCAGACCAAAAGTACTGACATAGATTTAAAAAAAAAAAAGCTTCTTATTTGCTTTAGTCTCTGTGTGCCCTCAGCACTGCATTCTGTGGTTGCTTAAAAATGGACAGGTTTTCAGAAAACTAACTCCAAGTTCAAGGGCCAAATTCTCTGCTGGCATAACTCCACCAGCACTAATGGTGTTAAGCCAGCAGAAAATTTGGCTCCAAATGCTGTCTGGTTGGATAGTCTGTCGACAGATTCCAAGAAGCCCAGAAATTTTCAGCACAGTTTATCTCAGGGCAGCTAGAACAGTGTCTGAGTATGAGCTGTGGTTTTCATCGTAAAAACAGGACTAGAGATGCTCTAGGGTATGGAGTGGAACCACACCATTTATCTATGTTACTAACCATTCACTTTTGGGGAACTTGGCTTAAATTTGTAGGAGCTCTGCAGTCAGGAGTTTAGCAACCAAGTGTTATTTCTATTCCCTTAATACAGACACCTGAAAATCACCATACCAGGGACTCCTGATTCCACTATGGAAGTCTCTTCAGGTGACCTTCCCAGCTGGTCAAACTCAAGACATGCTGATAGTGCTGTGGTAGGGTGGGCAATCTGTAGTAACGGCCTGTCCATCCTGGGTTACATCGCTAGATAAATTTATTTCAGAAATACTCTTTCTCTTTTTCTGGACTTCTAAGGACAATGTATGTTGGCTCTCCATAGTGTTAGATGCTTCAGCGACTGATATTTGTCATTCTTAGTGCTTTTTGTTTCCTTTCAGACAGGTATAATGAGATTTGTTCTCTCCATATTTCCAAATTCTTTTGGATAGTAGATGTTTGTAGGAATTAGGACTAATTGCATTGTTAAAGCCAAAGCTTGTTAGCTTTTGTTTTAATTCAATGGTCATAAAATGTAATTATTAGAGAACTAAAAAAATGACAAAGATATTCAAATATGACCATTTACACATTTACAGACAGTAACTGGAACCAGTTTAACTGACTGGCATTACCTATTTTAGTTTGTTGGGTGCAAATGGATGTGAACCTCTTTAATGTAGAGTAAATAAGTCCAAATATAACTGACATGGAAAATTTACTTGGAGAGACATTTTGATTCCAAAATGATTCTCTACAAATACGGCTGCATCCAGATAACTGAGGCTGCAGGTTGCCACCCATATTGTTTATTTTATTGTGCCTACAAGTCCCTCATTAAAGAATGTTGCCCTCTCTAGATTGGTAATTTTGGCCCAGACCATTTAGAGAAATCCTGTTTCCTTTTCTAGTTTTAATGCTGTACAGCTTTTCAGTTCTGTCTACTCTTTCTATAAAATCTCTGATCTCCAATTTCATAGAAGCAGAATAAACAGAATTTTTTTGTTGTTATTCATTTTTTATTTTTTCACTGCTACAGCCGCAGTCTCAGAAAATAATTTAGAGAAACATGGTAACCCCTTCTCCAAATAAAAGCAGGCACTCTTTCCCTCACAGTGTTCCTACCAATGTGGACATAAATTCCAAAGGGCTCTTTACTAAAAGGGCTGATGTGAGAAAAGAAAACTCAGTGGTTTTCACAAGCAAGCCAAGGCTCACTGGCATGCTCCCAACCGATGCTTTCACTGGCACTGGTGCCCCATAAGCACTGAATTCATTTCCTGGTACCAGTCTATTTATGATTCTCATGTGAGGCATGACAGTCATTCATCTTTCTCGCAGGACAAGCAAACAGGGCAAGACCAGTACTAACACTGAGCATGTTGTATTGCTCAGTACCAGATTTATTGGCATCGTATCTTTCAAAGTAACAGGAGGTAGCTCAAAGCCACCCTCTACAGCAGCTGTTTAATAAAATTTATCTCTGCTAGTCGCTTTCATATTTTAATCCCAAATCAACCAGATTAGGGAGAAGGAGCACTACAAGGAATAGAGAACTGCATAGACAGTGATGAGATGGAGAGCTTATTTCACGCCTTTCAGCTATTGCCAATTTTGCTGACACCCCATCCAGTGCTATAGGGTTCAAATTCTCCATTCCCTTCCTCAGCCAGGTGTGCTCTTTATTTCTGAAACATATCTGTGACTCAAGGAGAACATGCTAATCTGTTGTTTTATTGGAAGAATTCTTCTCACCTAACTTTATCAATTAGAGTTAAGCATCTAATTCAAACTCAGTAACAAATTCAAATTCAGTAACAAATGGAGGGAAACAAAAGCACATCTACAGGGCAAAATACTCCACCTGAGCTTGTTGTTTGCAATAGGTAAGACTAACTGCCCTTTCAAAGTGCCTGTTTCTCTTATTTTAAACGAATCCTAGTTGACCAGTTTAGCTTTGATGTGTATCCTTTAAAGATAAATGAGATGGATCCCATATACACCGACAGACTTGTCAGACTGCCTTTTTTTAGAATGTGTCTATAAAGTTCTCCTTCAAACTTACCGTTTGAGCATCTGTAGATGGCCTGGTAACGCTGAAATCCTACTGACTATAGCAAAGCACAAACTGTCAAGTTTTATGGTTTCCCTTCAGGTATTTATCTACCTATGCCTCTAGCTACACAAATTAGAATTAGTTTTACCCTACCATTTTTATTTTACTGATGTCTACTATCTCCTAACTTACTTAGTATTTCTTCTCCTTAGTATAATAACTGGACAGAAGTTATTATCAGTTTCTACACTAAAACTGCACGATGGAGTTATAGAACTTCTGGGTGAAAATGAGGGAATGCTTTTGCAAGCAATGGCTTGAATCTCCTGTTCAGAACAATGAAATCACATTTTTCCCTGCCTTTTCTTGCAAGGTTTTCATTTACAAAGAGGCTTCACCATCCCAACAATTATGTGGGAAAAATTGACCCTGTGCCTGTCATTTCTCACATGAACCGCTTTCATGCAGATGTAATTTTTTTTTAATGTACATGTGCAAGTATAACTAACATCAGGTGTGTCTAATTCTGCTGAAGTCTAGTAGTGTTTCGATTTTTATCTGTGCCTGGAAGCTGGAGTTATTGATATACTTATATATATCTATAGATATATATTTGTTTTTGTGGTTTACTTGTCCCTCATGGGTCAATTATGATGTAGTATGATGTAGCTATTTTCTTTTACCTTCTTTGTACTTGTTGTTGTGAAAGCAGAACAATCTATGAGGAACAGATATATTAACAACTTGAGCGTGCATGGACCTGATGACTAGAAGGTGCATGGACCTGATGACTAGGAGGTTATAGGTCATTCTGTCAGTGTTTACATCCCTCTGTCTTGGTCTCCAGTGTGGCTGAATGTTTTTGCCCCAAAGCTGCAAAAGCATCATGACAGATTTACCTGAACACATCTTTGTCAAAAGTTTTCCTAGTTACTGAGCTTACAAACTTCTAGTGAGAGTATTCTTAACACAATTCTGTTCAAGTACAGTAGCTTGGTTTGGGTTTTTTCCTTCATCATTTGTGGGAATTTTTTTTTTTTTTTTAAATCACAAACAAATTGGTTGTGTAAGACCTGCTTATGCATCTCAAATTTCTGCTTGACTGTACAACCAATATACCATAAAGGAGCCCCTAACCTCAATGCTGAGCAGGTTGCTATAAGATAAAGCCTCAGCAATTGCTATATGCTCATACTAACGAATACAGGTATCTGGCACAGACAGCAGTGGTGGATTTCAAGCTGCTGGAGGTGATGACTTTAGAGGCACAGAGAGAAGATCAGAAATTACAAAAAAATTCCATTCCAGACTGTTAGGAAGGACTCTTGTTTCTTTCATGCCTAATTCAAAGAATTTGCCCTGTTGGATGTGTGACAATGTTTGTATCAAGAGTTCTTCCTGTTCCTTCAGGAGTCCATCTCTCACATTTCTTCTGATGTGTTCTTCAAGCTTTGTCTTCTCAAATAAGTGAAGTTAATTGGATTTCAGAGAATAAACAGAACAAAATGTGTTCAACCCTTAACCTCCTTTCCTTTTGCTGTCTCTCATAGAAGTTATGTCTGTTAATGCTAACTGGCTTTCTGATTCAGAAAATCATCCTTCTAGAAGGGTATTACTTATGAGGCTATATTTAGTGCCTCTTGAAATTCATCTGGCTTGTTTCACTTGTTATTTCTGCTTATGTAATGTGGCTTAAGTATTTCAAAACTGCTTTTGCTATTTTTAGATTTTTTCTTGTTCTATAGCATCTCTTGCTAAAGAGACTTAAACCAGAAACAAAAGTTTCTGCCTCCTTTCTTTACTACTGTGTTGGGCATCTTCCCACCAATATTAAGTTTAAAATGCCTACTCCAGAAAGAAGCATCAACAACCAGATGCTTCTGGGTTGTAGCTGTCCTCATGTGCCTTCCACTCTTTACAAACTTTAGTGGGAAATTAATTCCACCTGATGAGAAACCATAGTTGAGACCTTGTTCAGGCCACCAAGCTGGGCTCTTTTTTACTGGCTGGTGGCAGCAAGAGAGCTCTAAAAGATAATACAATCCTAAGACATATATCTGAGTGAAGTAGAAAGTTTTATCCTATAGAAGTTATTTTCTCCCTCCATTGATGACTAGCTTACACTAGATGGCTAGTTTCTAAAAATCCAAGGCTGTGAAATCAGTCAGTCCTATGCAACATGGAATACTCACATACAATCATACAAAAATAGCAAAGAACCTTATCCAAATCAGTGCACCAATTATGTCAGAGCAAGAAAGATAGCTAAACTTGATTTGGGCTGCCTCAATAATACTTTATGTTGCCAGTGGCTCTGGCATGGCATCTTTCTGAGTGAGAAGTCCAAGTGGTATCCTTATCCCAAGCTTAGGAGCTTTAGTCTCCAATGAACATTTATCACTAGTTCAGCATAGCTTTCCAGATGTGTTATAATGTTCTCACTATAAAGATGCAGGAAAAAAACCTGTGCTGATTCCTGAACAAGGCTGAAAAATTTTGGCACTCAGGGGGCTACCCTCACTGTCACACCGAGGCATGTATGTTAAGGGGCTGATCACCTTAGGTTGACTGTATAGTGCTGAGAGTTGCTCAGAGTAGGAGCCTCACATCTGTGTTCTGAATTGCCCTCTGGTCTTTCTTTACATTATCAAAGAGGGGGACTAGCCAGCTAATAAAAGCTCCTAAACTGAGTACCTAAATTTAGATATTATCAATATAGCAGCTGAACTCAAGTTTGAACACTGAATAGATTAATCATTTTGTGTTTCTGTTCTGAAATTGCTCACAATTTACAAGCTACGGATACAAACACTGAGACTTTGTGGGTCTTGCTTCTAGTCATTTTATGAATATGCAGATCTAGAACCATGTACATCAAGTGAGAATTTCTCCTGCAGTCTTTAAAAAAGTATAAAGACATTTTATAAAATGTTTATTAAAAATAAACAGTTATTAAAAATAAACATTTTATGCCCAAGAATATTCTTACTGTTCAATCTCTTTGAGTAAGTATTTTAGAAATAGCCTGGTAGTAATATATTCTATGTGTACTTGGGATCAAATGCAATTTCATCTTGGAGATTTATATGCAATTATTTTATCCAGGCTTCTTCTCCCTTTAGCCATCTTAACAGTGCCCAAGGTTACTTTAGACCAACATTGATAAAATTCATTCTCTGATTAAAAAATAAAGTCTGATATTAAAACTGTATGTACACTGTAAACTTCCATTGTTATAGAGTACTTACTGTCTTGGCTTCATAGGCTGCAGTCTTTGAAATACTGAATTACTCTACAGCTTTCTATATTCTCTTTACCCCTCTGCATTTTAAGAAGTGTTCATATATGGTCATTTTATGGATGCCATTTGAATACCAACGAATTCGCAAATTCTTCTACAAGAAGCAGATGCCAGGAATACAATTATTGCTCAAAGATCTCCTTTAAAATTTCCTGGATGTTAGTAAAACAAAAACTTTTGGAATTGTTTCTACTTTGCTTAAAAATACCCTACTATCTATTATTGTCATTATATTTATTAAGGAAACTATATACTGTGTAGAACAGGTAGAGCACAGTGTGACGTTGATTTCTGTAGATGGGAAACTAGTAACTTACTGAAGATTACACAAGAAGTTTATGGCAAAACCACTAATAGATAACTGGTATTTTAGATATGGCATCATCTACCTCTGATAAAATAACACCAAAACGTCCTGCGAAGGAAGAAGGACTATTGTTCTACAATGAAAAGAAGGAAACAACAAGGATTGTTTCTCTTATTTTATGTCAGTAAATCAGGGTTCTATTCAGGCTACATTGTTAGTATGTTTATATCAAAATCTGCAAGACATTTTTTTCTAGAATTTTAATGAAGCATCACCTAACCAGCCCCACCCACAAAAATTCAACCACTGTTTTAATGAAGTTGGAAAGCAGACGTTCAAATGATACTACATATTAAAGTACATGATTGAAATCACCGGTCTGGAATTATAGCAGATTTCAGCACCGGTAGTTACTGATACTTAATGTGTGAGCACAATAAAGGCAGAATATCCTAGAGAATAATTCTGCCCCAAATAAAAAGACCAACTAAAAATTACAAAAAATCTGTTTAATTTCTTAAATGGACAGTCTCTGCTGAGCTCTCTGTTGAATTGACGAAATAGGTCATAGAAGATTCCCTTTCCAAGACAATGGTCCTCCTGAGGGAACTGAAAACTTGCATCAAAATGTGTAGTGGGTCTGGCTGAGCTGGTTTTCCACACCACAAAGTGTTTTTCTGCCACTGGACAGGTTCAGGAAGGGGGAATTAAATGCAAAATGCATTGAGAAAGGGACTGAACTTTCCCATAGTGGTGCAATGCTGCCAACTGGGCCAGTCGCAAAACGTGTGATTGTGCAGTAGGGCCTTCCCCAAGCCCTTTGGACCAAAGCACTTTCTGGGAAATGAGCAGATATGCAGGAAGAGGGGGTGCTGGAAAAACATTAAAAAACATTTTTAACATGAAGAAGAGCCGAGGAAGGCAAACAGCTATTGTTAGAGAAAGGAGCAGCAACAGTCAGCAGGAGACTGAGAAACACTAATCACTGCTAAATCACTGGAAGATGTCCCCACTAAGCAGAATTGCCACCCCTGCTAACCAGCAGCCATTGACATTAAATATTGTGGAGCTGAGCTCAGTTCTCTCAGAAGCATGCTGATTAAAAATGCCCTGATGAAATGGTGTGTACTGTAAGAAGTGGTACTTAGTATTTTGTCTTCATAATACTTTAAATTGCACTATATCCTCACAAGATATTTTGCCATTCTTCAATAAAAATGGGCGACTGACTTTCTAAAGTACAGAACAGCTGCAGTACTCAGCTGGCTCGATTTTGGGTTTGAGGACACTCAGATATTTTGAAAAAGGCTCTGAATTTTTACTGTTTGTTAGATAATAATGAATTGGTTTTCTTTACCGTACCTGTTTTCAAACCCTGTTAGTGTCTCTTAGTCAGTCTTAATACGCCTTGCCTAATATAAATTAAAAGTTATATAAAGGGCCAGAAACTGTACCTCCTGCATCAGTGCAAGATATTTTGATTCATTTTTTTGACCATGCTGATTTATCATTTCACAGCACTAGCTCCATTAAGGTCTAGAATGGGTTTTCACATCATAAAAGCATCATGTTTTAAAATTATTTGTATTTTAGAACAATTTAAGGAAGTTGTTAAAAATTATTCCAGACTGAAAATGTTTTCTGAAATCAAGGAAAACAAAGATCTGGTAAAATATAGGAAAGCAATGAAAACAATTCAAAAGGACTCACTCCTGATCATATAAAACTGCTTCTGAAAAAGAGGAGCTCATTGGAAGAGTTTTCCTTTTTCTTCCTTACTCTCCCAAATGCTTGTGACGTGCTCTGCACTAATATCGCTTTCTTTGTACTTTGGGGGATTTTTAGGGAAAATTGAAAACTAAATAAATAATGCTCTTGTTATTACTGAAGAAGGCCACATTTTTAAATTTTTTTTTTACGAGAATTCAACAGAAACTTCCCCAACCCAGTGAAACTTACTACAGAACTAGAAGGAAAACATCAAATCCTGCGCTTAGTTGAGCAGAGGAGATCCTCTCTTGTTGTTGTTACTCACACTGCCCATGTGGAATGACCATGTCTTTTTCTGCTTGTTCTCCACTGTGGTTTCTGAGGAGAAAAAAGCCATAGCTATGTACAGGGCTTTACACTTCGTCCTTCTGAGTTTTTATCTCATCTTATCCCAGCCTTCCTTTCAAGCTCTACACCTTTGGTGTAGGAATTTGTATTTGTCTTCTCTGACCCCAGGAATATGCTCTTTACTTACCAGTTCAGGTGAGGTTTAAATACTGTACAGTTAGCAAAGTGAATGAAACGTATAGGACTTCATTGCCCTTAAGGAATTGTTGGAGATGACGGGAATTTTATCCTACTGTCTTCTACTCTGGTGTGTAGAAGGGAAAGGGTAAGAAGGTGAAAGGAAGGGAAAAGCAGTAGGTGAGAAGATTAGGCAGGATTTACCCATGGAACTGGCTACAGAAGAGATACCTGGCACTGCAGCACTCCTGTGAAGTGCCCCAGTAGGCAAGTAGCTACTTGTGCTCTTTGGATGGAGCACATCTACTTAGATGGCAAATATTTTGCAATAGCGTGGATCAAGGACCGTCTCTTGTCCCAAACACTTCAGGGTTTTATCTGACATTGCAGTATCTGAACATCTTCCATGTGAATTTAATATCGGTGGCAATACACATCATTTACTTGAGGGAAATTGAGATTTTCCCTTTACAGGAAAGTTTGCCTGGGCTATCTTGTTGGGGATGGTCTTGTTTGCTTCTTTTATTTTTATTAATATCTTAGATTTGGGGAAGAAACTTGTGGAATCCTTCAGGTGCTGAATGGGGCATCCAGATCCTGGTAGAAAACTTCTCTGAATAGTCCAGGAAAAAACTCACAAGCCTAAAGCAATATTGACAGTCCTAAGAAAGAGCTCTCTTCAAAGCCGCATGTGTTTTGTTTCACTTGAATCTGTAGAGAAACCCCTGAGGCTTCAAAAGAGAGACACAGTAGTGGGAAACATCCCTCATCCTCCCCATCACTCGACTAACTCACAATGTTATGTAGAGAAAGAAGCCTGCCTCAGGAAGAGGAGTGCTGAAATCAATATTTGATCAGATCTGCTTGTGTTTATTGGCATAAAAGAATATTTCATAGAATCATTGAGGTTGGAAGGGACCTTGGGAGATCATCTAATGGATGCTTAATGTTAGTAAGTGTTTTCTAATCTGATTGGTCCTTTTCCATATACAAAAATGGTCAAAAGATACGTCTGCCTCCAGGCAATGATACTGGCTACTGAGGAGCTTATGACAGCTGCTTTCAGTGGCAGCTGAGAGAGAAGTGCTGGTTGGCAAGCACAGTACCCACACTGAGACTGGTTTTCATAGCTCATTTTCCTGGATGTTGCATGGTGTTCACGTATGCTACACTTTGCTTACAAGTAATAATTAATTATGGTAGATGGTAATAGATAATGTAATAGCTAGTCATATTCTAGGTATATTTTACTATACATATATTATACATTATCTTCTCTGCAGTCAAAGCTGCAAAGTAAACTTGGGTAAAAATATCCAGCCTAGCTTTAATCTTTCTTGAGTACATATCAACAGGGAAGTAGCTGGAGCAGAATGGATCTCAGAATGGGCTGAAAAACTTTCTAATGTCACGATAGCATTTCCTCCATCAGTTTACAAGTTCTACTGTTCTTATGCTGTTGAGAATGGGGGATAATACACCTCTCAGAGCTATCGCTGCATATTTGTTATCAAGTATTGCTATAGATAGGTGATTTCCATAACCCTATTCACACCTCATGGAGTTGAAAACTAGTTTATCAGTGCATCTGTAATGAATATGTGAATGCTGTGGGGAGGGGTGAAACAGGACAGTGCTGAAAACAAAGGAAAAAAAAAGACAAATACTCTAAGCTTTGGATGGTAAAATGCCAAATGATAACAGGATATTACATGTTTTGTTAACAGTGGTTTTCTATGAGATGTTTAATATTGGGGAATGGAATAGATAAGCATGTGTGGGAGCAAGGATGAGGAGTAAAAAAGCAGGAAGAGAAGAACAGGTTTGAAGAATCAGAAAGTTGCTTGAAAACTGATTGTATAACATACGTACAGAGACCTTAAAAGATCAAAATGGCTGTTAAAAGTGAAGCTGTAAATAGGAACCTTTAAGAGAGGTTTTCTACATGCCCAGATTGTCATGGCTGTTTTCTCATTTCTGTACTATTGCTTGAAAAAGACTGTAGGATGTCCGAAGACTCAGACAGGGTTGCTGTGTGTGCACAGTAAATCCAAAATGTCTGACATGCATTGCTCTGACTGCAGGGAAATAACTGTACATTACAGGCTGCTTTGGAGGATGGGATTGCTTTTTTTCCAATTCATTGAACAAATGTGTTAAAAAACTAAAATGTGATGCTTTTGTGTTTCAGCAAAACTGCAGGGAAATCACATTTTTTTTCCCTTTCTTCTCATCAACACATTTCCTTTATTCATGTAACAGTAGGTGTCATTTTTCTTTAATTATGCCCAGCTATCATATGTTGCTTTTATTTGTTGAGGATGTTAGTTTCAGGGAAAATAATTTAGACAGTTCCATTTTTCAGGCAACAATACACTAAATCCTGTGCTTACAAATTGCAATTAGATAGGAATTCTTCTTTCCACAATCAAATGTGGCAGTTTCTTACTGGAAAGTAATGATGAATCAAACTTATAGTGTAAAATGGGAAGATCAAAGCATTCAACGAAAATGTAATGAAGAAAATACACTTTTATGGCTTGGCATTTTAAATGTCCTCTGTTATATATCACCGTGGCAGCATACAATAGTATAAGTCTTTCTTTGGGAATGAATACAGATTAACGCAGCCTCATTTTCTGTGTCAGAATTTACTTCTTACTGTGATTATATTTCTTCCCCCCCCCTTTTCCCACCCTCAGACCTTAAAAGTACTTTAAATATGTTTAGCCCGTCAACAAGCCTTTGCTAAAGGGTTTTGTAGCCTTTGGTAATGACTACTAATTTACGTGACTAATTATCCCGGGATAAATAGAGATGAGGTGCTTTAGGATAAGGCTAATCTGCATGTCTGCTGGAAGCTTGAATAGTGTATTTTATAAAGATATAAAACTCAGCAATTCAATGAAATTAAGGTTGTGACAAAAGGCTGGCAAATTCAAAATGAAGGCAAATGCTTCTCTTCCTAAGCTGCTGCAGTTGGATGTGAGAAAGATGCTGACGGCATGGCATGAAAAGAAGCATCACCCCTGATTCTGGAGTTTATTTGGGTCTATGCTGAAGATTGAACAGATTTTGCCTATACTGTTTACACAGATACATATTCATACAAAATTGCATCATGATTTGCCTGTCTTCACCATCCATCTTGTCCCAGTTGCGTTGCCTTATTCTTTAAAGCATAGTAGTTATCCATCTATGATCACCTCACTCCTGATTTATGCCACATTATAAACAAGCAGTGATGTATGAAATTATGTATATACATAGAGCAAAGAACAAAAACATAGTCTGATGTCTCAACCACTGCAAGACCTTATCCCAAAGTTATGCTGGTAACAGAGGGGAAGAATGAAAGCAAAGAAGTGTATCACCCTTTCTGCTGAGCTGAGCAGTTCAGTTTTCAGATGAGCTCTTGAATTTAGAACTTGACCTCCACAACACTATGCAGGGCAATGCACAAGTACTTTAAGAAGTTTAGTCTCATTTGAAGAGTGATTTAAGGTTTCAGACTTCTTAGGAGGCTTTTACAAAGTCAATTGCAGGTAGGTCTAGTGTTGTTCTAAGCTAGAGGGATTCACTTCAGCACTATTCTGCACATTTTATAGATCTGTTAGCAGCTACTTCCCATGCTCATGTTTCCAAATGATTTTGCAATCACAGTTGGTTCTCACCTGCAAGCTTAGAGGTGAGTAAACCTAGACTGTATCTGATCATGTTGACATGCCTTTAATTGTTAGAGTACACACTGTTAAGGTCAGCTGTTTTAACCATCTAATTTCTCAGTCTGAGATGTTAAAAAAGGCCAGACTTCCAGGATGTGCAAAAACCAGACCTGTGTTTAGGTAGTACTCAAAATGTTGGCTTACTTGCTGGAATTGCTTTTGAAAACATGAAGTCTAACTCTCTTATGAGCCTACAATGTCATACTTAAGACATCCAGCGCTAAGTTGCCCAGAGCAGGGAGAATGACAGATTACTCAATTCCCTTTTCAATTACTTAACCACAGGATCATCATTCTACTTCACTCAAATTGTGGTATATTGATTTCTGTTGTGATTCAAAAGATTTTAATTTTTAATAAAAAGTTAGCATGATATTCTCTTTATGTATATAAATCCAGAATAATCTGCTTTTTGCAGACAGGATATTTGAATTGAAAGACCCCATAATACCTATAATGTTTATAAGGAGCTCTCCCTGGGTTCACTTAACCAGTACCCCCGTGCTTAGTTTCCCCACAGGACAGCAGTAATGCAAAAGCCTTCGAGGCCTAGATGAGAGAATTGTAACATAATGAACTTTTACATTTCAATAACCCTTAACAAAAACTGCTAAAAAGCTCCCATGGTATAGAATCAAGAGTTTCAGAATATCAGCTGATGTTAATTACAGGGAAGTAAAAGGAAATTGTTAACCAAAGCCTTTCACTCTTTCCTATCCAAGGCCAAATTAATATTAATAGGTCTAGGTTTTGGTACCGGTAAATACTAAAGAACTTGCCTTTGTATTTGTAGGCTCAGCATATTGACCCCAACTCCATTTTACTGAGAAATGTAGTAACAACTCAGGTGAACAGATTGCCCCTGGAAATGCCAGCCCTCTGTTAACAGAGAAGTCAGGTGTAGAAGGTTTGCTAATGCAACCCACGTCCGGGGCAGTGCTCCTTCTTGAGCAATCAGCATCTTTTAGAAACCCTGTGTCCAGGAAAAAGCTTTTATACCAGCAATCCCAATAGTGATAAAGTTTCTAGATGTTTTTCTGTTTGACAGCTTAACTCTAACCCTGAGCTTCCATGGAAAAGCTACACAGTGTAACTTGGCCTGAGTATTAAAAGTAAATTTATTGGGGACCCTGTGTACTTTCTGGCACACTTCCCAGGAAGGGACTAATCAGTAAAAAGCCATTCTTCACACTTGTTCTTTGGCCTGTCCTCTGTGACCTACTTTCTTGACTAATCCTGTGATTTTTATCCCAGTCAATACCAAATTGCCTCTGTTTCTGGCTGCTCCTGACTGGCCCTATAACTCTGAGCTTCCAGGAAGATTTTGGAGGGAAATGTGGAATTTTGAGTGGTTTCTCTTGCTTCAAGGCCTCTGCAAACTCAAAGGACAGTATAAGTAACACCAAAATGCAAGAGCAGTAGCCTCTTCTGTATTGGTAAATGAAGGCTTTTGTGCAAATGAAGTCTTCTCTAACTGATAAAATACAGTAAGATCGGTCTGTGTTGATGTTGAGGTTTGTAGCCCTGAAAGCAAAGAACCCCCTGCCTTACAGTGATGATATGTGAAGCTTTTTTTTGTTGCCAAAAGAGGGAGCCCTCACAGAATTATATATGCTTTTATCCATCTTTTTGCTTTTGCTACTCTTTAAAAAGCTCTGATTTCTAATTTTTTTTTTCTTACAAAACTTGGAATCATTTTGGTTTAGAAGAAAATAAGTTTGTGGCACAGATAATGTCAGCTGTGAGTTTTGACCTCTTTGGGTTCACAATGACAATGACCTTAGGTCACAAAGAAAGAAAATAAGCTTTTCATTTTCAGGGTTATACATCTGGCTGTTAAGTATATGATGTGGTTTCATTAAATACCATATTTTAGCATTCCAGTATCAAGAATAATGATCCTGCCAAACTGGACAATACTGGTTGGGCACTGAACTTATTTTAAATGATACATGACTTTGTGTGCTGTAATTTGTGTTCCATGCAGTTTTCTATTTATGTGAGCTGGAATTATCAAAACTAGTATCTGTTTCACCTCTTAGCCATCCCAGAATGATTTCTTTTTTTTCTCTTCTGAAAGACGGTATTTGAGTGAGTAGGATCTTTCTAGCTTGTCTGATGATATAAGGGGTAAATTAGTGCTGGGTTTATTTGTAATCACTTGTAGAGAGTCATTCAATGAATTTGGAGGGGACTTAGAGAGTTATGCAACCTGTTACTGGTTTTTACCAGTGGATTAAGCTCAAAGCACTGAGGAATTACAGGCACTTTTATTAGTGTTCATCTTTAAGCGGAAAGCTGTTGTCTCAGGTTCTGCAATGGACACTGCAACAAAAAATAAGTTTACCAGAGAGACTCTGTTAAGTGTTGATTCATGGTTCACCCTTATTTCTTTCTGAGCTTGAACTGGTTAAGGAAAACTCTGGCCAAGAGAAATTATTTTAGCTGATCTCTGCCATATTTTCTGAACCTGTACTGTTCCCTAGACTAGTTCCTTTTTGAAGAATTTCTTTTCAGCCTAATGGCTTCTATGACTTGGTGGCTCCAATACCCCATTTGGTATTTTCTCTGTTTTGCACAGTAGCTCTGTTTTCCATTGGGATGTAGTCTGAATGGATTTGACAGTCCAGTGTTTCTTATCTCCCCCAAATCAAAGCCAAACTTACAAAATAGCTTTACTTCATGGGAGTTCAAAGCCAGTAATTGGGCAGTAGGATTTTAAAAATACTTTTATTTGATCATTTGAGATATTTTGCCTTACTATGTTTAAATGCAAATTCATAGGCTCCAGCCTGACCTTTTTTAGTGGGATTTTGATGCTTATGACCAGATTCTCAAAAAATCCATTACTGCTTATAAGGCATTTGGGTGCCTAATTCACTCCTAGGTCAGCTGTTCTTTAAACTGTCACATCCTAGCTGTTGGCAAGACTGGAGATTTATATAGCAGGATTGCTGAATCAGGGTAAAATCCTGTTTAGAAATGCATATTGATGATTCATTGTTAATAGATACTGTGTGAAGACTGGTGTGTGATTATTGTACCACGATAGTGGTGAGATTTGGAGTAAGTGCAAGGAGTAGATTGGCTGAGATAGGAAGGATCACATTTTAGATGATAATTTTTCTTTCTCTTTTCCATTATGTTATTGTTGTCTTTTTGAATATATACAGGAGACAGGGCAGGAGCTAAGTTGACTGCAATCAAACTATGTGCTAAAACAGAAAAATCAACCCCCCCCAAATTTTATGCATTTTATTTAAAATAAGAACATTCAGAGCTAAGACTGAAATGGCCAAAATGGGTGTTTCTGACATTTTATGGATGTTCTGCATAGGTAGTGTGCCTCCAAATATTGGATGCTCCTATATACCATATGTGCTGCAATTCCTAAGCAATACAGCAGATGTTTTAGGTGATCAATTCAGAACTCACTGGCTTTGTTTAGTTCTCCCCATTCCCAATTTTATATGATGTGAATGTGCCTGTCATCATAAGTAGAGGAACAGTTCCATATTTAAAAATCTGTGCATAATTCAAAGTTGACACAGTAGCAATACTAACACACTTCCCAACCTGGAAAATCTCATGTTCTTCAGAGTCCAAAACATCTAGTTAGGAAAAGCGGTGGCCAGTAAAAATTAGCTTTGTGTGGCTTGAATCAAAACTTAACTATTTTTTTGAGTTTAGGTTTATTGTACGAAGCGGATGAAAGCTGACAGTTCTGATTTCTTTGCTGATCAGAGGGCTGGGGGAGCTGGATTGTTTGCTTATTTCTTTTTAAGAAAAGTTTCATCTTATTTCTATGTAATCTTCTCCAAAGCCAGCTTCCTAATGGCACCTTTTTGTCTTCGGTTCTCTAAACACTTGCTTTGCTGCTGCCCCTTGCTTTGCCAGCTCCTAGTCTACAAAATGCCTTCTCTGCCCTAAGAGCTTTTTCTTCTTTCTTTTTCTTCAAGGAGCTTTTTAACAGTAATCCCCAATGATTTTACTTAGTTTTCTAATCACAGGGGCTGGAAATCTATTCGGACTTCATTAAAAAGCTCATTTGAAAATACTGATTCTGTTGCATTGTCTGAACAGTTTTGTTTATTTATTTGGGGACAGAAATGAACTTGAACCTTCATATATATTTTTTCCACTTGTAAATGAGCACAGATATGTATCTGATGGCTCATATAGCAGAGGAACCCTCTTCTAGAGCTATCTGTGCGGAATAAACCAGCTACCTGCTAAGGCCTGCGGAGGCTGGGGCTGGCAGGGGCAGGCTGTGCTCCTGCCCGGCCCCACGGCCCCTCTGCACCCTGAACCCACAGGACCATGGCAGAGGGAGCTACATTTCAAAAGAAAAACTGTTTTCTGTCTTCAGTGCCTTAAAGAAAAAATTAAGCTCACTGGGAACAGGAATGAATCTGACACCTGATTTTGCCACTATAAATTGGAACATTTACATTTGTGTTGGTCTTAAAAAAACCCAGTATCCTGAAGTATAGCTCTCTGACACAATAGAATTCAGGGTAAGAACAAGGATAAATTTTCCTCACATGTTCACCTGTGGAAACTTTGTTCACCTTTCCTGCAACTGTGAAATTGGTTTGAAATGATGGACTGATACTTCCTTATGAGTTACTCTTGACATAGCACAGCTCTTTTGCTAACTAAAAAATACGTACTCTTTCGGAAATCAAAATGCTTTTCCAAGCACTGTGTGTAAATCTTGTTGTTAACATCTAGATAATTAATTTTTAAGGCTAGTATTCACTGGATGTTTGGAAATCTCTTGCGTTTCTTCTAATAAATGAAGAACATAAATAAGGGCAACAGAAACAGTTTAAACGCAGATCTATATTTTTCTGAAAACTGGAGGTTTCAGAGTGACTGAACATTTCCAGATAAAAGGATTTTCCATGTAACTCAAAGAACAACTGCTTTGCAGTAGCTTCATGACTTAGTTACTACACTCTTGGTTAAATATTTGTTACACATACATGAGTAAATCTCAGCTTTTGTCCTCTGGAGATCTGTTTCTGAAAGACATGATCTGCCTTCAGTGATTGTCTCAGCAAGGGGGACTGCAGAAACTCAGCCTTTGGTTGGACTGCACCCTGAAGCAACTGCATATTTGTGAAGCAAAATTAGCAGTTTTGTGTCAAAATTGGTTAATAGGGCATTTGGTTCCCTTCTGTCTTCCCCTAAGTCTCCGTGCTTTGGGTGCTGCTCAAAACTGCCTTGTATTTGTCAGTCACCATGAATGTTTTTTCACAAGTGTTTATTCTGTGATTTTTAACCACTATTAGATAAATATCAGGTAACAGGTTCCCAATGAATTGCTTAAAGAACTGTAAAAGAGTGACAATTTGAAACAGTTAGCAACAAGGCTAATGAAAAGAGAATTTCAGACCTCTTATCTCAGTTCAATGTATAGGACAAATGTTATTCCCTATTTTATTAGAATAACCTGACATGGACTGAAAAGAGGAACAAAATAGTAATATCTGTATGGCTTCATTTTCTTATGCAAATCTTCATTTGAGGCTGCTCTCAGGCAAGCTAACTCAGCTCAGTGGTTTTGATGAACAAAACTTTTATTTTCTCCTTTAACATACCGTGACATATTATATATGACATATATAGCTCTCTTCAACTCTTGTGAATAAAAATGCCTCTGGAATAGTTTTCACAGTTTAAAGCACATGGGTGAAGGGTTTGAGCTAAATTGCCAAATTTCAAAAGTGATATAAAAATGTTCAAATTTGGGTGTATAGTGCTAAATGTTAGTTTTGATATGGGTTACAGCCTGACTGGACCTTGTTCCAAGCTCTGTGCTCAAGATTTTCAGAGGTAGGGATTTAGCAATGATTTTAGCATGTGCCATAGAAAACTACAACAAAATTGCTTCAGAAATGAATGAGAAACTGTTGAGTTTGTTTGCAAAGCGAGATGGTTCTTTTTACCTCTGGGGTAGCTCATGCTCTTTGCTGCCATTTGACTTCTCCAGATACTGCTTTCATGGGCTGTAATTAAATATGCAGTTTTCAGAAGAATGAAGATTGGGATGCTCTGAATCATTTGTTAAGTGAATATGACAAGCAGTGGTCTGGTTTGGAAATAAAATTGATTTTTTTGAGCAAAAGAAAAACTAACTCACTACCATGGATTGTGAAAGGAAACAGACTCAAACTGAAATTAGATGAAAAGCTTGAAATTAGATGAGACCACAACGGTCAGACATATAAATTTATATATTTGTTTGTCCATACATACTAGATTCTAATTTAACTTTTCACTATCATTTTGATCATGTTGTCTTGACTTACATAGAGTAATCTGGGAACTTCGCACAGTATGGGGGGAAAGATTTTCAATAAAGTACTACTCCTAAATTAAATGTGAAAACACACAGGTATTTCTCCTTTCCCTCCTGCCTGTCCCTATTGCAGAAATGTCTTTGGCTGCAGTGGTGCCTCAATACCAGCCAGAGAAGAACCTGAAGGGGTGGAGTTAATTGCCCCCTTGCTGCAAAAGAAAAAATACTGATTTTGTTCAGCTGTTTTGCAAGTCTTTGGAATCAGAAGTTTCCTATCTTACTGGTTTACATTCCCATAATATTAGCAGTCTGAAAATGCAGATGAAACAGGGCTATAGCAATTCTGGTGGATGGAGGAAATTAGGAAAGAGAGAGGAAAGTGAATGTGATGGGAGTGCAAGGCCAGTGAATTTAGAGCTGAAGATTAAAAAATGAAATTGTCCAGTCTGGTGCATTGGAAATCATTTCCATTGACTCTACTCACACTGATTTCATTTGGCTCCTTAAACAGATGCTGCTTTAACTAGGAAATGTGTATGATGCCATGTTTCTATTGGTGACAAAATGCCAGCTTGGTCTTGGATAGGTGTGATAACTTCCAGTATTTCCTAGGTTTTCCTTCTGTAGCTACAACACATAGCCTATATTAGTTCCTTGTCTGTGTGGTGTGTGTCTATACAGTTTTATAAACATTTCCTGCTCTCTGTCCAATGCAGATGTCAGTAGACACAGCTCGATATATACACACCTGCATATACATACATGAATGTTTATATGTGTCTGTGATTGTGTGCGTATATATATATTTATGTGTGCACATATATACAGTTGTAGTAATGGTAAGGGCAAAACTAACTTTCAAAATAGCATAAGCTCTGTCATTTCCTTTTGAATGGTTGGATGAATGGGGCTGTAGGTGTGAGACTGGTAGCTTTGAAATTGGCTTGTGATGGTGCAAATGGAAATCTCTACAGATGGCTTTTGGAGGTGATACAGCCTGTAGCTCTCAGGCACACCATTTTGCAGTCATGAAGTTCTCCCAATATTTACTCTGCTTTGTGTGGTGTGATACAGAAAACCAGCTACTTGGGCTTAACAGGAAAAAAGTTTGGTTTGCTTGTATAGCTGAAATATGCTCTGTTGGATGTTTAAGTTTCTGAGATGTTTGAATGCGAGATACCAGAAACGCAACCTATTATTGAGGCTTTCTTCTAAATAAAGTGGCATGCTTTACCATTGTATAGGAGTCACTCAGCTGCCTTCAAATAAATGTTGCCATCTTTGAGTGGAAAGGGCATGTATTTTGAGTGCTTGCAGAATACCTTCAACCACTGGAACTATGATCTGGAAATTGTTATGCTGTGTTCTCACACAGCTCGCCTGCATCTCTGCCTAACTCCAATACATTAACAGAAAGTAACACCTGAGATAAACACGACCAGTCAATTCCCACAAAATCAGAAGTAAAGTCAGGGAGATCTTTGAGGGGGAGGAATTTAGGCTCTAGGGAGTCAGAGAAAATGGCAACTCAATCATAGGGACTTTTAAACACATAATTCATAAGTCTTATGCATGAAAATGCAATCATTTTTGGGAAATCATGTATTCAGAAGGAATTTACTCTTGTGTTGCATCTTTTATATCTCTCTCTTTTCCTTCCATTTGTATTGCTATCCTTATGGTGTGAAACCACAGGAGTCCTGTTTCTTAAAAGTTTATCAAAGATGTGTTTCTTTTGACTGAGCTCAGGTGTATTAGGAAGTGGATCGTGTCAGTGCTGTAATTCAGAGCTTTGTTTTACAGTTAAGTGCTGCCCTGAGCAGAATTCTAATACAGAGTAGGAGCCAAACTGAGTGCAAACACAAACTCCAAACAAGGAGCTATTTAACTTCTTACAAAGAAGGATTCTTCTAGTTAATATTTGTCGTGTTTCAGAAAACTTCCCAGTAACTCCCTCGGAGTTCTAGGTAGGTTTTTTTCAAAACATTATTTTCTTTGAATTCAAGTCAACCTTCACACCACCAGTGTGCTGGCTATCCTGGCATGATGGCAGTTTGTTAAATTTAGTGTTAGTTGACGTGGAGAGAGTAGGAAAACTGCTACTACCTGGTAGCTAAACTACTCATGTCGGATGCAGATATTGGAAATTAAGTCCAATTTCAAGAAATATGTAGTTATACGCACCAAAAGAAGGTTTGGGAGAAATGATCTGCTGGTCAGAGCACTTGTAGCTGGATATAAGCAGCTGAAATTCAATCTCAAGGTCTAGGTGGGATAGAAAAGGAACGTAAACTTCTGGATTTGTGCCTCTCTTATTGTGTGATCAGAGGCTCCTACAACTGCATGTTTAGTTTTAAAATGGCATATGTTGGGGGTTAATCTATCTTGTCTGTTATCTAAAACAGCCCATAAACAATGGCTGGTTTGTCAATATCCCATTACTGGTATAGGTAGATATGCTTTGTTTCTAATTAAGCACGCATTGAACACTGTTGCTTCCCCCCCACCCCCAACCCCAACAAATGGTGGACTTTCGAAGTTCATAATTGCTTTCACTAATGCTGCTCCTTTCCTTTGTAAGACAACGTAAGATGAGAATTCACAACTACAGAAAGGCTGTGCAATGCGTAAAGTGATCTGCATCATGTATAGATTTTGGTTGTTAATGGCACTGTGTGGGGCCTGTATAGTTTTTCCTGCCCTTGTTTACTCTTTCTTTGCAAATAAATACAATTTAAAGAGAAGAGTTTATTAGCTCCTGCTGCTTACTATGTACTTTAAGACATAATCCGCTGTTTGTGGCAGTACAGTAAGCTCTATAGGCATTAAGTAATTGATGTCACAAGCACAGGATTATAACCACAGCTCTGCAATTTACATAATAATACACCAAACTATGAAAACCTGCATGGTGGTTTGTTACCAAAACAAACCCTTTAAAATGCTGAGTTAAATTGTGGAATGAGTAGATCCCGAACCCTTGCTGTGTAAATACATACACTTCATTTAAAACATGCACACAGCCACAGCCACCTTTTTATTGTAAGACTTCAAAGAGGCTTGATTCCAACCTGGATGTGGGGCAGGTCATGGAGAAATGGGCCCTATGTTCTTCCTTCATTTCATGCTGGCCCAAAGCTTTTGGGGGAAGAGCATAAAAAAGCACAGCCAAAGTATTCTCTATGTCACCCATTCTTTTTCCCTAGGCTGTACTGGAGCAGAAATACCAGTATCTGTGTATGTACTCTATCTACTCACTCTACACAGGCTGCAGAGTGACTAGAGTGTGGGCTATCAGTGTTTTGAATTGCCTCAGCATTTCAGGCTTGAATTAACAAGGAGGATAGAAGCCTATGAAACTGGGAGCTCTGAGTCAAGTTTGCCAGCTGGGTTCAGTAAAGTGATTGGATTTGCTTGCCATATTTTGACTTGGGTTAAAAAGACTGTTATTAACTAATCAGGGATGTCCTTTTCCATATACATCTGAGAAGATGCACTGTATATTCATAGTATACATCATCGAACCATAAAGTTACTACTAATCTACCTTTGTGTTGCTTCACTGAGGTGCGTAATGATGCTTGTTATTTTACAGATGCAGGACAGAAAACTTAAGAGGCTTTGTGTCACCATAACTCTCATTGGCAAAGTTAAGAATCAGTTCATTCCAAACCAGTTCATTCCTCCTCTCCTTCCTTCCAGAGATAAGATAGTCTTAACGACTTTTTGTTGTGATTGTAAATATTTATAGTGAACTGATGGGCTTTTTTTTAGTTCCAAGTGGTTTGGTAGGAATCTGGATACTATCTTTATGAGTGCTCTATATGTAAATAAGGCAACTTATAGATAAAGCACTAGTAGATGTCACTCAAGGATATGTGGAACAGACTGAATTTGTGTGACCAATAAAACTGATCATGCACATTGCAAATGGCCTCTGCTGTGCAGCCGCTCAGGTTGCTCTGTCTCCCATGGCTGTTGCTTTGGGCAGTGATCTACTGCTTTTGGTAGTGTTCTGCTCACCAAGGCTTTGGGGCTCTGACCCACTACTACTGCCATAGGTACTACAGAGTGTTTGTATGTGTGCCCAAAGATACCTTGCATGGCTTTTCAGTATTTCTTTAACATTCATGGTATTCATATTCTTTCTAAATAGCTTTTGAGCATAACAGCACTGTAAGAACCTCATGCATGAGTGTTATGTTCTTGAGATAAATAGTCAAAGCAGGGAGAAGAAGAGGTCTTAGCTACTTGTTTGTCAGTATTTCCAAAAAATAAAGTGCCATGCATCTTTGGCACTTAGGTTTTGGGAAAGAAATACGCAGGAGTCAGATATCATCTAGAAGAATATGTGAACTGGAAGGAGCTTAATGTTTTGGTGCTGCCTTTCATCATTTGGACTTGGGTTAGATTCTAATACAGGATTGAGTTACCAAATATTGCAACGATCAAATGTCTGTAGAGGTCACTGTTAAAATGGGTTAAAATGCTCATTATAGCTCTTAGTGTGAGCAGTAACATATCCCAAAGCACTTTATAAATATTGTCCCACACCTATATTATCAGTAATTGATTCCACAGAGTAGGCTACAGCAGACGCAATTTACTAAAATCCCAGTCAAGTGTCAACAAGCTGACTGGTTTGTTTTATCATTGTACCAGGAAACTTCAGCTGCTAATCATAAAGGAAGTACAAAATGTGAGATCTTGCTTCATTATTTGAACAAAAGCCTGAGATTTCTGGGTGGAAAGAAAAGATTATTGCTTGGCATAACATGATTTAAAAAAAAAATACAGGCTTTAAATCATCAAATTATCCATTTTAACGAGATTTCAATTAGTGGTTTATTGGGGTCATTACCTGAAAAGAGGTAAGTCTTGTGCTCTGAAGGGAAGGAAGGTATTAGTGAAACTTGTATTTGAGAAATTAGACAGATGTGAAATGCTCACTGAGTTATATTCACTTTTTTTCTAACACCTTCCTTTAAGCCTTCATTAGAAAGTTTTTCCAGACGTTTACTAACCCTGAATATTTCTTAAACTGTCTAACAACAAACAACTAAAAGGTTTACACTCTATCACAGAAGCATCTTTTGCATAGGAGCAGACCACACCGAGGTGCACAGCATATCACCCATCAGGTCGCAATGTGAAAGGATGGGACACAGCCTTCAACCTCTCCCTCTCTGCACCTTCTCCTTCTTACCTCCCCTGTACTGTAAATCCCTCCAGTGCAAAACTAAGGAGGATTATGGTGTTGTGCCATCCATACCATGCCAAGATGATCTTTTTGATCTTTTTCTGAACTTCTGGGTTTGTTCATGGTATAATGGTAGAGGATAGCTTTCAAAAGCATTGACATTACAGTGTGGCAATAATAAAGGCCACAGAAATGTGAAATTCACCCTTCAGTACATACGCAGCTTTATTTTATGAGAAGATGCACTGGTTTCAATTAGCCTTATGTCAACACAGTAAGTTTATAGAAGAGAAGAGCCAATTTAGAAGTTAAAAGGAAAAGGCACAATTAGTAACAACTTGCGACAAAGCTTACAGGAAAAAAAAAATCATGGACTTGGTTTTAATTTTAAACCTTCTGAATTGCAGAGTAGATTGAAGGTGGTAGGGAGAGACACCTGCTTAAACCACATTAAACTTAGATGGAAGAGATCAATAGCAGAAACCGGACTGGGTAAGATACAGTTAGGAAGACAAAGTCCTCCTGTGGTCCCAGAAAGTCAATTCCAGCTTCATATAGGTGGACCATGGCAGGGGACGTTAGTGAGATGGACAGCCTTCCTTTGGGTTCATACCTGCAGAAGATACTGCCCACAGAGTGCAGGCAGCTCAATGGCACAAACTCGACAGGAGCTTTCTAAAGCTGAAGTTGATCTCAGCTCTGGGATTAGGAGTTTTATATGGAGACTCAGAGCAAGGCAGGTATACATGTCCTTGTGGTCGAGAGAAACCCCTGCCAGAGCATGCTGTCTCCTGGGATATGAGTGCACAGGACTGCTGAAGGAGCTTCCAGCACAGCAGCCTCATGTGTGCGATACCTGAGTGACTGGCTGCCACCTCCATCTCTGCTTACCAGCTCTGCTGGATGTTGGGGGCTTGGAGATGCTGTGCTGGGACAGAAGGCAGGGGATATCTTTCAGATCCTGGGTGCAGGAGGAGTGTAGGAGTAGGAAGATGACTTTATAATTGCTTTTTTTTATCACCCTTTCTGACTATATTGACTTTATACTTGACACAGCTTTGGCTGGCAAGTGAGGCCCAGATACATTCAGAATTAGATATGACTAGGCTCATTCTTACATGAGAAGAAAATCATCGGTTGCTACAGAAACAGCTCCCTATCAGTCTCGTGGGGCATCTTTGCATCTGGCTTTTTTTCCTTCTCTTTTGCTAATCTGTAGATAAGAGTCAAAGCAAGTGCAGCACATCCCACATCTATATAAAAGGTTGGAGGAACTCTGCAGAGAGCAAAGTGTGAAAGAACATCTCGTAGATAAGCTAAACTTAAATGAATGAGTTAATTTACACCCCCCTACAATTTTTTTTTCTAGTTTTGCAGCTCTCACTGAGCTAATTGAGGTGAAAATTTAATGACACCAGTCAGCAAATATTTTAAAGACCCCCAACATCAAGGAAGAGAAAGGAGACACTCTGAAAGGGAGTTACTAAGATAAATTTAGGAAACCGAGGGGTGAGTTACAATCTGTGTCAAGAAAATTGCATATTGCAATGGAATAATGATCCAGGCTCACTTTCAGGCAAGTTGTTTAACTTGATAAATTAAGGAATTAGTTAAAAATAAGTGTATATTATGGGTGAACAGGGACCATTCTGCACACTTCAGATCAGCTCACCAGTGAGGTTTTTCAACTGGTTTTCTAAAATGTAATGAATTCTTGATGCTTAGTAGATTAATATTTATTGAGTGAATCAATGCTTAATTTATTAAAAATTTGCCTTCCTTGTATTTTAATATGATTTATTACTCATCAGTGCTTATTGCATTAATTAAAGATTGTGTTAATTTTGTGGAAATGAACACGATCTGCTGCAGGTTTGCTGCAGAGCCCCAGTGCACCGCACGGACTGTGCCTCTGGGTAGTAGCAACGATAGAAAACTACACGAGGTGGGAAGCGGGTATGAATCACCAGTGGCCTCTTCCTGCCTTCTGGCTTTCAAATAGCCAGCAAAGTGAAAATGAGGATGCTGCCCCTTAAGGGTAGGACAGGATTATAGCAATAGAGATACTGTGGCGATACAAGGAATCTTGCTGTTCGCCTCTTATAAATTATGGCTGATGCTGTGGAAATCATTTTAGCGTTTCTCAAGGAATGCCTTTTTGTCAATGTAGGTGAAATCCAGCCTCGGCGATATGGGAAACTGTCACCTCTTGCCCGACCAGGGATGATAGTCATTACATTTCAGTGCTCAGGTTGCAAGTAATTCTTGGGACAGTAGGTTGCCTGACAATTGGGATAGTCCCAAGCATCTCTGCAAGGGGCAGGTGTTTGAGAAATGGAAAATTCCTAACGGCAGAACAAAAAAAGCCAGACATCTTGTGAGATGAGTCTTTCAAGAAATCTGTCAAAACAGGGAGAGGGTGATCCTGCTGGAGGGGGGCAACAGCTGCAATTTGCATCTTTCAGCATTGAAGGGAGAAGCGAATATATAAAGCCCCACAGCCATGATACTTCTGATGCAATTATTTTATTAATCTTTGTGACACTTGTAATGTCTCTCTCTTTAAATTCAAATTCTGCTGCTTTTATAGCTACTCATAAGTGTGTCTGTATGGGTTTTTTTAAAAATCCATCTAGTTACTAGACTGCTTGCATCCAGCTGAGCCCTGGAAACGGCAGAGAGCTAGCCCCTGAAATCTGAGACAGGCTTGAATTTCCAGAAAATGGTTAGATCCACAATTAGTGCATTTTTGCATGTTTAAATGCATGATTCTGGAATGCACTTTGCTGTTCCCCTCTCCCCAGGGCTTGGGTGAGCGTGCACAAACTTCCCTTGCAGAGCTAAACCAGAGAAACCTCTTCAAGGTCCACTGAAGGTCAGAGCAGAGAAATTTTTACTCTCACAGCGCAGCGGGCAGGCAGTAACCACCGCGCTCCAGCCTGGAGCGTTTGGGTGGAGCCAGTGCCAAGAACCTGGTGGCATTTCAAATCCCTTGCAGCAGTTCGGTGTTAGATGCAAAAGATCAGTGCTGCTCCACTTAAGTCAGAGAAATAACTTGAGCTTAAAGTTCAGCACATACACAAAGACTTCCTGGATCTGTAGTTAATTTGTTTTGTCCAAGGCCAGTTTTAAGGCAGTGTCCAAGCAGCAAAAAAGTTAGAAACTGAATGTTTGATTTGTAATTTAATTTTAGTTCTCATTTTGTTTATTCTATATGCTTTTGTTTTCCTGCAGTATCAGGTTAAGCTATTTAGATTTTTATTTAATGTTTATTTTTACCGTAGTTAATAGACTCAGGTCAGGACTGGGGGCCTGTTGCACCGCACGCCTTTCTCTCAATTCCAAATCTCTACATTTTGCAACCTTCTTTGATGCAGGATATTTATATTCCACCTTTTTTCCCAGTAGACCAACTTTCACAGAGTATAGGCTTCGGATATATATTTTCTACTCTAGCTGTTCATTAGATATACAGCATTTGGAGTTCTAGATGTGCTGTAATGTAAGCAAAGCTTTTGGCCCAGTGGGTGCTAAGCCCTGGCATTTCATAGTTTTGTACATATGAATCAAGATTAAGGCACAGGATCTATGTAAAATTTAGCTCATTAGGATGTGTTTCATCTTAAAGCTCCCACAGGGGAGCTGTGCTGCTACTATGGCTTACTTTGCTTTGTTGCTCCCTGGGAAAGAAGGGTGGGGTGAGCAGAACCCAGCAGAGTAAGGACTGCATTTCTGAATGGCTCTTGTGGAGGTGACACAAGGGAGCAGTGTCTTCTGCTCCCTTTTACCATTACCCTGGCACACCTGGGGAAAGGCTTGGCATGGTCTGGCCTTAGTGTTTTATAATAAAGCTAATGTGATCAAGCACACTGCTAAGGTCATACTCAGAATGACTTATCAGAGTTAAGAGAAGAAGGAGTACCTACGAAAACAGACAGGAATGAATTTTCTCACAAATATGATTTGTGTTGTACATGAGTTAAGGTACTGAAGGCCAGGAAGGTTTCAGAAACTGTGTTTTTTTCCGGCTGACACCCCACTCAGCTTCCCAGCAGGCCACATTCACTGTTAGGCATATAGCTCAAGTACATTCAGTAGATGATTAACTGTGTCCATACAATTTATCCAGTGAAGCTTTACATATAGATAAATGATGGGTTTGGAAAGGAGTTTCATCAGTCATAATTTTCAAGGAAGAGTGTTCACGGTAGGGAATACCAAGTCAGTGTTTCCTCCTCAAGGACTCTCAGCTGTCACCCAGGGAATACAGTGAATGCAGGGATGAGAATTAGATTAGAAAAAGATCAATAGGGCTGACAATAAATGAAAGTAACACAGACATTATTGAGGAAATCAGGAGAGAGAAATTAAACTGGAGAGCATAATCTTCAATGGCAGCTAGACACACTAATGTTGGTCAAAGTTAGGGAGAAGACAGTAAGTTAGACAGTGCTGTGAAGAAGAGGCATTAACAGTCTTTCTGTGAGATGGGGAAAGCCCTGCTGGTAATGGAAAGCTCTCAATCTGCAGAAAGGTGGACAAGGATGATAATGGCTCAGGAGCAAATGGATTTCTGTGGCAGGCTACAGGAAGGCAATGGTGGGGAGATCACTTAAGACTGGGAGCATGGAGTAGGCAACAGCCTTGGCTACATGTTACAGGGGAAAGCGAACCTCACCATACCTAAGGAATTGGTGGGATAGCTTGTTCCAAGCAAAAAATTTTCCTAACTTTCTCGTACTATAAGTTGGTTTGTCCTGTGAAGTTTCCAGCTCTTATAGAAACCACTCTTCTGCTTAAACTTGATTATTTACCTTAATAACACCCTGTGTTTTGCTATCTGTACAAATATCCAGTGATGATCAAGTCTGGCAAGCTTTTGGAGTGAGGAATATCTGGTGGCAATGAGATCCATGGGCTGACTGTGCTCAGCATGAGAAGAAGCTTTCCTTTTATCATTCTTCAGTTTGTCTAGATCCTCTTACATGTCTTTGAAAGGTTCACCCCAAGGCGATATAATTGTGTTTGATCACATACAGGGTATGAGTCAGTGATTGATATGAATAAAGAACTTAAGAGTTTCTTGTCTTGGTTCCTTGTCTTCTTCCCTGTGGAATCAGAAATCGCTTTTATAAATATATTGGTCCATCTGTGCTTCTAGCCATCCATTTCAAGTATGTGTTCCGAAAAAGAAATAGTAACACTTTATAAGTGCAAATAAAAACACATTAGAAGTACTGAGCAAGGAGTTTTTTCTTCCTCATAAGATACATGTGAATCCCATCCAAAAGAGTTACTGTGAGCTATGTAACTTGTAATTAATTCTCCTATAAATGTCAGAACACTTACTTTGCAGGTCTAAGCTGACCCACTAAAATTAGTCCCCTTTTAACAATTCCTTTTATAATTTGTTTTTCAGCAAAAACGGCGGCTTGACCTCCTGACAATAACCAGCCCTGGTAAGTGAGCTCTGCCGCATGGCTCTCTTCTCTTCTCTTAAAGAGATGGTTGTCTAAATGTGTTTTTTTCCCCCGTCTCTGACATGCAAAATGAAAAACACTGTTCCCCAGAAAATCTTTCACGTAATAACAAGTGACAGCTATATTGTGCTTGGCAAAGCCCCGGGCAGTTATCCGTTCACAGAGCTGCCTCTTCAGACCTTTACTCTATGAATTTGAGTGCTGATATTTCTTTAAGCCTCCTGGGGTTACAGTTAGCAGTATGTCTGCAGGGCAGATGCCCTCGAATTCACAATGTATGTTCAAGTATCACAGAAATGCAAGTTTGACTTTCCTTGGTGGTAAATGTGAGCGGTTTGGGGAGTAAGGAGACGGTGGCCCTCTGTGCTCATGGTGGGAGATAGGAGGTCCAGGCTTAGCTGGAGAGCCCCGAAGTGGGTCAGAAAATATTTAGGTAAAAATAAAATGCTGTAAATTATCTGCTTCATAATGGCTTCTGTCATTTGCCTATTGAGGACATAAACCAAAGTGTGTTATATTGGGAAAGTTCTGGGCTCTTTGGCATAGTGTGTTTCGAAAGTCTCAGCACCGTGATTGAAATGCAGGTTGTTGGTCATTGAAATGCCTCTCTTTCATCACAGCTCTTAAGGCTGGGTGGGTTTTCAGTTGCTGCTATTTCTTTTGGTTCAGTTTCTTTCCATTAGCTGCTGCAGAATTTTGCTGCCCACCAGCTTCAGATGTACACCGTGCTTGAATGGTGCTACCTTTTTGGTTCCCTGTTTCAATTTTTCAGATGTATGTATGTATTAAGACTTCAGGTTGGCTTTAACTGGGACTAATGAGTTCTGGATTTAACTGGGAATAGTGTGTTAGCAAAATGAACAGGTGTTATGGGAAGTGAACAAAATGTGACACACATTTGCTTGGATAACAGTTTTGCATCAATAATTGTTCTGACGCTCTAAATGTAGATATCATCTGTGACATGGTTTCTCCTTCACTAACCTTGTTAAAATAATAAGAATTAAAATAAGGAGGAGGAACACTTTGTTGGGACAGATGTTTGAGGCTATTGGCAATTGCATCACATTTTTGCATGTTCACTTTTCATGCAGTTTGCAATTATGTTAATGTATGCTCAGGGCACTTGCTGATAAAAGCAACAATACAGTGTGATACAGCCATTGTCACTATTCTGACTGTAACTTCA
The DNA here is from genome assembly GCA_013400335.1 of Eurystomus gularis. NCBI lineage: Eukaryota > Metazoa > Chordata > Aves > Coraciiformes > Coraciidae > Eurystomus > Eurystomus gularis. The sequence continues at coordinate 104,330 of VZZY01004401.1, forward strand.
AGGACAAACATGGCACATTTTTCATTTTTTTGTATCTTCAGCATTCCCTATTTCTAGAGGAAAAAGAAAAAGATCTCTGAAGGTCTTAATGATAATAAACATTCAGATCTTGGATAAGGGTTCCAAAGTTCACAGAAACTTTTTTAGTAAGAGAAAAAGAGGCTTGGGGACCAGAATAACATAATATGAGACTTCCCTATAAAACAAATTCATGATATCTTCCTCATAATTTCAGATACAGTGTTCACTGGAAGAAGGAAAGGGTTGACTAAGTTGAGTTTGTGCATAGATGTGATCACAGTAAGTAGCTATCACTTCAGATCTCTTAGTTGAATACAGCAGTCTACTAAAACAACATAGTAATTAGTTGGAAGGATCAAAATAGCTTTCAATAATTGCATAGGTAGACATACTGCACTAAAAGGGAGGGGAAAAAGCTTTCCATAACATGCTTTTTTTCTGAAATTTAACTTTTACCCTTTGATATTTAGCCAGAAATCTACAATAATTGGCGACATAGGAAAAAATTAATATGTGTGCCATGATTATATAATTGAGGGCCTAGAGCTTTGCTTTCAGTAAAGGCATTTTTAAAAGCAGCCTGATGCTGGATCAGGCCAAGTTTACCTAAGAGCCTAAAGCTGAGATTTTTCAGAGTCTGCAAAGTTAGGCACTTCATTCCTAGTGGGATTGGAAAATGTCAGCCTATGGATTACAGGGTCTAGTTTGGGACCTATAAATGCAAAAAAAACAATACAGTATTGAGGCTTTTGTTTATCTTTGGAGACTGCAACTTTAAAATATTTAATTCTTTGAGCCCTAGCTCTAAGATCTGACATCAACAGTCTGCTTTTACAAAGTCATGGTATCGTTTATGATGGCTGAGATCATCCATAATCACTGTCATCCCTTAATTTACTGATTCAAATTAGGGACTGGGCTATTTAGTTGCAGCTGTTAATCCTTTGGGACTTGTTCCTGTTCTCCACCTTGCCACAGGCAGGCAGCCTTCATTTGTGGAGGAGGTCACTCAGCCTTATTTATAGTATGAAAGTCCTCTGTGTCTCACAAGCAGTATCAGCCACCAAAGCCCTGTTGCTTAATTGTAAGAATAGACCAAGGACTTCAAAACCAAAGGTGACCTCTGTGATTTGTCACGACAAATATCATCTTTCTTTTGTGTGTGTGTGAAATTCTCAAACAGGTTTTGTATGTTTAGTCAGGAATTATTTGGTGATCCCTGACAGGTATTACAACAGCTCTTCCCCGTGTGCCACAAAAAAAATGTCCAAGAAATTGATCAGCCCATTAATGAGATTAATCACAAGGTAAAATAATGCCATTAATGTCAGTTAAGGGTTGCTGAGACACAAGCGCCAAACATTTAAAAAGAGAGTTTGTGGCGTCACAGAAAGCTTAACGTTACCTCAGGGCAGTCATGCTGTTCCCCGTGGCAGTTGCATGATTCCCCAGGAATCCCTGATGGGTACAAAGTGGTGCCCATTTCTCGTGCCTTGAATCCCCACCCTGCCCATGCTATGCCAAGCCCGTGCTGCAAGGGCAACCTGCTGCTGCCTCCTGCCTTACTTGACACGCCTTCTAAACGCCCAGCAATGCAGGCACGGCTTGACAAAGCCTGGCTGAACAGGTGCTGGACTTAAAAGCACATTTGTATGTTAAACTGAACAGGTATGGATCATTAATCTGTAACCTGGGCTGAGGGCACTCTGGAAAGAAATGGAAAAAAAAAAAAAGAAAAAGGAAGAAATGCAGAGGGTGAGAGCTGCAGCTCCAGCCACACATTTCATATGCAACATACAGAGCTGACCTGTTCAGCACCCCTAAGAAAACAGCCGTGGAAAGCTCCACAATGTGCCCCAAACTAGAGGAAGTCTTTGCTTTGCTGTGGTCTCCAGAAACAGCCAGACACAAATGATGCATAAGCTGGGAGCGAGCCAGAGTCCCTCTTGCTCAAATATATTCCTTTGAAGTAACTGACACCCATGTAAAATGTGGAGGGGAGTTCACTGCTCTGCCTTACTGCTGAGTAGCTGGAGGAATGTTAAGTTAAATTTATCAATGCTCTCACCACACTCCTTTCTTCTTGCCCCTTGACATGTGAGTTACAATTAGACTGTTAACGCGCTACATGGTTCAGGGTGCCGGAGTTAGAGCTGATGTGCACAATGAGGTGGGGGAAGATGTTAAAAATTCATTAGTAGCTGGCAGGGAGCGGGACATAATGAGATTTAAGTTTTGGTAATTTAAATTTTCTTTAAACTTAGTTTTAACTGTGATCCAAAACATTTCCTAAACACTTCTTTTAGTTGACTTTGGGGTTTAGGACCAAATCTTCAGGTGGTTTAATTTTGCCTTGCTGCACAAAGGAGCTGTGGATCTGCCCTTAATTTCTATGTGATCATGTTCTAGTAAACCTTTGAACATGCACATACAACCACATCACATTTTATGGTAACCACTCAATAGCTGCAAATAAGACATCCCTGTTTCCATAGCTTTTCCATGGAGACAAAGCTTTTTGCATCTCCTGTGTTTACGATAATAATACAGCTTTCCAATTTCTCTTGTCAGTAAGGTAAGTTCATCTCCCACTGAAGTATTTTTTAATTATTGATACCATAAATGGAAGTGTGTTGGAAACTATTGGCTTTGAAAATAGCTAACGTGATATTATCCAAGAACCATCAGGAAAATTCTTTTGAAATTCTCTTTGATTCAGCCATCCTCAGGGCTTTATCCTTCTCTACCAGTCTCTCTACTGCCAATTTAAAATAACATTCTCTTGAAATCAGTGCAATGTCAGGAGAAATTCATCAGCACCGTAGGTGCATGTTTCCCAGATGTATATAAACCTACTACATTTGGCAGCAGTAAATTGATTGCATTTAAAAAACCTGGGATAGCTGAATATTCCATAGTGCCCAGCTTGGCTACCGCGTGGAATACAAAGTATTTTAAGTTTCTTTCAGCTCTGTTTTCAGTGAAATAAAATAAGAGCTGACTCTATAATTCCTGCCTTTTAATTGACTCAGATTTTTCTCTGACCACATTAGAGGTTTACATGCAAGGCCAGAGTAAAATATTCCTAATCTTTGTGAAGTGGCAGTGAGATTTGATCACAAATGTTAATGACTTTGTGTGTGCTCCCCCCTAATATTCAAGCCCTTCACTTTCAAACAGAGGAAAAAACTTGATTTTAAAAGTATTTATCAGACTGATCTATGTGGTGAAATATTTTCCCCCTTTAATATTGTCAGTGCTGCATGCTCTAAAAATGTCTTCATTTCATTAATTTGTGATACACTGCTACCCTGAATTCTTTTAAGGTGGCTTTAGTTTCTGCCATACATATTTTACTGCTTTAAATTATAGATATAGGACTGTTGCCTAGTTAATTTCCTATGGCTGGGAAAATATATTTCTACTCTCCTGGCATTGCATAGAGTGATATGTGGGATTTGCTATACTTTTTAGCTGATTAAGTTTTGCATTTCTTCATATTACAGCTTATGAGACCTCAAGTAAAACTAGGTAAAAGAAGGAGAAGTTTTATAGGATATTTGAAAGTTTCATTTAACTATAAATTCCACCACTAAGCCCTGCTACAAGACTTTTCCATTACCTTCCTGGATAGTCTGGCTATCTACTTCTTCCTAATTGAAGCATGAAAATAATATGAACTCAAAGTCATGAAGCTATAAGACAGGTATTAGTAAAAATGATACAGAGTAATAAAATGTGACAGAAGGTTGTTTGCTGCTAAAAATCAGGTACTATTTTTGCTAGTCCTTATTAATTAATAGTACATTGATTTTGGTCTAAGTATGTGCCAAGGGATAGCGTCTGAGTTTCCAACAGCCTAACATAATTACTGCTCATGTTTGTTAGTGAAGCTTCACACGCTATTTTGTTTGGAAAGGTGGTGGAGAAAAGAAATTACTTATCTTTCCAGGAATAATTGAGTCTTTTAATGCTCCATGACGGATAGGAGTAAAACTATACCTTGTATCACTAAGACTCTGTATGTTAATCCACCCATTTGCACACAATAATATAAAATAACGTGTGAGGACAGCACCTCATTGCTCAGCAAGGCAATAGACCCCAAAGGGTTTGCTGGAACTTACAGCACAAGAATTTCTCTACCACACAAATAAAATATATATGCTAAAGTCTCAGCTCAAAGTGAAATTCCCATGTTGTCAGTCTTAGCTGAACCCCACTGCTACAGGACAAAGTTTGTTCCAGACTTGATGAAACTTTAGCAAGGTGATGCACTGACAGAGAGCAGAGAGGAAAAGCGGATTATTTGTGTGTGTGCCATTAGGTTGGTTTCAGGTGTCCTGAGGCTAATTAGGAAATTTGACTGTATCCAATTCCTCATCTTAACTGTATCTGAACAGCTGTAAGAATTTCCATTTCCTGTGATAAGGAGAAGTTATTATTGTTGTTTGTAATTACTGATTTGTGTGGATCAGTACCTTTCTAATTCTCACTTATACCTCTCCATTTGCTGGAATAATGACTGCAGAGATGCTCCCTACTCACTGAACAGTATTGCTGTTCCCACTACCTTTTCCCTGGGCAGGCAGTCTTCACTCACAAGTCCCAAGAGAATAAGTCCATCCTGATCTTTTCATCTGTCCCCTGACCTATACCCATCTGTCTCCACAAACACCATCCATATCCATCTCAAATATCACAGTTTTGAGATCTAGTGAAATTACACTTTTTTATCCAATAATGAAACCAGGTTTTTTTCTTCCATTTAGTTGCAAAGTATTTGCTTTTAGTAAGGCTGCTTCATCCCCACCTCTGCATTTTTTTGAAAATGACCTTTTTTTGGATACATGTAGAATAAGTGATATTTGCAAAGTCAAAATAAGACTGCAGAGAAGATATTCTAAAGGCTAATCCATTACTTTTGAAGAAAAATATCAAGCTTTTCCACAATACCTTATTATTATCATTCTGGGTCACCATGATGTTTCCATGCACCTTGGCATGTCCCTTTAATTGGATCCTTACATAGGAAGGTCCGGCATCGTTGCATTGAAAGCTGACATTTCTAACTAACTGACCTTTTCAGGCCCAGTGATACTCCTATAATGATTATCCTCTAGCATTGTTTGGACACAATACCACATACTTCACAGCACATAAAGAATATGTTCTTTGAGAACTATTCAAAATGCCCAATCTCCAGTTAGCAAAATGAGAAAATTGGGTGCAAACATTCATCAGAGTGTTATTGTGCAGGTATCGATTTGAATGCCCTTTCATTTCTCTGGGAAAAAGTGTTGTATTATAGAGCTCTAAATTAACTTCTGTTCTGTTTTTTTTCCCCAGTAAGTATAAAAAGGTCAAATTCATTCATAAGGCTGAATAGATTTGCAGGATATAAGCAATAAGATAGCAATCAACCTTCAAATAACCTTTAAAGAGACAGTATCTTTTCTTATGAACAGTAATTGATCTGCTCATTAAGTCACTGCCTACTCTTTGGGGCTCACCTAGGCAAAAATATATAAGGCCCATGACGAAACAATGTCAGCTGGAACAAAACAGGAATAAATCCTCATGTGGAAATACAAATATTTCACAGGTTTTGAGGGGTGTAAGGTCGAAGAAAGGATTGGCATCGTGATGTGAATTCCTTGACTTGACTGGTATACGGCCGAGTGAAAAAGGACAAGGAAAAGACCACAAAGTGTGAATTTAGTATTGGGGAGGATGACGATGATAGCATGCTCATACATGCCTGGAACCTGAATACATCTTCAACTTCCCTTCTGAAGATAATTGCTAAGGTGGGAGGGTGGTCACTGCAGTTTGCCTTCGGTTGGTGTGTGTATGGGGTAGTGTGTATACAGAGGAGCTTCTGCACGGAAGACTGCTACACATCGCGTCTAGCTTGCCACCTGCGTATTGCAGTCCCTCTTTAAAAAACACACCAGATTATCAAGTAATGCTTTCTTTGCACCATGAGCGCTTTTTGGATATATGGGGTGGTTAATCATCTCTGCCTAGGCAGAAATAAAACCTGTGTCCAGCTTGTTGTAGTGCTGATTCCCCGACGGCAGCCTGCTGTAACCTTCACGGGGTCCTGGGCTGTGTCTCTGCAGCTCCTCTTGTGTAAGAGAGAGCGGTTAAAGGGCTGCTGGAAATTTTTTCGAAGAAGAACTATTTAGCCAGAGACTCGTTTAAAGAACTGGGATTGTCGATTTAAGATACCCATTGGAATATTAGCGTTCTGTCCATGTCCATATTTCATTTCTGCATGTAAATCCACGTTATGTTTTTAGTATTATTTTTATGAATTGCACATACACTGAGGACTATCTGTGCATAATTGATTACAAGGAGTTGTCTTGGTTTTTATCTTTGATCAGCATTTTCAGAAGCAGCAAGTATCCCAGGTGACAAGGCTTTTTATGCTGTAAATGTTTGCACATAATGCTTTCTGTTTTACTTCACAATGTGCAGAATGAGCGTCTGGCTCATTTAGAGAGAGTGAAAATGAGCAATTCTGTGCACAGGTGTATTTTGTTCCCTCTCTTTCTGCATAAGCTCGAGGAAAATTTAAAATAATATCTTTTTTTTTATTTTTCTAAAAAAAACCCCAACCTTTCTTGAGTATTAGATGTTTTTAAAAAGAATGGAAAGCTTTCTTCCTTTTTAATGAAATTTTGATTTGCAAGAGCATATGTATGGAAACAGTCTCTTCAGCTAGGAATACTTTTTTTTCCTTTGTTTAATTATCTGCTGAGTGACCTGAACAAGACTTAGTGAAAATCAGTGTATTAAATATCTAGAAGACAGAAGAGGATTATATTGGCACTACAAAATGGAGTACAGTGCAGAAATGCATGAGCTAGCAGAGATGTGAATAGCAGAGCTGTGCTGCTTGCAGCAGACTCACCAGTGTGGGTCTGGGTGCCAATAAGCCGTGTATAAGCCGTGTTCTCTGGGTGCTATCCCTGAGATAAATAAGCCATGACTGTCTTTTTTTTTTTTTTTCTTTTTCTTTTTCTTTTTCTTTTTCTTTTTCTTTTTCTTTTTCTTTTTCTTTTTCTTTTTCTTTTTCTTTTTCTTTTTCTTTTTCTTTTTTTCTCTGTNCTTTTTCTTTTTCTTTTTCTTTTTCTTTTTCTTTTCCTTTTTCTTTTTCTTTTTCTTTTTCTTTTTCTTTTTCTTTTTCTTTTTCTTTTTTTCTCTGGCTTTAGGTTGCCGTCATTCCAGTGCTGCTGAATTGCACCTGGACCTGAACCTTTGCTTGTGACTTTTTTTTTGACCTAGCTGGGCACATACAGCTAACCGCACTTCATTTTCATTTTAGTAGCACCCATGTATCCCAGCCCACAAGGATGTCATTGTGCTGGATGCACAGTGTAACACCAAGCTGAGCCTGAATAGTTGGTGACTTAAATATACAAAGCAAGGGTCAGTGGGCAGGAAACCTGGAAAGAGAATGTCAAAAATAAAAGATGATTTTAATAGGACCACATTTTATTTTTGAGAAGCTGCCCACTACTGTCTTTGCCACTTACTAGACTCCTGTGCCTCTTTGCTACGCCTTTCCTCTAGTTTCTAATTTAACAGAAAATGGCAAAACAGTGATGATTATACAGCTACAATGGATGGGGCTGAGGAACAGGGGAGCTGGAACTGCACAAAGGACTTTTTCTTAGCTCATTTGTTTCTAAGAATTGCCAGTGGGCTCATTTTTTTGCTATGCAGAACATTTTCTGTTAAAGCAGTCAGCCAAGGTCACTGGGAAACCCACAAGAAAGGATAACCTAGAGCCTTTATTATTATTTTGAGTTTGTAATTTGAAGGCACAAAGGAATTTTTAGGAGAGATTTGAACAGGGAAGGTGTGATGGTTTTCTGAATTCAGACTGAAAGTGCAGGATAACCCATGGCAGAAAAGTGACTGGTTCATCACCAGCTCAGTGCAGAATTGGAGGGAGTTATCTGAGATGCTGCTAAATGAGATAACGCGAGTACTGTTAGGCATTAGTATCACTGCAGTGTCCTTAAAAATCAGGTTAAAGGAAGGTGAAATACGGTTTTAACACCAGGGTCTGCTTCTGACGTTGCAGCTAGCTGTGGTATCTGTACAGGACACTGCACTGGACCGCGTAGATGCTGTGAGTGCCAGGACAGAGAGTGCTGGCAGAGCAGCAAGGCAGGGGAGGCGAAGGGGCACGAGGCAGTATGGGATAAGGTGTTCAGCGGGGCCTGGGGAGGGCAACAGAAACCATAAAGTCGTATTTGCTGGGCCATATGAATCAAAGTGAAGATAAGTGTGTTCAAATTGTCTAGGAGACAGCAGGGGATTATATTACTCTTGATGTTTTTATTATATTACCTGCCCTGTTACACAGCTAAATCCATTGTCCTTATGCTCTGGGGACTACTGGAAGGAAGGTAGGAAGAATTCTCTGTAGAGACCCTGATCTTCTTGCCCATCCTCCAGGCAGCCTCAGAGCAGTGCTGAATTCTGCTGTGCTGCTACTGTCTCCTGTGCTAAACCCTCCTGTTTCTCCCAGTGACTGTGAGGGTGTAGGGCCCATGACTAAATGTAAAAGGAATCCTCATCTAGTCACTTAGACAAACTGTAATATTGCTTTGGGATCTGATCCAGGGCACTACAGTTGTCTCCTTCCTTGGACCAAATCCCTAATTGTTGTCAAAGATTTGACAAACCTGACACTGAGAGCAACTTCACCCACTGCCTTAGTGTGTGATCCCGAGCTGAACCCCCTTGATCCAGGAGATGGGCTTGAATTTTGTTATCCAAGCACTAAAATAGCTTTCTATATACTAGAAAAAAATGTTTAAATGGTCTATTTTGACTACCTGGGGCAGCTACTTTGGGCTCTGGGCTGGACCAGTGCCAGCAGCATGTCCAAGCAAGATGCTCTCATCCCAGGTGCTGGTGGTCACCTCTGCCGTAGCTTTGGCTTTCACACTGGCCACTTGGACACTTGTGGCATCTCAACAAATGCCTCTTGAAGCAGGAGCCATGGTGCTGTGTGCATTTGTACCTAGCACAAATAGAGATACTATATAATAGTGCTGCTACTAATAAATATAAACCGTATAGATGTCAGGTTGCCCTGAGAATGTATTCTCCCCACAAACCAGGCGGCTCTACTGTGGTGTTCAGGAATTAACTGCAGGAGTATTACTCTCTTAAGGCTTTGTGTTATAGTTCTGTTTTCTTCACCTTTAACCCCACAATGGATTATGACCATACTTTCTCTTATAACTAAATGCTCTTCTGTCCTTTGACAAAACAGATTTGTGTCTTTTCATAGCTTTCTGTAGAGGTCTAATAATACATGGGAAAGCTTTACTGCACACAGGAGATTTTGCCTGGCTGTAATAATAAGAAATGCTGTTGAAAAGTCATGATCAATGTTAATTCAGTTATTTTTCATTTTCTTTTTTTTATAATGAAATCTTCTACTTTGTGCATTTTATCCAGTGCTACCCCATGAATTGCTCATTGGAGAGAGGGGTCATTGGTTATAAAAATGAGTTCTTGTTTTTTGTCCTCACACAAAAATAACTGCAATATTTTGAAATGATGAATTTAAGAGAGCAAAATAAGAGTGGAATCTTGGATGTACAGAAGATGTAAATATTGTTTTCCAGATTTTATGGTTCCCAGATGCCTCCTCTAATTGCACAGCTAACCCTGAGTTTATTAAGTTATTTTCCAGAGTCAAACTCATTTGTAAACCTGTCAGAATGAAAACTAAATTTAAAAAACCAAAACCTTTGGATTAGAATTCTGGAGTCATAAACAAACTAATTTAGAATGTATTTGCATGTAATTTACATGTGCCAAAATAGGATTGCATGTGGTTTGTAAATACAGGTCTTGAATCTATTTAAGGTTAAAGAATAGCACAGAAGAAATTAATTGTAGCTTTAAAAAAAAGGTTAAAATAACAAAAAGATGGCTTAAAATGGCCCATGTTTGAATGTGATTCAATGTGCAGAAACTGGTGAGGAGAGATAAGCACGCAGAGAAAGCTGTAAATTCTAGGAGCAACATCTGTAGTAGTTAGAATACTATGTTTTATAGCAATCCCTTGCTTTCCCCCATGGACATTACTATGGCATGCAGTATATTTGTTATTCACTTTCTGTAAGAGATGTTTTCCTAGATCAGCCTTAAAAATAAGGTCTTTTTCCTTCCTTTTCATATTTGGACTTGTTCAAAGATAATGCTGTCCGCTTTCATTTGAAGCATCTTGGCCAGTTTGGTCTGTACACTTTGGCACAAGATAACAATTGGTAATTATCCTGCTTATTACTGTGGTACTAAAGGATCAATCAGCAGGTAACTCTTCCACGTTGCTAGGTACATTCTCCAACTGGAGAAGACCTGTTGGTCACTGATGCCTATGGATATTGCAACTTGAGCAGACAAGACAACTTTAGAGAAGGAGGAAAACATCATGCAAGCCAGCGAGCAGCGTTGGTGATGGGATTTGTAGAGTGATGATGAAGGGAGGAGACACTGAAGGAGGGAGAGTCTTGGAGCAATGACCACACGAAGCTGACCAGGTCTTGTTAGGAGTGTCACAGGTGCTTGAGGTGCAAGAAGGTTAATGTGCTGGTTATTTCCATTGTTGCACCTGCCAGAAGGAGGCTCTGACTGAATCCTCCACATTTTTTCAACTCAAAATACTATATGTCAAGAGGCAGGATTGAGGATACCATCTACGCCTGCTGCTTCAGAAATATATGGGACAGAGGGAAACATCATCTGTGGAGACCTGAGGTAGAAGGAGTGACATCAGCCATGACAGGCAGCAGGTCTTGCTTTGGCTACTCAGCTTCTGCTCCTGCTGTTAACACCAAAATGTATTCTGGGCCCTGGGTTAAAGCAGCAATGGTTTTGAGGAAAGGGGAGATGCTCTTTTGAGAGAAAGAGCAAGTAAATCCAAATATAAGGACTAAACTTAGTAGTACTGAAAGGCATTGCTGGAGTTATGGGGGAAAGGACGCTCTATTTACTTTTTAAAAAAATGTAATTAATCTTTTCAGGTATGTCTGCAAATACTAAGGAATATCCTTTCCTATATTCATAGCCTAGCAGCCTGGAGTTTAAAAATGGCAGCAAAGTGGTCCCGCATAGAATCACAGAACAGTTTGGGTTATAAGGGACCTTAAAGATCATCTAGTTCCAGCCTTGGGCAGAGGCATGGGCCAGAACATCTGCCATGGGCAGGAACACCTTCCACTAGTCCAAGGCTCAAAGCCCCATCTAGTCTGGGCTTGAACACTTCCAGAGAGGGGGCATCCACAACTTCTGTGGGTAACCTGTTCTAGAGCCTCACCACCTTCATAGTGAATAATTTCTTCCTTATATCTGATCTAAATCTACTCTCTTTCAGTTTAAAGCCATTACCCCTTGTCCTATCACTACCTGATGTAACAGAGTCTGTAGAGCTCATTTCTGTTGACTCTCGCTTGTTTTCAGACTTGCTGAGAATAAGTAGAGATGTAAGGATTTCCCCTCTGAACCCTGTGATTTTAGTCTACCCTGGCTTCATTTGGTACATTTTCTTTACATTTTAGACAAGGGGGAGAAAATAAAATAGGATTGGAGGGGGGAAAAGCAAACTTCTTGGGGTAGGAAGCAGAACTTTGTTGTGTATTTGCTTCTCAGCATTTTGCTCGAGTACCATGGAAGAATATTTATTGTTAAGGAGAACCAGATGTCAGGAACCTTCCCATAATTTTTTCAGGCCATAATGCTTCTATTTCAATGTGTAGATAGATGTCTCAAAATATTTTGTACTTCTTATCATTTCATCTCTAGAAAAAATTAATTGTAGCTTTAAAAAAAGGTTTCATTTCCCATTTGGCTATGAGCCATTTTGTATATCTGCTTTAAATGTTAATTATTAATTAGTGTATAATCTATTTAAGTCTCTTTAGCTGTCCATTTCTTCCAAAGAAGGCAGCTGGATGAAACAAGAAAGATGCATCATTATATAGATGATAAATTAGCCTCTTATCCCAGGAGAAGAGAGTTTCCCAACACCAAGGCTGAGATATACCGGGGCTGGAGTGGACGAGCTTCCTGGCTTCTGTCCATTTGATGTTTGAAACATAGTATGAATCTCCTAAGATGGCTTTTATAATTAAATCATTGGTAGTAGTGAAGCAACATTCCTGTAACTTCCATTCTACCAGAGTTATGGCTGCTGATGAATGGATTTAGTGGGAGGTTGGTCATCGGTTAAGTGTTTTTAAGTTGTATTTGTAAGTGGGGAGTTAGACAAACAATAGCAGGTCATATTAAAAAAAAAATGAAATCCAACAAGTAATAAAAAGCTTTTGCACATATCCGAAATGAAGCAAACCCCTTATATGAAGATAGTGAGGCTGCAGCACGAGCATGTCTTGCAAATTCTGCTGTCTGAATTTGCTCTTTGAGGGGAGGGGAGATTATGCATCTTTATACAAATGAATAGCTTCTTGACAGAAAATATGTCATTGGCTACCTTTATCAACTGAGTCCTGAAGATGAAATATGAGGCTGGCAATGAGCACCAATGACCAGCTGTGAAAACAGGAGTTTCTCTCATTTATTTTAATTATATTTTTGTTCAAATATTTACATATTTTAGTTCTTATTTATTGCAAACCTTATTGCAAATTTTTAACAGAAAATGAGATACTTTGGATTAAATTTTTTTATATTTGTGTATTTAGGTCTTTCTTTATTTGCCAAGTTAAATCCAAACAAGAGCCCTTGTTTATATGAACAGTATCTATATGGAATTACCTATATGAGCAGTTGAAAAGCTGGGCATTAGACTGCATAGCTCATCAGTCTAGCTTCAAATCTTACCCAGAAAACAGCTGAATGACTTTGGAAATCTGCAGTGTGTTCCTGAAATTTCAAATGATCCCATTGTGTTGCCTGATACAGCTTAGTGGTTCACAGACCAATGGCTGGCAAAGCTGGAAGATTTTATCCTGTATTTTATCTGTATCCATTGCTCATAGATGATCAGTTCCAGAAAGAAATACTGTGTCCATGCTGATACTGCCTTCAAAACGTTCCCTCACTGGAGCACAGACACCCAGCTCAGTTCAGATGCACATGGAAATTCTGTAGAGTTAAATTACAAATATATTTGCAATACTGCCAATAATATGGCCTGATTTCTTTTATTGTAACTTAAACTGTCCAGTGCTGTTGTGACATCGCTAAGAAACAAGACACAATTGAATGTTTTGTTCTCTCTGAGACTTGAGCAGGCAACTCAGGCAGATGGTCCATTTGGGATCCAGAGCCAGAATACTTGCCTGTTCCTGATTTCCTTAAAATGTGGCTAGCAGGAGTGCTGTTCATCTGTGATGGACTTACCTTGGATGATGGAATCCAGAAAGCAAGTCACTGCTTCCAGGATTATATTTCATTATATAGAAGCTAAAAGTTCCTTAAAACAAACGGAGGCACTGCCCCAAATTTCTATGCAGTAGTATTTGACCTAGCTTTTAGCCCTCAGGAGTGATATCTTTAAGTAAGTCATTGAAAATGTCTGCTCAGAGCACAAAAGCAGTCAAAAATGCAGAGTATTTGAGAATATTGGGAAAACTAAAGAACAAATTAGATGTAACCATACACTGCTCTTGAAATAAGTAGTAAAGCTAGTAGAAGTGCTGTGAAAGACAACGAGAATGATATGTAAAATGACTTTCATCTGAAAAGAAATCAAGTTGAAATGTGATTTTTCTGTAGGCTCTGACACTAGTGTAAATGGAGCTTGAACTGAGTTTCTAAAGTTCATGGGTTTTTTCATCATTAAAAAATGCTGCAGCCACTGCTGCAAAGCTGTATTTTGAACCGCATGATGATGAATAAATACAGCAATAAATGCAAGTTACTACTGTCCCAGGGATCATAACAAGTTTATATTCATTAAGGGTGAAGAGAAGGCGGTTGCAACCTGTACTATGGTTTGCATGAGAAGGGCTAAATTCCCACAGCTGTGGAAATGTCTTAGCAAATATTTGAACATAAAATGTGCTTTTTTCTTCCCCCCCCCTGCTAAAGAATATGTATTAATTGTATATCTCCAAAGCCACATTCCTTGACATGAAACAAAACAACTTTATCTAAAAATTCATTCTGGTTCAGTGATACAATGAAGAGAGCATTAAAAAGTAAAACTCAAATATTTAGCCCTAATTAGCATAAGGGGAATAAGGGACATAAAGTATAAATAGAAGAAGGGGGAAACGAAAGGGGGAAAAAAAATGGAAACAGAAGACATGAGGGAAAAATCCACATGGGCAAAACTCAAAGTTCTAGTTCTAGTATATTTGATGATCTTTTTTATTCTAAATAGACTATAAGCCTACAGGTTTTGGTTCATAATAATGCAGAAAAAGCAGATGTGCTCAGTAAGAGTTACTTTCGGTTTCTCTCACCTTGGGATGAAATGCTTTCAAGTCCAGTAATAACTGAAAATGATGTTGTTCTAAACTCTGTTAGAGATAAACACTCTGAAACCAGAAGGCTGACTCATAGACTTATAGACTGCCAGGTTGGAAGGGACCTCAGGGATCATCTGGTCCAACCTTTCAAGGCCAAAAAAAAAAAACAACCAAAACCAAACCCATATATAGTTTATGTGAGATAGCCCAGCACCCTGTCAAGCTGAGTCTTAAAAGTGTTCAATGTGGGGGAATCCACCACTTCCTCTGGGAGACTATTCTAATGTTTAATTGTTCTCATTGTGAAGAACCTTCCTCTGAACTCCAATTGGAATCTCCCCAGGAGCAACTTAAATCCATTCCCCCTTATTTTTTCCACCTGACTCCTTGTAAAAAAGGACTCCCCTTCCTCTTTGTAGCCACCCTTCAAGTACTGGTACATGGTAATGAGGTCTTCCCTAAGCCTTGTCTTTTCAAGACTGAACAAGCCCAGATTTCTCAGCCTTTCTTCATATGGTAGGTCTTCCAGTCCCCTGATTATTCTTGTGGCCCTTCTCTGGACCCTCTCCAGCCTGTCTGCATCTTTTTTGTATAGCAGAGACCGAGACTGAACACAGTACTCAAGGTGTGGTCTGACCTGCGCCAAGTAAAGCAGGAGAAGGACTTCTTTATCTCTGCTGGTGACACCCCTCTTAGGGCAGCCCAGCATCCTGCCAGCCTTCTTTGCCACTGCAGTGCACCAAGACCCCCAGGTCCCTCTCCACAGGGTTGCTCTCCAGCCAGGTGGATCCCAGCCTGAGCTGCATTCCTGGCTTGTGTTCCCAGGTGCAAGAGCCTACATTTTTCCCCATTGAACTTCATAAGGTCCTTGTTAGCCCACTTCTCCAGCCTGGCCAGATCTTTCTGGAGGGTGGCTCTCCCTTCTGGAGTGTCAACTACCCCACTTATTTTTGTGTCATCAGCAAACTTCATCTGGGTGCCCTTAATCCTGGTATCCAAGTCACTTATGAAGATATTAAACAGCACTGGGCCCAACACTGATCCCCGGGGGACCCTGCTTGTGACCAGTTACCATTTTGAAAATGAACCATTTACCATCACCCTCAGGTGGTTCCCCACCCACCGCACAGACCACTTGTCTAGCTCATAACATGTCAGTTTTTCAAGGAGGAGGCTGTGGGTGACCATGTTGAAAGCCTTGGAGGAGTCTAGGTAGACTGTGTCCACCGCTTGCCCTGCATCGACCAAGCAGGTCACCTTGTCGTAGAACACTATCAGGTTTGTTAAGCACGAGACAGACATTTCTTGTACAGGAGTCCTAGAGGAACTGGGATCATCTCAGAGCCAATGTAAATGAATGTATCTTGGAACATGGGGGGATCCCATTTTATTGTGAAAATTCTCAAAAAGGCAAGTTGTGTGACTCAGGTTAGCACAGAGTGGTATTTTGACAATAACCCCCAGGAAATTAATTAAAGGACTGATGGAAGTTTAGTTAGCAAAAGTTAAGCACTAATGAAAGGCTGCCACCATTTTACGAGACAGGATTTGTCAAACAATTCATCTTGGCCTTTGAGTATGTTATAAATTTAGTTGATAAAGTTAGCTGCATAAGCTTTATAAGGTGTTTGATTTAATACCTTACAACTTTTAAAAAATACAGAGCGTATTAGCTAGGTTAAAGATCAGTCAACTGACACATCTCACAAATCACTTATTATGGGGGAATCTTACTTGAATAGGGCTTTTTAAAATGGGTTTCTTTTCACGGTAGTGGGCCCAATGCTACTTCTAATGATGATTTGTTGGTGTTTAAAACATGACTGTTGAGTGGTAAAGAAAGATGTAGAGAGGATTGTCATACAGTGCAACCTTGATCTTGTGATGGCCTGGATCCATTCACACAATGCACATTTCAATATAGCAAAAAACAGATTTCTGCTTCTTAAAGGCAAAGCCTGCTTAAGGGAGCAGTATTGTGTGAAAGAATTTGGGATCGTATTTGTCAAGTAATTAAACTAGATGTAGTCTGGAAAGATATTTACCCAAACTACTTTTTTTTTTTTTTTCCCCCTGAATATACACAGGGAAGTAGAATGGATCAGAATGTCAAAACTGTATCTCAAAATACTTTATGCCTCAACATGTGGTATCCACACTTCCGGTACCCATTTACAAAGAAAAGGCACTGAACTATCAGAGACTTGAAAAAACATTTTGAAATGTAAGACTAAACTCTGTTCAGCTCATCAAAAGTGATATGGGGAGGTGAAGTGATAAGCATTTGAAGGTAGGCTCTGAGCCTATGGATAGCACGTGTATTTGTTTTTTAAGACAGACGAGTGATCCAAATTACTTTTTTTACTCACATGTGATTTACCTCTTGTATAGCAGCCTTTTGTGTGTGTACGTGTTCATGTCTGCACAAATGAGAGAGCTACACTCAAAGGCTTTAATGTAAGTTATGTCTCTGTGTATACACAAAATAAGAGGTCAATTTGCAAGCGAGAACATATTTACAGCAAAAAACTGTCAAAAGAGACTGTGTATCTCTCATAATCAGGACCAGAATTCCATGGCAACAGGCAAAGGTCTTTTGTACAGCATGATATGGACTTTAAAGTGTAGCATTTACAGTAAGATTAACTATACTGGATGGTGCATGATCTGGACTGGTGTTCTCCAAGGCTGGCTGAAATGATATGAACTTACTTACTATGCAGGGATGAAATCATTGCTTGCCTGAGTTTACTTTCAAGTAGGTAAATAATTTACAGCTTTGTTTTGCTCTGAAACTCTTTGTAACGCTCAGATGCAGTTGGAACGGGCAGAATATCAGAGATAGATTTCTGGGAAGATCTGCCCTTTAGTCAAAGGAGATAAAACATATCTAAGTGCTACCAGGGTGGGATCAAAGGGAAGAGTTATTATGCTAGTAGAGAGCAGTATGGTTAGCAAAGCTACCAAGGAGAAGTGATAACAGTCAGAGTCTAATAGAGTATGTGAGGTTTTACTGTAGTTTCAACAAAAGAGCAGAGCTCAGAAGCAAGCTTTCAAACACTCAGTGTATTTCTTCCTGACTTTTAGGTGACCAATTACGCCATGTAAACTAGTAAAAATATTTCATGCTGTGTTAAGCAAGGAAGACGTGAACAAGAGAGCAACATGGGAGTAAAGCATAATAATTTGTTTGCTGAAGTACTGTGAGGTTAATAGCACTGTATGGACAAATGAGACGGTGCATAGAAAACCAAAAATGGCTGGATCAGGCAGAGCAATGAGCACCCAACCAAAAATGACATTTCTGTTGTACTGCCTTCCTCTTCCACTTTGAACCAAGTGTCCAATGTGATGAACTACAGCTGAAAAACTTTGGGCTACATTGCAATGCCCCAGAAAAGAAAAAGCTGTTGGAAGCATGCAGAATAAGGAGCAAACAGAGCAGGCTTGCTTCTGAAACAAAACCCTATTACTCTTAATTCAGACATAGAATTCTGACAGCATTTCACAGAAGTCAAACTAGAAGTGGGGAGCTCACTTCACTAAACTAATAACGTGGAAGAAAAATAGCTTGCATGAAGTTGAATGTTACTTTGCTGCTTTATAGGGCCTTTTTATTTGGGTGGTTTGAAGTTTGCATTTCCCCTTAAGAAGGCAAAAGAATTTAATGGCTTTATATTGTTTGGAGTTGAGTTGAGTTGCCTGCAGGCTTGCTTGATGAGCAAAGTGACATCCTGAGGAAACGTACAGCAAATTGCAAAAGAAATCCTTATTAGTAGTGGCAGTTACCTCCTGGAGTAGGATTGATTTGGAATCCCTGTAAGGATAGTGCTCTCCTCACTCAGCCAACCTGACAAATAAGAGCATTTCTTAGGAGTTCATATTCAAGTTGTGTTGGTGGTAATAGAATTTATCTTTCAGATTCAAAACAATTAAAGCAAGGTACTGAATGTCACTGTGCCTGAGAGATTAATTTTAAAAGTTACACATACACCCCTTTTCTATTGCAAATACAATAAAAAAGAAGCTACTGCTTCTGCTCGTCCTTAGAGCGGTTATGAAGAGCAACTGGGATTCAGTGATTCGGAATGCCCCCGAAGAACATGTTTTGTCTCAGCTCAGAAACCCAGAAGATCAATTTATCTGCCCTCTGCCATACTCTGAAATGTGAAAGGGAGGACACAGTCTGGATCATTTGACAACAGTGATGTGAAGCAGCAGACGTGTTAGTTTGGAAACTTTTTTCTGAAAGCAAAAAAATATTTTTCATATGTAAACAGTGTAATAACAGCCTTGACGGGAATCAAAACAATCTTCAGTATTTGTTTTGTTTCCCATCAGCCTGTGACTACTTATTTCACAGCAACAAGAAATGGAAAGTACCAAAATCTTCATTCCTCTTTGTCCCACAAAACTAAAAAATCTGAAAACATTTACTTTGAGCATGTAAAGAGGCTCTGGAGTGGAGACAACAGAGAGAAACAGTCAGATCTAATCCCAAATCATGTAGCTCAAGCTCTGTTTGGATTAGCAAATTATATGGACTGACAGAAGTAGATTTTTAGAGCAGAACAGTTGTCACTGAAGACATCATACCTATTCCATACATTTCTGAGGTTTTTACATTGGACCAGCTCTATTCTGCTCCTGTGACTTGAATCCCTGCTGGTGGTTGGAGCAAATCTTCTAATTTAATTTCATCTGAAGGGAATCCATTTTGTGTGCTCCAGGACTGCTCTGTGATGTGAACTAAAGCACGAGAAGTGCAGATAACCAGGAGACTGGCTCCAAAACTTAAAATGCTTAGGACGTTGTATGGAGGAAGTAAATGTCTCGTTAACTTACTGTTGTCAAACACATTTCTCCCAAATTCCTTTTTAACTCAGGACACCACCAAAATGCTCTCAAATTGAATTGGTTTTAGTATTGTTTAATTCAGCGAGAGAAAAATCACTGTTAACAACATAAAATAACATCTGTTATTGTAATGCATCATGTGGAAAGGCAAGCATCGAGCAATGTTTAGTAGTTATTATCTCTATTGCTGGAAGGTTGGACTTCTGCACTTGATAAAATGGTGTTGATCTTCACATATGAAACCATTTGGAAATGCTATTATATATCTGTTAATCAAATACATGCTCATGTCTTGATTTTTTGACCTTAAAGTATATTTTACCTTTTTAAAAGGGCCATTGGTAATCAGAAAGGACCAACGATACCAGACTTACGAGCTCACTAGCCTTCTAAGAATTCACATATTGCTACCCTGCAATCTGGCTGCGAGCCTTGAAAGTTGCATGCGATATCTAAAGCTTCAGCCTGACATGAGATCTGTTAGGCATATAAGTGGGTATTCTGCAGTGTCTGCTTACGTTGCATCGCATGTATGGTAATAGTCTGTTGTGGGTGGATTCCTGAGCATCTAGAAACAGTCTCCCCTCTTAAAATTGGCAAAACAAGATTCTAAGTCTTCTTTCAGTTTTCTGATTTGAATTAATATTGGACTTGTATATGCTATATTTTCTATAGCCCAGGAGGAAAACCATGAAGTATTGTCACATTTCATGCATCAGTGCTCGATACACAGGGTGTCCCAGCACACTCTATTACTCCATTGCCAAATGTGTTTTTCTTCTCAGGAAACAAGTGACATCGATTGGTGCTGGAAATGAGGCAGTAGGTTAGCTGGTCACCAGTCTGTTCCACTAATGATAATGCTTTGTTTTTGAGGAAGTCTCAGTAATCAATTGATCTCACTTCAAGAAGGATTTTCTAGGTATCATTGATACTATCTTATAGGGATTTTTTAGTTTCTTCTGTGCAAATTATTTCCCTTTTATGAAGCACTTTTTTCTCTTCTCCCCTTGAACTTCTATGACTTCTTACTAAACAGTATGAAGGTATTTTTAAAATTTGCCTGCAATGGAGCAGACAAAGAAAAAAAATGACTAAGAAATGGATTGAATACAATGAAAAGGTTTTTTTATATTGTGTTATTCATTCATCTGTTTAGTTTTGATTCATTAAATCGTCAGTAAGGGCAGAATCTCTCTGATAGAAGTCTGAAGTAAAGCTAAACAAGAGACTGATTTATCCCAGAAGTACTACTCTGTTTAGCAGACTTGTTTGTATGACTTCTCACTTGGTAGCAGTCATATCCTACTTAGTATAAACATGGTCCACCTTCCAGGGTTACTCTTGGTTTTTATAAGAACTCTAGACTTTTACACGCTAGATAGCAGCTTTAAGAGTGTGAAGACCTTATTCAATGACACACCATAGTCATTACCTTCTGAAAAAGTTGATAAATTAAAAATGTCTAAGCACATTTCTTCAGTTTCATCACAGCATTGGTCTTTTCTTCTCAGTGGCAGACTTGAAAAATTTGACAGGGTAACCTAACACTTCCAGAATGGTGTTAGAAGAAAGATGCTTCTCTGCATGAGAAGTAGAAATAACATTACATAAACTGTACTTCTTATCCGTAATCCTTTTGGAGTCTGGGTTATTTTTTGAATTTTAATGGAGTGTATGTGGAATACTGACAAACAATTATTGCTAGCTTTGTAATCTCTTTTCTAGACTCTATTTGTAAATTGTGCCTTCTATGTCTTTTCTTATTTGTGAATGAATTTGCAGAAAACCAAGTGTACCAGGAACTTCCAGCAGTGGAGTTTGGTGTGTTCATGCCCAAAACAGACATGAGGTCCTGGCAGGCCAAGCTGTGTCCCAGTGTGCCTCAACTCTTCCCTTGGAGGAGAAAAGCTAGACAAGGAAGAGGGCAATCCAGTCTTTATGTCCATTCAGCCCCTGGCCTTTTCCCCCAAGGCTGTCAGCAAGTGTGTTAATCAGTGTCAATTGTGACAGCCAGGAATGGGACTGGTGCCACCAATGCATTTGCTAAACTAGTCTGCCAGCAAACAGTTCACAGATGGATATGACTTTCATTCACCAACAACTTGGGCTATGATGTAATGGCAGACCTAAAGGTAAAAGTTGTCTAATTTATTGCTGTTCTCTCTGGATTCTACACCCGTCCCGTATTCCTTTGTTTTAGAAGAAATACTGGAAAACTGCAGTTCAAATGTTTCATTTTCCAGTTTTAGTTATTTCCCTCCCTGTGGTAGGCTTCTCTGTAAGTTTATTGATGAGGATATCTTCTCTGTAAGATATTGATGAGAACATTTTCTCAAAGGCATCCGAGGCTTCTGTTTTTCAGGGATCAAAGGAAGGAATAATCTGGATTTTTGCAAATGGATACATGACAACATTGATGTCATATCTTCAGTGAATTGCAGAGTTAATGTGCTTGATCTGTTCCAGAGGCTATTCTAATACTAATGTGCTTTTATGCCTTAAAAAAGTCCATGACCTAAATACAAATAGCAAATACAGTATGATTTTACCATTTAGTTGTTGAAAGATGCAAGGTTTTCTGGCCTGCTCTGGATGTTCATGTCCTAGTTTAGCTTCACTCTCGTCTATTTTTTTCTTTTTACTGTTCTCTGCACTCTGCCATTATCATTTCAATCCATTGATTCTTTGGCTCTGGGATCACCAGATACTGAGGTCTCATTTGTACTCCTCTCCACCTGTCTGAATGGCAATCGGAGACCCCAGCTGCCAAGCTCTGCAATATTTTGTTCAGTTGAGGATTATGGTTGGCATCAATGCAGATTTCATTTAGTTATGCTGGCAGCTTTCACGCTACCACTGGGCTTGCGATAGGTTGCACACAAGTGCTTTGGTCACTTATTCTTTTTACATAGTCTAAAAACATGTAAAAATGTGCCCAGGTAAGTTGTTCCTCCATCCAATTTTACTTTATTAAGCAGGCATGCCATTTTCAAGGTGGAGGCACGCAATTGCACTCTTCACTTGACATCACGTTCTCATGCTGGCAGAGATGTTAGTGCTGCCCTTGGCATTCCTCCTCTATGTTTTTCTCTATCACTCTTGGGGTGGCTTTGGCAGCTGCACCGGCCAGATGCAAAGCTCTCGCCTCTTTTCCAGCAGAGGCATGTGAGGTCTGTGTAAAAAGCTTTCTGGCAGCGACCCTGCATTTTGCCTGGCTCTGCTTTGCTTCCCCAAGATTCGCACTTCATCCTATAGATGTACTCTCTTCTGACCCACAAACAAGCATGAGGAATTCAATTTGTGTGGGGTGGGTGTTTGGAGAGAAAGCAGCTTACCTAACGCACACAAAAAGCCCTATTAGTGCTTGTGCCTGCTCAATTTCTGATGTATAAACAGTTACATTGACATTTAACTAATTTGTCATCTTATATCTTGGAAGCACAGCAATACCATGCACCCCTTTAGAATAAGCGGTTCTGTTAGCAGAAAGATTAATAATGCCTGCTTGCAAGTACAGATTTTCTGATCTTTACTAAGTAGTGAGCTCATACTACAGATTTTCCTCTGATGAAGGTATTTCAATAGTCTTTCAGTCCTTGAATGGTCTACCTGTTTTCATAAAAAATGAAGGAACTTCTTATTTTGCAGGCTACTACCCTTTGTGTAATAACCTGAAATTGTTCAACAGGTTCAAGAGATACTGTAAGCATGTATACTCCAGGGAAAAAAAAATGGAGATAAGGTTTTCCTTAATCTATGGAAATGGCCTGGACAAATTCAAGTAGGAAGGTTATTACTGACCTCTGCTAAGCTGACATTGTCATGGGATGTTTGTTCTGGCAACAAGAAATATGCTTTCAATATTTTCTCTCCAAAGTCAATTACTGTAAGTATTCCTTTTGTTAACAAATAACAGAGATCCACCTTTAGAAGATTTTGACTTTCAAAATTTGGTAGCCTAACACTTCACTTTAGGATATATTAGTTAAATAACAAGGAAAAATTCTGTTTTCAGTGTGTCTGTAGAATACAATAGTGAAATCTTATTCTCCAACTAGAATTCAGGACTTAAAGCATTTATTTATACAGCCACACAATACTGCTAAAGGTGATATAACTGGCCAGAAGGTCCCCTAGACTCACATGGGGAGAATACTTGAAAAAGTGGGGAATATTCTGTGAGCCAGATGGTTGTTTCTCTTTTGAGCATGAGAAAGACATGATCGTTGTTCTCTTCAGCCTGTAAAATGACTTGATGTTTTGACACTGGGAGTTGTGTTGTTGGAAATCTTTTCATGTTAAAGTTGGTTATTCACAAATGCTAATAGTGGTAATATTACCAGTATACTTTGTAACTTGTCACTTTATAACCTCAGTCCTTATGTAATAATTAGGGTTTTTTCACCTCTTATGATTAAGAGGAAGAGATACATGACTTGTACGGTGTGATTCAGTGTCAGAGTCAGGAACAGGCTGTGGGAATCATACCCTCTGTCTTGTGCCTCTACCCAGTAAACTGCCACAGAAGTTATGTTTCTGCTCTTTCCAGTTCCATTTTTCTAAATATTTTTGCTCCACCTTACTCACTGCATTTTTATAGTTGGAGACATTTATAAGGTGCCCATCACAGGAGCATTGAAGTGTCACAACATTTAATGAAAGGCAAAACCTTAACTCCAAATAAATAGTGCATAGGTAACATTGTCTGCTTTACCTGTAAAACTGTTGCTCATACTGAAGTTTCGATGAAAAATTTTTTCATTTTTCTAAAGAAAATTCCTGAGGGAATTACTACTGCTGTCACAGAAAAGCCAGATCCAAGTTGCCTCATGTAACGAAACCCACAGGGAGGATGTTCGTGTTCTGATGGACCGTTAGGTGGAGCACTGTGTCCAGAGACCTTCAGCACCAGTAACATGAAGCCAGAAGGCTGACTCTGAGGATGCTGGGCACTTGGGATGGTGATCAAGGAATATTTCAGTTAAGTCAATAATTTTGCTGTATATAAAGATCACAAGAAAATCGAGCCATTGTGTTTGACGTTCTGAGGTCGTTGAGTTTCTAGATCACCAAGGATTTCATACTAATAACCAGCACTTCAGTTTGCACCTGGAACAAGACTGGCAGTCAGCAGGAGCCCAAGAGCAGGTGCAATATGCTCTTGTCCATTTACTCATCCTGTATGGCAGGCAGCCACGTCCTGCACCAGCTGAAGCTGCCAGATGTCCTTCGGGTCAGTCCCACATCACACGCATTGCAGTAGGCAAGAGTTTTAGTTGCTGTTTGCTTTGTTGACTGTTCCTGCCAGTGTCACTACCTTAGCCTGTCAGTATAAAGCTCCCGGTATAATACTGCATGCCTCCTGGGGAATACCCTTGGGATGAAGAGGACCTGTTTTGAGGTGGAAGCCTCCTATTGCACATTAAATTTTTAGTTTTCTCCATCTAATGAGATAGCACATTAGCTATTGTTGGTGTCTTTTTAGATTATTATCTTTAGTGAATCACTTGCTTATCCTGCATTTTTATCCATAGGAACAGTAAATTTCCCTTTACCAAGAAATTTCCTCGAGTCCCTTCAAAATGATATATTACATAGTGTAATTATTAACTTCTTATCTTATTTTTGCTTAAACATCAAACTCAGTAGTGCTCCCTTTCAAGCCGAATTGGCAGAACTTGCTGTATGATACACTATTGTCATTCAGTTCAGGCCTTTCTCTAATGGCAGCAGTTCACTGAAGTAACATTTCAGCCCCAGATGACTGCAAGCGTAGGTTATAATTTTCTGAGACAACTTCTGATTGTGGTGTTTGCCTGCTTCATGAGACAGTGAAGAACATCAAACGTGTCTTCATAAACGTCATAAATTTTTATTTACAATTCTAATTGAGGCATGTGTTTAAAAGTTTTGTGGGTAGGAAGCAGTATTGATCACTGGTTGACATTTTTAAGAAAAACTACCACCGCAAAATTAAATCATTCACTCTCCTTAGAACAAGCAAATTGGAATTGTGTTTGTTTATAAGAAACAAAGGAAAGACTGGAGGTTATTGGGTGGCCAATTTTATATTCATATCTTATGTTTTTTGCATTTTTTTGTCACAGTAATCCTGCATACCCTGATTTCTAGTAATTTGCCTCCTTTTTTTAACCATTTTTCAAACTGTTACTAAAAGGGCAGAGTTGAGGTTGCTTCACCTACTTTATCAAATACCTGGGCAATTCCCTTTTAGCCACAGCCTTCATGTGTTTTTCTGGGCATTTATTGCTTGTTTTTGGGGTGGAGTTTTGGTTTTGACCTTGTTTTTTAATTGTTTGGGGGGTTCTTTTGGTTTGGTTTTCTTGATAGCTATGCAAATTCTTGCAGGGTTTGCTTGCCTTTAATTTGCTGATATATCCTCTTAAGCTCTACTGTATTTTTCTCTATGAGAACATGAAGTGTTTGCTCTGATGGCAACAATGCCCCTTCTCCTGTAGTTTCAGGTTTAAAGAGTAACAAGCTTGAGTGTATTTGTACTTTAATAATATGCACATCCCCTATGTGGCTATGCTGCTGTTTCCCTGATGGTAACCAAGGCTGCTGTGAATCCTCATTCACCAATCTTTCTCTTCTCTTAAATGTCATAGCTGTCAGCAAAGGAGTGATGTAAAAAATATTAGAACAACATTTTCTAGATTTTTCTGTGATCTGCTGCTACTTTCTCTCATGCAGAGAGTGATGGGAATCATTCAGCAGGGACAGCTTAGAAAATGATAGCAGCTGAATAAATCTGACTCATAGAATTAAATATCATGGATCAAATGGGCTTGTGCCAAACTTTCCCACTGGATTTAATGTAAGACTCTGACCCTCACGGTATTACAAAAGTGGGTCAAATTTTCTGTGCTTGTACAGTAGGTCTTTTGACATTTTGCCAACGCCAGTATGCACTATCAAAGGTTTTATCATCAGCTGCCAAAGAGATAACTACAAGTTTTGAATTCCAATAAAGAGTGTAATTGAATGGATTGTGTCTCAAGAAAATAACAGAGGGGGAATGGATAACAGTGCATGTTACGCCTCTGTGTTGCCATGAAGAAATTTGGCACTGAGGCTCAGCTGGAGACTAGGTGGCAAAGACGACATCAGAAAGGAGAGAATTTTATCCTTGCAGATGGAAGATATTTCAGTCCCCTTCTCAGACCTCTGCAACTACCAGTTTGAGGCCATTCTGCTGTGCCCAGGAAGTGTAGGTGGGTTACACTGGAAACATGGTATGTGGCTCAAAAGGGAGCTTTTCTTCTCTGTTTTCTCTCCTTAAGTATTAGCGGCCTAGTCCTGATCTTGACCATTTACCTCTCACTCCTGCTCTCCTAATTTTAATACAAAGATTTTGTGATCTTTTTTTTTTTCCTTTTTATTGGTTGTTTTCAGTCTTCTGCCCTGGAGATCCAATGCACATTTTTCTCCAAATAATTAATAGTTCTCTTCTCCACAACTCCTCTTGCGAGGTAGAGCTAGTGAAATTTTTATTGCTGCAGTCTAAATTTCATCTGACTATGAGTCCATAGCTTTGCATCTTTTCCATCTTTTTCACTTTGCTCTGCCATGGAGGTTCCACAAGTTGCTGAACCTGGAGTTCTCAGCACAGACACTTTTCTCCCTTCCCATACTATTGGCATGACAACCTGTCATCTTAGAAGTATTCATAGTGTTGCAAACTGCTTCACAGCCTCAGGTGGGGAGTAGAAGAACTGAGAGCTAAGGATAAACCGGTGTTGGATGTCCATCGTCCACAGCAGGTCTCAGTTCATTCAAAGCAAGGGTGAAGTGATGACAGAGGTACAGGGCAGCTTAGTGGAGAGACAGCCAACGTTGCAACTGTAGAAGCTTGACTTTTGTCCAAAATGAAACAAAATCGAGTCTTCTAAAATGGCAATAATCCTCCTTATATTACTGGGGTGATACTGGAGGGGATCGTTTACCTGTGAGTGTGCTGTGTAACCTCAGATTGGTTGCACGCCAAATCCAGTCACCCTTGCAGTTCCTATAACTCTTAATTCTGGCAGTACAGAAGTTAATAGTTTAGGAAAATTTTGCTTTTTTAATAATTAAGTCTGTAGAAGGTAGAAATCAACAGTACAGTGAGTTTTCCCAGCAGAGACTGTAAATTAATTAGGAGCAATTTGCTGTCAGAAACAATTTCCATAATTTTAAGTAAAAAAGCAGAAAACTCGTTTTTATCCTGAAGTGATTTAACTCCTGTGAAGATGAATTATGTGAAACTGTGATTTACCTGCTCCTGGCTCCTGGTACCCAGAATGATGTGGATGACAAATCAGGTGGTGGTTCCTATTGCTGGGACAGAATTTCTGAGAGTGATGCCCTCTCCCCGCAATGTTCAGATCTTGACCTTTTCATAACAGAATTGTCTTTGACACTTGCAAATTCCTGTCAGGAGATAATGAACAAATTGCAGTGCTAATCGAACACAGGCCTTTTCTAGGCTTTTGCCTGGTAGTCACGCAGCAAAGGTCACAGTCTAACTAATGAGGGCTTTGGGTGATACCTACACAATATGTGGGCTTTTCTGAAAGGCCAAAATTTATGGGTGCCACTTGGGGACAATTCAGCTATCACAAGCATCTTAGAAGTACAGGAAGGGATGATCCATCCATCACTAAAGCCCCATTATTGGACTTAAACACTCAGCCTCATATGCATAATTGCCAGACCTTGGGCTCCTCAAAAAGGCTTCAGTGTCATTATGATAGATCCTCCTCCCTGTTTACAAGGAAGAATGAACATGAGATGGTCCATTGTGGCATTTAGTATTTCAGCCCATCAGGATTTTAGGGTGATTTGCAGATACCAAGTCACTGGGATGCTGATTTAAATGAAGGGAACATTTGCAGAATCATAAATTTGTCCTATGAAGTCTATTATGTGGATACCTTTCTGCAGCTGATAGGCATTAAAAAATTTACTGCTTCACACTTGCATTTTATCCTTTTTTTGTGGCCTTTTCAGGTGTGAATGTATTTATTAGTCCTTTCTTTCTTTGCTGATGTACAATTAAAGCAGTCTGACCTCTAGCTGCCAAAGGTTTCACCAAAATACATTTTAGAAACTGTGCCTTCCAGAGGATAAAATCTGCCGTATCATTAGTTCTTGCTTTAAAGTGACATGTACACTTTATTAAAACTGTTTCCAAATATGTAGGAATTATAGGCTAGAGATGAAAAGGCACTGGAAGATAAATTAGGGTACTATCCTCAAAATCTGCAAGTTAGCTGCAGAATATTAAACTGGCCTGGAGAATGGTAATGCAGCAATGCTGCTCAGCTTCTTCCTCAGTGTGCTAGCACCAGATTGCAATCTAAGCAATTACATTTGGGCTGGTCTCAATCCGTTTCCACTGCACACAGTCTGATGCTGTTTCCTCTCATAAAAGGTCTGTAGGATTGCCATGTGCAGTTCAGCAGCTGCTGCATTTTAGTGGTGAGTGAAGCGATCCCTACGTAGAGTCGATGTATCAGTTTGGCTCGCACTCTCAGATTCTGTGGGATGGAAGGTGCAACATAAATGGATGTTATATAAATATTTTTGAGTTCTAGAAACACAGGCTATAGCAAAAGCTTGAATTAGAACTGACAGCGTAATCAGAATCTACATTTCACACTACAGGGATGGTGCCTTGTGCAATATGGTTTGCTAAGTACCACCCAGCATTACTGTACACTTCCAGATCTTCAGAGGAATTACGAGATGGGAGTTTTGTTAGTCTGTGTACACTTTTTCTTTATAGTTTGCTTAAAAATATCTGCTTTTTTTTTTTTTTTTTTCCCCATTACATGATTAACTTGAAGGTGTTTACTTTCTGACAGATTCAAAACCATCACCAGCTGAGGATTTCTGTTTCAGCAGTGCAATACTTGCTAAATGTCTGGGTACCTCTTAGCTTATAGAACTGCTGAAAGGCAATGAAGACACCCTCTCCTGGTCATCCACTGAATGCACTAATTTCTTTTAAATGAGCTTGCAAGTCCTATTTGTGTGCGTATGTGTGTTTATTTAAGAATACGTTTGGAAATCAGTGCTCATTTGAACACGGAGTCTGAGACAGTGATGTGAGACATGGTGATGCACTAGCACTAGCATCACCATGTGGTTTAAATGCCAGGTCCAAGTAAGTTATGCTGGGTATGATAAGCTTGGACACACTGGTCCATGCAGTAAGAAGGATCTTGTGTAACAGGGTTTGAACACTGCCATCAAGACCAAAAGCTGAATGACTCTAGGGTATATCTGTTGCTTGTTTTAGGTTGTTTGTTTTGTTGTGGTTTTTTTTTTTTATGTCGTTCAGCACAAAGTGCTTTAAGTCAGTGAGTTTTTGTTTTGAGTCACTTTGCAATCTCCTCTCCAAGTAAAAACTATGGCCATTGCTCTTCCTGCTCACTGTGACACCACCTGGAAGAGCAGATGTAAAATTTGCTAGTCTGCCTTCTTATGAGATCCTTTGTTCTTGCAATTCATGAAAAAAACCCAGTTTAACAGGAAAATCTCCCTCATCTGCATATAGCCTCCACTTCATGGCCTTCCTTTCAGTCTTCCAAGTGTACTTGGAAGTATGTACTACTCTAGAGCTGACAATATATTAACATCTTTTGGATTTAATCTAAATTTTCACTTAGAGGTTTCTTCAGCCACAATGGGTTGAACTACAAAATACTACATCAGTAGGTGACCTAGGATAAAACATTTGATTTCTTTTTGCCATAATTAGGCCAGGATTTGAAAAGTTCTTTGCAGTCCAGACTTGCCCTCTGCAAAGTGCTGTTCCCTCATCCTTGTCCTGCTCCTGGTCCCAGAGGTAAGGGTGGCTGCACCCTCTGGGGTTCACTGGGCTGCTTGTGGTTTTCTTCTTTAAGTTGAATGCAACACATCTGAGCTACGACCTTGCTAATAATCCCAAATGCTTCTTTAACCTATAAGCACAGAATTTTTTCACATTATTCCATGTGAAAAATAATGTCTTTGTGAAGGATGCTTTGATGCGTCCTAATCTGGATATATTATCGACTTAATGTTCCAGCAGTCTTTTAGTAAACTTCTGCTAAAGTGTTTCAGAAAAAACTGTTAGGAGTTCTGTCAGGGCAGAATCCCTAGCATACTGATAAACAGCTTTGGTAAATCAGTGCTAAAACTCTTCATTGACAGGCAATGCTGTGACCAAGATAGTCACAAAGCTGTTGTCTCCACAGTTTTCAATTCTCTTTCTGGAGGTTTGGGGGGTTTTGTTGTGTTTTTTCCTTCTTCTTCCACACAAGTTTTACCTGCTACAAAGCAACTGAAAACGTTTTTGCCATGGGGTAGAAGAAAGCTTCACACCTCAGGCTACAAAGGAACACACTGATCTCTTGGTGCAGATGTATGGGAGGAAATGTGTGAACTCTCGCAATGCGAAGGTGTTAAACTTTATCAAATGGACTCTCCTGTAATCTCTTGGAAACCTGCTGCTAGCCATTATAACAGAAATAATTTCCATCTGATTTTTCAAGTGGTTGCCGGTGGTGGGATTTAAGCAGTAGGGCCCTCTGATGGATCCACCTGAACTTGCTTTAAGATACCAGGTGGGTATTGGAATTAGGCATTTTGTAAATGATTGGAGCTAGGGGAACAAATAAAGTAAATGAGAAGTAAATGAGGAAAATTATTAATGTTGTTTGGGGGGAGGAGATATTGTTTGGCTTGAATCCAAGAAAGTGCTTAAAAGCATGTTAAACTTTAATGAGATATATAGTCTCATCTCTGTGGTGCAGAACGTTTAGGCTTAATTTTAGGCACATGCTTAAGTTCTTTGCCAAATTGGGGTCTAAAAAAGAGTTATGCTTTTGCATTTGAGAAGCAGGAATGATATCACATGACTTCTATATTTAATCACAACTACTGAAGGCAGCTGGGATTTTGAATACAGAATACTTAAAGCAAACTGTTCTTGATCAATCCATAGAGAAATACTCAGAGGGAGAAAAAATATATACAGTAAATTTGAATAATGAACAATTTTGAGGAAATTGCAATCTGCTTGCAGACATTTGGAGAGCAGAAAGGAAGCTAAATTTGTTGAGTAAGTTACTTGCTGTGATCTATTCTCTTGGCTCTAATTAGAGGGAAGTGAGCAGTAAGGGAACCCAGAAAATGAGACTGCTGTGGACTGAAGTGCCCAAAGAGAAGACTTTAAGTTGGAAGGGCTTTTTAAAGTGGATTATTTTTTCCCCAAGTATTCTTTAAATAGGAGGGGGGAAAAATGGTGCTTTTAAATGTTCATTTGAAAGAAATGCTATATAAACAAACAGCATTGATGCTTGACAAATGTGACAGAAAACATTTGTGTTTTCTTTGGAATTCAAATCTAAAAGTTTACTGCAAGAGTTAACTATATCAGCTAACAGCTGACAACTTTGTAATTTTTTGACGTTAATGTTTATTGCTATATTACCTAAGTATTTCCATTGGCTACTTCAGCTCAGTCTTGCTCATTAGTTGCATTTAATTCACAATACAGCAAATCCTTCTTTACTTGGACACCTTACATGACTGATGGCTGCTGTCTGAAACAGTAAAATATAACAACGGTTGCTATTGTTTCTTCTAAACAAAGCTTCTGGCCATCAAATGCAGGGTCATACCTGGAAACTATTAAATTCAAACACTTCCCTCATCAGGCCGCTCTTATTTTGTAAGAGGTCGAGAGTGACAGTCCGTCCCCACAACAAAACTTACTCTTCACAGTAACAGGAAAACTCATTTATAGAGAGCAGAACTTTCTCAGACTGGTGGTGAAAAAAAAAAAGAAATCTGTGGGTACACAAAACTACAACATATGCATCTGCGCCAAACTCAAGGCATATCTCTTTAACCTTATTTTCTTCAGTACAAAATACAGAGCGGCAGTGTCTGTTCACAAGAAAAAAAAAAAACAACCCACACTACCAACTAATTAAGAGAGTAAATGCAACCTCTTCACTCTTATTGCCAGTATTAGCAACCCTGTGTAACCCGTGACAAGATGGCTCTTGGATTAATTTTGTCATGTCTATTGTACCAGGGAGGAGAGTTAGGAGCTACTACTTTGCAACTTTGATGTGCTTGTAGTCCCAAGTTACTTCATACTTTTTAAAAACCATAAATTATTTTAATTATTTTTTAATCTTTCCTATGCACTTAAAGTGTATGTGTTGGGCTGAGTGCTTTTTAATTGTTTCCGTATCTACATTTAAATATTCCAAATTTCCATAGTTTGTAGTGCTTCTTTTTGTGATTACTGCATCATCACTTTGAATTCTTTTACAGAAGCTCTTCTTATACACAATTAATTGGAAATGATTGCAGCAAGTGTCTTAATACTGCAACCGGGCAAAAATACAACTGAAACAGTTTCTTCCCCATGCACTTGTAAATGAAAAATAATCTGTCTTGAATTACTAGAGTTACTTCAGATTTTACACAAGCAAAGCTGATGGACTTTAGTTCAATAGTTTTCTGTTAGTCACATTCTAGCAGAAGAAGTGGTGCCCATTCTAGCTTGAATAGTCTTAGGCAGTGAATGTCAGGACCTCATTCCTTCCTATTTTCTCTTTCTACCAATGACATTCTTGTTCATGCCACTCAGATCCATGTTTTTCCTCCCCTTGATTTTATTCATTGTATTGTAGCCTTGCAGGATTGTTCTCAGGGTAGAACAGCTTGCTGAAAGGTGTTTATAATAACAATTACACCTACTCCAATCACTAAAGTGTAATCTTTATCTTAATCAAAAAAAAAAAGGGTGGGGGCAGAAGAAAAAAATATACATCACAAACTACTCCAAAGTTCTACTTGAGTTATTTTTCAATTACAGCAGGTGAAGCAGAACGAAATTGTTACAGCCATTTATTGATTGTGTTACTATCCATTAAGGTACAACAGAAGAAGTCCATCATATTGTGTAACAACTTAACTATTTAAAATAACAAAGGCTTCCTATTGTTTCCCTTTTTTTTTGCCATTATCCTGACAAATACATTCTACTTCCGTGCTGGAAATCAAATTCAGGAATCATAATGAAGAAATTCTGTATTCAAGTTGGCATTATTTCTTCCCCTAGCTATTGAAATTCTTCAGCTTTTTCGCTGAAAAATAGCTGAAGCAGAACAAAGGTAATGAAATATATTAATTACATTAATGATGTTTTACTGAAACTGGCTGCTTCCTAAAGAGAGTGCATATATAACTGTAAGAAGAGATTCTATCAATGGGTAGACAATTAACAGGTAATGCAGTAGTAATTTTAGCTGCTATGAGCAATTCAGCCATCTGACTGACAAACCCTTTGAAGTTTTATGATGAAGAGCAAAGTCTATCATGTCTTCTAAGGTGAGTGGATGCTCTTTCCTAGGGAGGAAGCCAGTGGAGGTGTGTAATGAATGGCAGATTTAGCAAGTGATATTGTAGCATTTAGACATTGGTGACAGCATGCTGGAGGAGTGCACTTGATCCAGCAGCAAAGAGGTTCATAAACTATGTGTTAAACTGGAGCGTGTAGGTATTGTTCCTGATGGTTGGATACCAGCACCCAGAAGCAATAAATAATGATATATGATTCCAACTAAAATGCAGTAGTTGTTGTCTGGTCTGCTGTTCAGTCTGATGAAGAATCACAAGCTCTTGAGCTGGCTGCTAAAACTTCCCTGTAAATACAGTGTGTGTGAGTACATGTGTGCGTGTGTTTAATAAGCACCTCTGCACCTTCTTGGCAGCCCAATGGGAAGGACTCTCTGGACCTGTTTTGAGACTGTGGTAAAATGGGTGCCTCCAAGAGAGGGGAAGTTTTCCCCATGTGACAAAGAAGTCCTGCCTCCAGCAATGCCAATCACAGAATCACAATTGCTGCTGCTTCGGGAGGGGGGTGGGAGAACAGGGCTATGTGCAGTGTTTCCTCTTCTCATAGGCTCTAGCATTCTTTGCTGCATAGGATCAAACCACAATATATCAGACCTGTGTGGTATTCAGTTTGTTTCATGTTTATTTTCATGAGTTCTTACTTTTGCCCACATATTGGCTTAAATTTCCTCCTCATAAGGAAGAAAATAATCATAAGAAAATGAAGATGACAAATAAGATCCCTATTCTACTTCCACCAGTGTTAGTAAAGAAATTATTAGAGCAGAAGCCAGAGTCCTTTTTCTCCATACTATTGACCATATCTGAACCTTGTTGCTTTCTCTTCCCATTTTCAGTTGTCAGACCGTTCTTCCCTAGCACTGAAAATCTTGCAGTGTTGTGACAACTGCTAACATAAAAATATCTATCGCCTGTTGCTGTAACCACAACTTTGCTGTTTGAACCTATTCACTACACATAAGCTTCAAGTTTCTTGTACCTACCTTCAAATAAATTAGATTTTCTGTTTTAAATGTCCATTTAAAAACAAAGTAAGGTTGGCATTCAGACCAGAGGATGGCTTTGTTGTACAAAGCCTTTCTGTCCTAAAATCCCTAATGATCATTTTTAATTTTTAAATCATTGGCAAGTTTTGTTGCCAATTCCTGCATCCTGTCCTGCTGTCACTGCATGTTTGTGCTCTTGCAGCTCTCAGATGTCTTTTATTTGACTTGTACAGTAAATACCTGTCAAACCCCTGAAGTTGTTTCATCAAAAAACCCCTTGATCTCCATAATTGATGCTGAAATGCTCGATATGAATACCAGCTGTGTGTGTCGATGTTCTTCAGGATTGGCTTGAGAAATGTTTTTGTAGGAGAATGCCTCCTGCATTTGTGCACTTTGGCTGAGGATACCCTGAAAAAAAAATGAGCTGCACATCAGGACTGGGTAAACATCCTCTATCCTTTGTACTTTCAGATCTCTGGGGTATTCTTTCTGACCATATAAAGAGGTTGAAAAATAAATATAGAACACCTTAAAATATTATTGTGCACATATATGTTATTTCTTAATATATTTCTATAGATGTTAGGCAAAATGGCACGCATGCAACTGTCTTTGGGCTCAAATTGGGTCTTCCATTAGTGCAATTTCACTGACTGGAGTACAAGTATTGCTGATTTACTTGATGATGAAGTAACAGGTCATAGATAACTTTGTTTCACTGATCTAGGAGATATCATTGAATGTGTGGTGTGGTTGCCCATTAGGGGTTAATTTTGTTCTCAGAGCACATTTGGGAGTGTGTTCAGGCAGCTCACAAAACGAAGGCTGAGAATCAAAGCAAGCAGGCTATCTCTTCCCACAGATCTCGCAGCAAAATTTAGGAGCTGAACGATGCAACATGTGCATAAAAGCTTGATAATGTTTTTAAAACATATCACTTGAAATATGTTAACGCATATGTTCCTTCATTTAAAACTCTTTCAAAATACATAATTTGGCCCTTTGGCTTTACGCTCAGCTCATTATGGCTGAGTGCAAAGAGAAACCTTTTTGAAATTTCCCCCTGTTTTTTCCCCAATAACAGCGTGACCTTTCTTTCCTACCTAAGCCTTGTAAAGTCCCTCTCTCTCTTCACATCTCACCCTCCCGCTCTTTCAGTGCCATTTCCAGTCTGGTGGTGGTTTATTCCACTAGTGTTGAGTAGAGTGGCAGTGAGCTGCAGCCTGCCTGGAGCAGAATTCAGCTTGCTCTCCTTTCAAAAACTTAAAGGTTTCCCATTGTTCACATTTGCTCGATTGCCTGTCTGTGAGTAATTGGTTCTTTCTAAGCATCAGCTTAGGTTTTTGTTTGGTGGGTTGGTTTTTTTAAAAATTATTTGTACCAAGCTTAGATAAACAGGATAACAGAACTCCACTGTTATAGAAATTCTTGATCAAATAGGCAAATCAAAGTTCCATGTTACTTTTACAAAAAGGTTTAAATTCAGGTGAGAGAGTACAGGCACATGCCCGCAAGTCTAATTTCTGAGTCCCAGTAAGACAATAGGCCAGTAGGTAGAGTGGCTTTTTCATTCGAATACTGGAGAAGAAGCAGATAAATCACTGCTCAGAAGTTTCTTGGATAAGGAAAGGCAACTCTTTTCATTCCATATTTTCAGTTAAATAAAAATATGACCTTTACACAGCACTGTAAATTGGCCTTGAGCGCACCTCTAGGTGGAATTACCTTCCCTTCCCAAGTATCACGTGCTGCAGGCTTCCACTGAGCCCTTTTTGCATGCATACATATTACAGTGCTGATTTTCTGAAGTCTCCAGTTACTCAGCTGTATGGCTTAATCAAATCAGGCTCCTTCCTGATTTCTGAATTTTATATAAATTTGCTCTCAATAGTTCCCTTTCAAGGTCAAAAGTAATCTCTGTGCTTCTAGGAATATTCTACTTGCAGAAATTTTTGATGCCTTTACAGTTCGTGATTTTCATTAGAAATTCCTTTGTCTCAGCAGCTACAGGGTGACCAGATGATATTGAACAGTACCTGCAGGGAGCAACATTCTTGGTCTCATTTTGTGTGAAGTGGGATAGAAACTTCTGGTTTAATTATCACTATTAGATGACTTCCCTGTGCACTAAGGTCATGAAGTCATGAGTCATGTGATTTCGAAATACCAGATGCTGATCATGGTGAGAAGAACCAAGATGCTCACTCACTCTCCTGAACATCTGAGAGTGCCTATCCATGTGACCTAGTCCAGAAATGTAAGAATCTGGGGAAGAAAGAACAAAACTTTTACTGCACTTCTCCACCAAAGTCTAGCACTCAAAAATTGAAAATTGGGTTGAAACAGGAAAGAAGCTTCCACGTGAAATCTTTCTTTTGTGACTGGCAGTCTGTTTTCAGAGTTTGAATCTTTCTGGTTTTGCCTTTCATTTTGTTTCCAGATCAACAACATTCATGGACTGGATTTTTGAATTTATCTACAACATTTCCGCACTTTTCCTTTCTTGCTTCCCATCTTTGCTTGCGGCATATTCTAACAGTATGTGAACAGCCAGAAAATACAAACAAGTATTTTAGTGTGAACTACAGCTCCATTTCTAAAGCCTGGTAAACTTACTATTTTTCAGAAGTAAAAGTTTTATGCTTAAATAGTTCAAAAATCTGCCTAACACTACTTTCTGTGTTCTGCTTAAAATAAAATACAGAAAATACCTCAATTCTTGAAGTAAATTAAGTCTATATTTTGATAAGCCAGTAAGCACGACAGCATATTCTTTGTTTCCCCCACAACATATGGGGCTTTCTGTTTATTGTCTTTCACTAATTTTCAGTATTTTCCTTTGAGCTTTTGTCAGCAAAGGCATTCACTTCCCTCTGCGGTTTGTATTTCTACAGAAAAACAGTAGGTGAATTTGAGTAATTTCCTCTTGCAAGAATGTATTTGGTTTGAGAGTTTAGGTGAATTATATTCTGCTGATTAGTGAAGCAAATGCTGTGCTCCATCTGCTACAGAATGGGAATGGGATATTTATAACGTGATGGATGTTACTGTTGGGTGGCTTCATAGTGCTTCAGTATGACTAAGCGGTTCACTAGGGTTGTAGGCTGCTTCGTTTGGTTTGTTTTAAAGAGGACATGCTGACTGGGGGTTAGGGAGTATTACTGCAGAACTGTGGCTTTGTGCAAGGACTGCAATTAATGTATTCAGCAACAGGGACAAAGTCGAGGCATACTACCCTTTTAACATGAAATTCAGGAAAACAAATGCAGAGAAATAGGGATTGATACACATGGAATATGATTTCTCAGTTATGCATAAATATCCATTGCCCCCC
>VZZY01004401.1:142473-165856 GCA_013400335.1 Eurystomus gularis
TTAGAGAAGCTGAAGACGAAACTTCTGCACTAATGGAGTGTTTCTGTGGTCCTAGTTTGCTCAGAATTACCCATCTGCATTTTTAGAAGTCTTAAAATTTAGACATTTCCCCATCCCAGGAACAGATACCTATTTCAGTGCTGCAGAAATGCCCAGTGGCATTCTTAGGGCAGCTCTAGCCAATGCATTTGTTTCTGTAAGTGGAATGAACACTTGAAAACACTTCATATCTTAACATACTTTTCCTTCCAACATGACCAGAGTAACTGTTTTTCCATTTATTGAGATGACATGGTTATAATAAACTAAGAAGTCTCAAAAATACCCCCAAAACCAGAAAAACCAATTACAGTAGAACAGTGCAAGGATGTCTCAGTGCTGAACCATGTTGAAAGCTGCTGCTTTTTAAAAGTCAAAGAGACATATTCTGATCTGAAGTAAGGCAGTTGTTTTTCTTAAGGTCACACAAAACAAAGCACATTATTTGAACAAATGTCAGAATAATGTGTCTGTAATGAAATATAGTATTTACTCGCTTTCAGCATTTGAACTGTGACAAATCTGGAAAGGGAATCAACAGTCACTGCTCTTGTTAAATAGTCCTTTTAATATTACAAGTAAGTTTACATTGCTGGACCCATGTGTACCTTAATGATTCCTGGAAGTACTATGACTTGGCCCAAAGGAAAGCACAAACCTAATGCTTTATTTTCTGTGAATTAAATGCAGCTGATTAAAGTGAAGGAAAATTAAAAAGAATTAGGCAAAATAAAAGCACTACAGTAAAGCTTTTATTAAATGCTTATACATTCTTTAGAATGTGCAGGAAAAAAATGAACCACTGATTCGTTTATCTGAAAGCTGCTTACTGCAGCCTCCTGGTCGGTGAGCGAGGCACAGTCTCCTGAGCCACAGCTCGCACAGGTTTGGTCCCCCTGTCACCCAGAAATGTATCATGTATGAAATGATCAAATCTGAAAATGTGATTCCACTCGCCACACCATGGAATGATCTCCTGTGTGGATGGAACAAGGTAGCTATTGAAAATGGTATGGATAACACACACACACTGCCAGTTTAGTAGATGCTAAATGAACATTTAGTTTCTTCTTGATAGAAGTTAAGACCTTATGACCAACCCAGCTCCTGCTGAGGTGAATGGAAACAGGAGTAGATCCTTCATGGGAATAATAAATAAATAAAGACACAAAATGTCAGAGAACTTAATGATGATTAAATCTCCAAGCAGAAGAGGTTAAACCTCACTCACTTTGAATTTTTAAAGGATGTTTGTCTCCATGATTTATTTCTGGGGACTAATGCTGATGTACTTCCTTAGAAAAGTATTTTTAAGAAGTTATTTGCATGAAGAGTATGTGGGTAATGTTTCATGTTTAGATTAAGGGCAGGCAAAAAATTGATTCACAGATGTGCAAGACCAGGAAGACAGTTGACCTCCTAGGTAAGAGCAGAATATAGGGTACTGTTGGGAGCCAAATATCCTAGTTTGATTTTGATGTCAAGAAATTTCATTCAAAAGTGAGATGTTACTTAATAACCAGGTGAGGCTTTTTATTTTGATGGAAGTGTGAGAATAAAAGCTAGGAGAAGACAGTAAGTAGGCAAAATCAAGGCCAAGAAAGGTGATTTTGAAGGCTTTGTGGCACTTGACATGGACAGTTGATTCCATGGTAGTTACTAGAAGACATAGAGGGGGAAATTTTTATAAAACTTACTATAATTGATTCCTCTGAGGAACAGAGAAAGGCTAAGGAAAAGCCAGAGAAGTACCAGTGTCTGGGGGAAACTGTGTAAAGGACGAAACAAAAGCACAGGGGAAGAGGAGTTATAGTAGATGAAACAAAAGTTGGCTTGATGAAGTTGAGCCAAAACATAGAATTACACTAAGTTTGATTTTATTTTTTATGATCTAAAGCCTAAATGTTTTTGAAAACAAAATCTGGTATAACTATCCTCAGGACACCTCAGCATTTTAATTTTTTTTTCCTGCTTATTTGTTCGTTCTGATTTGGTAATAAAATACTTGCAATGGCAACACTTCAAATCCTGGATGGCATCCAGCTTTTGCTGCTTTTATTGTACTGTAGGTCCCACAGCAGGACTCTATGGCTCTTCCAACAAATTACAGTGTCTTTTTTCTGAACAAAACTTCCCTCTTCTGGCTTTGTTAGCGAGTCAGGATTTTCACCTTAAGTGACTGCCTATTCTGTATATACCCAGCAGAACTCTGTACTGCTTGTGATGACAGTGACCACTCTGAAGAGGGCTAATGCAAGAGATAATGATCTCCAAGAGCGGGCTTGGTGCTCACAGTGAAACATACCCTAGGAAATATCACTGAATGTACTAGTTTTATATATTTAGGTTCATTTTCTGTTCTTACTTATGCCTTCATATCTCTTATTTTCAGGTCATTTAAATAAGAGACATGTGGTGGGACTCTATCATTTAAGCAAAATTGGTATTCTGCCATCCATGAAATTGCATGGACACCTTCAACTTATCCCTAAGTGCAAAT
This sequence comes from Eurystomus gularis, assembly GCA_013400335.1. Lineage (NCBI taxonomy): Eukaryota > Metazoa > Chordata > Aves > Coraciiformes > Coraciidae > Eurystomus > Eurystomus gularis. Next base: position 145,013 of record VZZY01004401.1, read on the forward strand.
TATGTGTATTTCTCTCCTTTAAAAATTCAATGTGAATAAATGCTTAAAAATATGGGTCACAAAAAACATTTAAAAGAAATTTCTTTCTCCCCCAAGGTTCATTTTGTTATTTCCAGCTTTCCTCTCCCTCCTTCACAGCAAATATACTGAGTTGGATTGTTGTTGACTAAATAAGAGGAGTATTTGACACACTTGCCATCAACTTATTGTTTCAGTCCAGATGCTTATATTCCTCCTATTTACTCCTGCTGGAGAAGCTTCTTTCATATGTGCTACAGCTGTACCTCCTAGACTGTCCATGGGAGCAAGCCCAGGAAGACAGCTTGATGCATTCCCAGCCCATGACTGGTGTGACCACATTGCTACATAGCCTTTAACTCCACTGCCTGCAAGCCCCAGTGGTGTCCAAGGAGCCTTCTTAACTTCCCTGCCTAATGGTTATGTGATAATGATCTCCCACACTGCAGGATGTGGCACAGGGCTGTATTTGGGGTTTCTGCAGGCAAAATACAGGAGGAAACATCTCGCCATCATACTTCTGGTCTCCTCTAAAATTCCAGGTGCCAGGGTTCAAATGCACTAAGGAATATACAGTGTAATGCCAGGGTTTTGCAATACCAGAAAAGTGTGGCTTTTACTGTAAACTTCTTCTTATGTTACCACCTAACCAGCAATCATGCCACAGAGTCTTTGACAGTCATCCAGGAGATTCCTGGAATCATCATCTGGTCCAATACGCAGCCCAAGCCAGGGAAACCTGCACCATGCTTGAGGGACATTTCTGTAACCTTGAGGGACAGAGATTCCCCATTCCTTGTAGCAAAAAGCCATGGTATCTTGCAGTCTCAGGTCAACGTGGTCTGTTCGAGTCTAAACTAAATTGACCTTGCTGAAGTAAGATGTCCATTGCTTCTGCCCTCTCCACTACAGAGAATAAATAATTTCTTTCCTTTTTTTTTTTGCAACAGACTTTTAAATATCTGAAGTTTTTTTGTCTTGAGCCCAAACAACCTCACTCCTTCCAGCCATTGAAAGGGGACACTGTGCACCACCTCTGTAAAAGTCCTTGCTCTCTCCTGGACTCCCTGCAGAATACTTTCTTCACTGCTCCAACTAAGGCCTTATAAATGCAGCACAAAGTGAGCAGATGAAATCACACGTTTAATATTTGCCTCATTTATAAGTTCGATGCTGTTGACTTGTGTTGTTTCTGATTTAAAACATGCCATAGTTTTTCTTACAAAATCTTTCTCTCAAGTTGTCTCCTAGGCTGTATTTGGTCAGTTAGTTATTCCTTATGTATAACCTTGTCATTATTGATCTGTCACATTTTTTCATCATGCTCTTTCTCCAATTTGTCATGCTCATTTTGAATTTTAATCCCATCCTACAATATTTTTGTGGTCCTTTCAGCTTGATGCTAACGACAGAGTTCCCAAAAATGATGAAGGGGGAGGAACAGGATACTCAGTCTGGATAACTTATTTCCTAATTCTGTCATTTATTATGAATTGTTTGGTCTCTATGAAATGCTGTTAGTAAGATGATGCCCATAGTATCAGTAAGATGTATGTATAGCTATTACTTCCTAAGGTACATTGTTTATGAAATATTGAACTGTTATGAAAAATTATGAAATGTTAAAGCTGAAGGTGACAAACAATGGCAAAATACCAGGATGGATAAATATTCTGAGTTCAGCAGTCTGAGCAAGCAGAGTAACGCTGGCTGTTTGCAAGCCTGGAGTGCAAAGAGGCTGTTAAAGCCTACAGAAAGGTTAGTCCCCAACTTCAAATTTCCATTAGTATTTCAAAGATGGTGAACATTTGCAATTTAATCTGGAGTAACAGCAGCTTAGCTTCTCAAGATAGGAAGATAGTGATTCAATTAGTTAATGTGTGTGCCTACACTTAGAAATACTAGCCTAGCTCTTAATGATGTAACACCTTCCTCCACTTCTTCATGTAAGGTGACTTGCAGACTTGTTTCTGCCTGCAGGGTTAGGATGTAAAAGGGGATCTTTTAATAATCCAAAAAGGCAGGACCTACCTGCTTTGTGTCATCTAGAAAAGCTTGATTTGGTCTTCTGGGCCTGCTCCAGGTCTTGAGGATGGTGCAAGCTGAATTACATTTTAACAAAGTGGAATAAGATGAATACGTAACAAGACCTGATCCCATCCTTATGTCGTTTGAATGTGCTGTAGTTTTTCCAAGCCTACTTGCTTCACCTGCTTTTTAAACTGCTGTTCACATACTGCTGGCGAAAAATGAACACGGAAAAATACATTTCCTTACTGGTTGTGCCTGAATTTATGACTATTGAGCCTCCAACTTTCAGTTATGATCTGTCTCATATATGTAATAACACATTTTCTGCAGGTGATGAGGTTTCTGTAACTTGTGATGAACGGCAGGCAGCAGTTTGGTTTATTTTGTAATGCTTCTTTGTGTGTACCTGAAAATGGGTCATTTTTCTCCTGCAAGAATCACAACAGGTATCTCTGCAGGGGGACAGTCAGCAGTTGAACTGAATAGGGAAGGAGAGATGCTGCCGTTGGGCTTACTCCGATTGAACTATTGCTGTAGCTGGAACAAACCTACCCAGATGCAGGCTCTAAGCTTGCCAGGTGAAAATTGTTCACTGGAATACATAAAAAAAATGATGATGAAGTTTGCCTCTTTAACACATATGGGGAGGGAATGGAAATTTGTCAGTTGTGGGTTCTGGTTTGGGAACAGCAGAGATTGTTTCCTTGCATGACCTTTATAACAAGAAGTGTCAGACTTCATCCTCTATGTATCAGACTAGTGTGGCATTGGATATAAATCCTGATGGAAAAGGATTATGTGATTTTCACAGGCACTGAGATAGATTATCCTTCTTGGCCTGGCTGGAAGGTAGTGAGTCTCTTTCTGCAGACAGTGGTGGGGAGCAGAGTGTTCCCAGGAGAGCAGTACCAGAATAACTGAGCATGAACAGCAGCTCTGGCTTGAACTTTCTTTTCACTTTCCATTCATTTTTGTTGTTCAAACATGCTGCTTTTGAGGACTTGCTTCTTTGAGCAGGGGCAGTGGAGTGGATGGCAATGGTACAATCTTTCAGAAGTCTGTCTGTTAACAAGCTCTTTGAAACACAGAGTAAAAATACCCGAAGGAACTTTTGAGATAGCACGCAATTTAAAAAGAAGTCATTTCACCTTGTTCCTACCTGCCCATTCTAACACTAAAGTCTTTGTCCAATGTTTTGATAAATAATATTTTGTCCTTAGGTCTGGACACAACTGATAATTCTGATGTTTCACAGTGTCATGTTAAGCCCTAGGGCCTCTGCTGGGTTTCACACTAGATAATAAGAGAAGCAGTCATGTTTATGCTGGTTTTGTACCCAATTCCCACCATCATCTATCCTAGGGACCATGTCCCACCCTTTTATCCTCTCTGAGTTGCTTCCTTGAACTTCCCTAGTCTGTCCCACAGAAAACGCTGCTTCCAGGAATGGGCAGGTACCACTGCTCTTGCTTGCAAGAAAAATTCAGGCTGCTGCTGCTATAAGCTATTGTGGCACCATCACTTCGGGGGCTGAGAAGTCTTGACCACCTGTGTGAAAGGTGTTTGCTCTATGAGAGCTGTTCTCCACCTTCTTCAGGGCAGAAGCAGTGGTTTGGATAAGGGGTTCAAGGGTTGGGTCCTGCCCAGTGTTCGCCAGCTGCACCACGCTGTACTGGAGTAATGATATGGGATAGATTTGCATGGGGTAAACTGGTGTCGCTTCAGCCACTTCCTGGAGTATCAGTTTACAATATTTGAGTAATTCTATGTATAAATATGTTGTTGGTTGTTTGTTGGAATTTTTTGGTATTTTTTTTGTATTTTATTGGCACAAACTTCAATTGTACCAATAACTTCCAGGGGACTAGTTAAAGCCACAGGCTTGCCCTGGCACACTGCAGCCTGGGACCCCATGCTATTGTCCTTATATAAAACTTATATAAGTTTTTTTCATTTTTGGTGTTCACAGACTCAAGCATTAAAAAAATACGTGAGAAAATATGGAAGTTAAAAACCATATTTTAAGATCTTCTATATTTGCCTTCTGACCTCTGCAAAATTTCACACTGAGAGTATTTTCTCAGACCTTCCAGAGAGCAACTTACTCTTTCCTAAAGTAGGTAACATCAGTTTCTCCCTAGAAATGTACATTTTTCTCTGGCGCCTTGACATGAACTTCAGGGACCGGACACCTAGACAGCCAAAGTAAAGAAAAATGAGGAAAAAAATCCCTCTCTCCCTGATGTGAAAGCAGAAATGTTTGCATGCTACACCCGTAGCTTCTGCTCGTTAAACCTGCAAACTGCCCAGTGAAAAATGATCTGAAAACAAATGTGCAGTGACTCATTTTTTTCCTTCCCTGAGTTATACCTTTAATTAATCTCAATCAGTTTACAAAATCCATTTTTACTCAGATTTAAAAAGCATGCACTTTGACAAATAAATCTAGTAGCATGTGTACAGTGTGATTGTTGCTGCTTAAGAACTGTCAGCAAATGTATCATTACTAATTGCCCACGTTTCAACAAATCAAAACACTATAGTTTTATGTTAAGGAGGGAGTTGAGCCCTTAAATTACAGTATTAGCTTTAAACTGCTTTAGTGTGGTACATGGAAGCATGTTTATTTAAATACAAATGTAGTAATTCAAAAAGTTGTCAATAATTAAAGACAGCATATATAGGCTTTTTATTTTAATTCAGTTAGGCTGGTTCTTTTGATTTGGTTTGGTTTTATCCCCCCCCCATCCCCAAATCCCTTATGTACCTAAGAGACCAGTATATAAGAAGCAGGTGAAGGTCATTTCAAAAATTGGTCTATTTACTTCACTGAAACCCAGGCTCAACTCAGGACATTACACACAAATTACAGATAAAACAAAAAAAACCACAATGAAAGAAATGTGATCCAAATTAGGCATTTTATTACAAGAAATACAACCATTCCACTTGTGCAGTAGTTCTTTATATTTCACGACACAAGCTCGCTGTGAGCTCTCTACATTTGTTGCCTAGTTGTATTTTGACTTATTGCCATTCCTAGATTTGTACTTCTCGTCCCCATGTTCATGCAAGTTAGCGCTGCTGCAAAGAAATGAATGGTAAAAAACTTTAGCTTGCATTGTTGCAACTATCTTGAACTGCTTAAGATCTCATGTAATTCCTTTTTCATTTAGTTTATTCTTTAAGAATTTTTGAACACAAGTGTACATTTCTTCTCTTAATGGAGATCTTTGTGATTTCAAGTTGTATTTTCCAGTAATTTAAAAATATTTTTCTCTCTTCTTTGTTTTTATGTCTTTGCTAGCCATACTTCCGCTTGGTGTTTCATCTAAAAGTTGCTGGGCATACACTCTGTAACCCCAAAGACCAGTATCTCTCAGTAATGTACTAATAGCCTTTAAAAAAAGGGAAATAGAAGAGTTTCAGAAGAATGTAGCTAATATTGACATAGCATGCTATTGAAAGTGTATCTTTAATGTTCAACAGAGAGTAATTTATTCTGGAAAACTAAGGTAAAGGCAGCTCAATGTGGTATCATGCTGCTGGGAAGGTTCTCGTTCACACTGGGCATACCAAGAGCCTTAACACAAACCTTAGAATAGTCAGCAGTTCCTTTCTCAGTTACACGGCGCTGTAAAAATAGTCACCAAGACCAGCAACCAGAAATTTGACCTTATAATCCTCTACACTAAAGCTCAGCATTGTTACAATGATTTTGCTTTCTTGCTTTATTCTGCCTCTGGATTGTTGTGTGTTATTGGTGACTTTTTAGGGAGACTTTTATTGTGTGTGGAAGAATATGAGGCTGAGAATACTCAGAGGCTGCAGCAAGAACTCTCCCTAAAGTCAGGTCTTTACTGATAGAAGGGCATATGCAGAGAGAGAATTGCTTTGTTTTGGGTGGGGATGAAAAGAGATTGATTTTACCATTGTGGATGTTTATCATTGGAAATGATTTTTTAATGTGTCTTAGAATTCTTACCTGTCCATGAAATAGAATAGATATAATGTAAATAAAAGGTAATAAATATTCAGGCCATGCTATTGCTGAATGACAGTTGATGCTTTCAGCGGATTTTATGTATCCATCAGTGACAACCTGCAAATAATTGATTACAGTGTGCCTTTTGAAACTATGAGATTTTAAGTAACATTCAATTAATGAAATAGCACACCTTAGGCAAAATAGCTACAACATGTGCCACTCATCACTCCCAAAGACTAAAACCAGTCTCTAAAAATGAGGCAAGTGAAAGGCAGTTGCATGTTGTACCAAGGAACAGCATATTCCTTTCAATTCAAGGGCATTTCATCTCTGGGTATTTGTAAGATTGCTTTATTGCATAACTTACACTGCATATTCAGTTGTTGAAGTAGGCACACAGATCAGAAACCAGTCTAGCAGACTTTTTCTGTAATTGGGGAGTTTTATGAGACTTTTTCATGGACATTATCTTCTGTGTCCTGGCTTGGGACCAACAGCTACTACTAAAGTGCAACAGAGTGGCTAAAAGTCACTTCTGCTGCTCACAACTACGCCTCTTGCTCTTTGAATCCTTTTATTGCTTCCCTGTCTTTTCTATATTAGCATTGATCCTTCTGTTCCCCTGCTGTCTAAGTCCCACAAAATCTTTGGCACATCTCTGCTATTATCTCCTGTATCACTTCTACTTTGTATACTTCTCCCATCTCAACTTCATCACCATCATCATGTAACTACCCAATGCCTTCCTGATACAGCTTTCCAAATTTTGTTTCCCTTCTTTAAGCTTACTTCTGAGGGGAATCACTATGTGTTCTTGCACTTCTTACTGGTGTCATCTCACATCCAGCCTGCTGTCCTGGGCTGTTTCTCAAGTTGAAAGCATCAACCCTCTAAATCTCGGCCTGCAAAAGCATAGTCAGATGAAAAATGTTGTGGCCTGAATATCTTTGTTACTCATATATGTGAATCAAAGCTTTTTGTCCCAGCCATGTGAGTTTCTGGTAGTTTCAGTGGGCTTACTCATGATAGCAAATGCTACATTCAATAGTAAGCATTTGCAGGATCATCCTCTATGATTGTAATCCATTTTAGATAGAGACTGCGTCAGCATTTTATAAAGGGATGTAAAGATGCACATGACCCATACAAAGTCTCTGTAATTAATGTTGCTCCATCAGTTGATTACAGGAATTTATAGATTGCAATATCATGATACAACAGTCTGTTTGAGTTTAGTATTTATGAAGAAAGGACAGGAAGAAAAAAGGGGGAAAGGTGTATCAAATATTTCTTGATGTGGTAGCTTTTTCTGTGGATATAATAACCATCTGTTTAGAAATACTCTTGGCATTACAAAGATGTCTCTGTGGTTTCCTTCCCAAATTCTAACTGCTGCTTGTGTCTCAGAGTCATATCTCCCCTGGTCTGTGTAGATGATATTTGGGATTTATAAGCATAGAGGACATTTGCTTGAAAATTCCAGCAGGTGTTTCTATGTGAACTTTCTGTGAGTATCAAATGGGTGAACTGTCTGTCAGATTGAATGAAACAGAGAACCAAGCTCAAAGGACAATTCTCCCTTACGTGATCTAGAAAACAATACCATAAAATATTACATCAGCTTCTGGGAGCTCCAGGTTTCCCTGCCTGCTAATTTACCATCGCAAGTGTTCCAGAATCCTCTGTAATCCAACCATCGCTATTTATATTTGTAATGATTTGTTTAAGTTCTCTGTACATGTTAGCAAAAAATCACCAAAAAAACCAAAATTAAGATTAGTTGGCTGAAAGTGCATAGAATAGAGAAGAACAAACCAACAACGGAGTTGAGATGAAGTTTATACGCAGTAAATAACTTTTTAAGAAGGGGGGGAATGGCTTTATTTTCATCTCATCATATCAGAGCCTATGATTTTGGCACTAGGCAGTTCCCATCAGAGGCTATTAGGAGCAGAGAAACAGGTGTCTGGTGGCCAGGGAAGGCAATAAGAAGCTATGACACCTGAGTTGAGATCACAGACCTGCTCCTGACTTGGTGTTTGGAGACACAGTATTAATCGCTTGACACCTCAGTTCCTCTGCTGGCTGTAGTGGCACTCAACTCGCAGCTGCTAAAACTTTTTGCTTATTTATAAGATGTTTTGTCTATAGAGAACTGTAATGATGCAAGGCAACTTTATTATGTTCTGTGGAAAATGCTAAGTTAAGAAAAAATGATGAAGGATTGTGTAGTGAAGCGCAACTCTTTTTAGTGTTGAGTCTCTAGGTCATACTGAAGCAGGGATTTGAGTGGTGTCCCTTAGGATTTGCTGTTATACATGCTGAAATGATCAATCAAGGATAAAAAATGGACTGTTCTCATCTCATAGATCATTTCACAGTGAAACAGTTAAACTCCTGGCTGCTTTCTGAAAAACAGAGATCTGCATTAATAAGGTGACCTTATCAGAGCCACCCCTGGGGGGAAGGGAGGGAGAAAAAAAGGTTGTAGAAAGAAAGTGAATCCTATTGTTAATCTTTTTTCAGGGAGACTTGGATTCCTGAATGCAAATTACTTTATATTTAAAATGTGTGAAAGCACAAAAGGTTCACGTCTACAGTTGACAGTTATTTCATTAGCTAACTCATGGAGCCTTGCAAATGGTTTCTAGTGTTAACTTTCCTTGGATTTGTTTTCTTTGTTCTTAGCAGATCTTGCAACGGTGATCATTTTGATTAATGTATTCAATGCTCTGTTTTACTCCCAATTCATGTTTTTTGCAGCAGTCAGCTTTCTGGCCTGGGTAAGGTGAGAATACAAGGTGGCTTTAGTGTTTCTCCAGTAGTACCAATCTGATGGGCTGGCTTCCAGCTGGAGATGAGAGAAGCATGGAGGCCACTGTAATGTATTTTGCATGGTAGTGGCTCCAAAAGCAAGTTAAAACAGACTTTCCTCGTCAGATGAAGGACTGTCTCAGCCACATCCGTCTGTGACAGCAGACAAACTCTGCATGGGCTCTGTGCTGCTAGAATACCATCTTTGTATTGCTGTGAGCCTCTCAGGGCCAGGTATATCAGTTTGTGCCTCTATGCAGAAAGGTTTGTGGTTCAGAGTTGTTCGCTACATCCCAGAACTAGAGTCTGTGTGCTTGTCTGTTTAAAAAAGTTGCCATATTAATGGAGGTATTAATCTGGGGAGGAAGGATAATGTGTAGGTTAAAGCTCATCCTATCTTGCTTCAGGCACACCAGTACTAGGTGTTCAGTCTATGCTACATATTGAGAAGCCAATGGTCAGTTCAGGAGAGAATGGTTCTTCCTATGCCTAACTTGATGGGTGATCTCTCCTCTGGAGGTGCTGCCCTTCCACTGACCCAAAAGATGAGTTTTGATGAGATGCTCAGGTATCAGTATGTTGAAGTTTAGGGTAGATCCTGTCAACCTCACCTACTGAACTACACTGAATAGCATGATCAAAGTTTACACATGAATGTAAGAAACAGTTGTGAAAATTGTGCTTGATTAATTGCCCCAGATACACATTGATATGCACGCAAGTTGCCAGAGGCTTGCAAGCTCTTGGTATCCTTTCCTTCTTTTCTTCTTTATTTCTTTTACTCAGCACTACATTTTTTTGTTCTTTTCAGAACTTTTTGGCATTTGTTGTTGCAATCAATCTGCTGTTCCCTGCTGACGCCTCTTATTGCATTGGTTTTTCAAAATCTTTCATCAGCGCCTCAAGCATTACATTGTTCTTCAATCTGCGTCAAGCTCCTAGTCCTAAAATACAAAGACCTTGGGGGCTGGGGCCTTAGCTTCTTCACAAGTCACTTGTCTCCATTACCGTCCCTGAGAGTCGCAGCTTCGAGAATCTTATCATGGAAAGATCCCAGGACAAAAATGCTTGAGATACAAAGGCAGAGCCTCAGCAATAAAATCAGAAAATGTTCAGGCCTAACCCCTTCTATAAAACATCACTTTGAAACTGTTCACATTCAGGGGATGTGAACTCATCTGAAGCCTTGTGAATATTTTCAAGCTATTTTCCATTTTTATAGGAAATCCAACATACAAGGGGTTTTCTGAAAAACATTTGTTTGTAAAAGTAGGAAATTTGGGTTTTTTCAGGTTCAGATCCTTGAATTTTTTAATCTTGATTTTACATGGTCAACTACAAAAAAAGGAAGGAAAGACTTTGAGGGTGACTAGATGGGAGATTCTAAGAGAAAGCAGTGGAAATGTAGATTATTTTTTGCTTCATAAGTCTAATTATTTTTCCCTGTTCTCTTCTCTGTTTCACAACAAAAAATATAAGAGAATTTTTTCAACCTTTTTTTTTGGACTTACTTACTTTTTAGCAGTAGATATTTAAATTAAGATGGTGAAAGAGAAAAGCAAGAATAGATGGGAATGAGTATCAGAGAAGTATAATAGTTGATGGACACTTGAAACTCAGGGGGAAGGGGATAACAGAATGATTAAAGCTATGTCAATTCAAATGAAACAGCGTCATTAATTTTCTTTTAAACTGTATTTTTAAGGAAAAAACTGTAAACAAATATTTTTAGGTAAAATTCCATCAAACTGCTTTTTCACACAAAATTGTCATAAAACTTGAGTTTGGTACATAACTGGACAGCTTTTCCAGTTAACCTGGAAAAATGATTCTGATCTTTTTGTCCAAGATAATAACACTGAAAACATACGGAGGTTCAACATGCAAAATATTAAAAAGAGAAAAAAATACCTTCTTCTGCTTAATTTTTGCTTGAAATATTTTCATGCCAAATGGTAGACTTTCTGAATGCTAAGACAGAACTGTTACTTGTGAACAACAATTTCAATGTTTTTGGTTGAGTTTTAGCTTAATGTATGAATCCCACGTCTTTGCTGTCACAAAATCTCCATTTTACCACTTTTGCAATATTGCTGGCATATGTCTCCAGCTGTCTGTTGCTGACATAGAATTGCTTGTGATTATCTGATGCTGGGCTGTTCTGCTCAGTTTTTGTGTTTTTAATCTCTCCAACAATACCTGAACATGCTGTGCAGATCGCAGTTATTGGGGCAGAATACAGTCGTCTTTGAAATTTACTGTCCCACACAGAACATTGGAAATTCTTATGATCATTATATCCAGCTTGAATGTGAACTAGGTTTCTTTCTGATTTCACAATTTAACATTGCAGACTGTTGACTTATTGACTATCATGTTAGCAGTTTCCAGATTGGCAGACAAATTGTCTTGTAGGAGGGTCTATGTGTATTTATACATCATCCAAAGGTTAAACTATAGAATATATTTTAATTGCCTAGAGATAACTCGGTAAATTATATCACTAGTAACAAAACTTGTAAACTTAAAAGATGAAAGTTACATACTGAAACCCATGTTACTTTGCACGTAAATAAACCACTCGGCAACACTGATTACTGACAGTCTTCCACTGATATTCACGAAATAGCATCCCAAAGACAGAGCTGCCATTTTAGAGGAATTGTTAAGACAGAGGAAATTCTAATATTCCTCTTGGCCTTCCTAAGCATGGAGTTTATATTAATCTTGCTCTTTCAGCAAGGACTACAATTAAAAAAAACCCCAAACATAAAACAAATAAAATGAGGCATTCATATGTAATTTTTTTTTTTCACTTCCAATTGTCTTGAACTCTGAAGGTGTAAAAAACCAAAACCCCAAGCAAGCCAAAACATGTAACATGCTGTAAGAGCAGCAAGGATGCTCACTGAGAATATTTTGTCAGAGGAAACATAACCCTTGAGCTATTTGAGGCATTTATCAGTAAGTCTAATTATTAGTTCCATTTCTTACCTCCCACTTCAGCAACACTTTTCTCTCTGGAATACAGACCCCTAAATAAATTACTGTGGAATAACAGATTTCCTACAAATCAGCTGATATACTGTAACTGCCCGTATATGTGCTCTTACAGCTGGTAAACAAGAGTTAATTCAAAGTAGTTCGCGCTCAGTGTAAGAAATATGTTACCCTGCAGTACCTTGGTCACTTGTAAGGAGTCAACTGGAGTGTAATACATTAAGCCTGAGACTGGGAGACACATGCATTCCTTTCCTGGGGGTTTTAACTCAAGGAAATTACATGTATCTAGAAGAAGAAAAGGATTTTTACAACTGGAGAAGCAGAGAGGGGGTCTGAAACCTTTCAGCCAGATGGGAGAACCACAGCCAGGCATCTCACTTGCTAGGCAATGGCCCCAGCAAGGAGGTTATTGATAAAAGATGGGAGACATCGCTGTGGTGTCCTCCTGGTCTTGCTGGCTAATTTCGAAAGAAATCTCTCTTGACCTGTGTTTTGAAAGGAGGTTTACATATACATAGCTTCAGGTGAGAATTTCAGGCTGTTAAAGTAAGAAGATGGGGGTATACTCTTTTCAATCTTTCCTCCAGAGGACAACGGGAGTTACAACACTGTGCTCCATGCTTTCTGCAGTTCAGATTTTGGCAGCTTCCACATTGAGCACAGATGGTATTTGAGATCTTGTTCTGAGACAGCCCTGCAGGGTAAGCAGTAACTCTTTGGGATATCTTGGATTGTAAAGCTGCATATAGGTGTTTGAGGTCCACTGGAGTCCTTTCTAGGTCCAACCTCTCTTTGAGTCCGTTTCACAATGTGAGGTATGAGCAAGAATGGTTAGTGTGCTTGTAATTTAACAGTTTGGTTTGTTGTTTTTTTTTTTTAATACTGTGATAGTGGTCAGGAGTGATTTCAGTGAGCTTTGGAGAAACTACGGAAAATCAAAGTATTTGTGTCACGTGTGGTGTATAAAATCAGTTAAAAGCTTCTATGGGCAGTAGCTGATCACGGAGGTATATACAGAAGCCTCAGTATAATGAAATTGCTCTCTCCCCTTTTTGTTAAATTATAATTGGTGTCCTTGCGAGTAATCACACTACGGGATTAAAGACTGCCTTACCCTTGGAGACTGGCTGTGCCTTTCATTGTAGAGATAGTCCCTCCAGGTCAGAGGCAAGGCAGATAATGGTGTCTACTGAACTGTCCTTACTTGTTAAGAAATGTGTCAATTCATCATTTTTCATAGGGGAAAATTTATCTAAACCATTATTAGCTTACTTCCCAACTAGTTAACTATTTAAAGCAGTACCTTGAGCACTGTCCTGCTTCTGTTTTAGCTGTTAAGCAAAATTCAGACTTCCTTTGCTCTGTGTTTTTTTCTCTTTTGTGTTTTTGGATAAAAACTGTAGGTATGCTTTACAGTTATATTTGCTAAATACTGTGATATATTCTCAGTAGTGCCACCTTTTCCTTGTAATATAATCCCTGTTGTCTCCCCGCCCATCTTATCTTTTCTGTTTTATTACCTTTTATACGTACTGGTAAATAAAAAGGGAGAGAATTTGGAAAATATAGGCCATCCAGAAGAAATGTTGTGTGTATCACATCAGAGAATTTGAAAGATTATGGAAATATTTACAGCTCCCCAAGAGTCAATCTATGCACCAAGATTGAATTTAGGGATGGACACAAGACCTGTTTACTCTAGCTGCTCTGGAAAGACTGATTTTTCAATATTTTCTGTCCTCAGAATAGTAAAACTAGTTATGATGAATTTAGCAAAGTCTGTACGCTGCAGTGCCCCAGACAGTTTCTTATGTTCATTGACATTATTTTTTCATCAGTTTGGACTGTGTAATATCTGCAGACGGTGTATGTTCAAAATATTGGATTGCTGTGTTTTTGCATACAAACCTTATAAAGGAAAAGAAATACCAGACTGTGTGTGCAAGCATCAAAATTTGATTATATGCAGGATCTAATCTTAATATTACACCATCCTCACTGAAAAATGTTGCAAGAATATTGCAGTTCATATTCTGAATGGGGTGTTTCTCTGCAGTCATCCTGCAGAACTCTTATCCCTACCAGGAGAATATCAGTACACTGAACTGAATAAAAATGTATACATTAAATTGCTTATTCAAATGTCCAGCTTTGATGTTTGCCAAGAATTTAAGCAAAGGACAGTACAACCTGAGCTTTGTTTTATTGATGCAAGAGGCTAATGTTAGTTACAAAACAGGAGAGAACGAGAAGTCGTATAATATGCTGGAAATGTGAAAAAACTAAATGCAGATTTCAGTTATGAGCTTTCACAGCTGTATTTGCATAGAAATATACTAACGGCTGGATGACATTTCATGCATGAACTTGATAGAGCATCCTTAAACATATGCATGTTAGAAAAGTACTTAAAGGGAACCTTGAACTCAAAAATGCCCATCTTTGTTTAAAAACCTGAAAACTATAGTTTCCCTAGGGTATTCTAGTACAAGATATTTCTTTATGAAACAAAGCTTTCTTTGTTATGAGGAACACTGTGACAGCCTATGAAGGGCCCTCCTTCCTGATCACACTTTAAAAAAGATCCTGATTCCCCGGAATGTTAAATATTATTGCACAATAGACGTTGCTCAGGCTTTTGTGCAAAATACGAGCAAAGCATGAAGCCCCTTGAGGTTTCAAACACCTCTTGAGTTATCAGTTTCTTATGCCAGTCTCTGTTTTGAGGGAACACCTTCCTTGTAAGCGAGGCAAAGATGAATACAATGCTGTGAGAGATAAAAGGAGTTACTCTTCCTTGAAGAACTAGAAGAATTCCTACAGGGGTCTATCACAGTTATCCCTTGGTATGAATTTTTGGGAATTGGGTGACAGCAACTCCTTCCAGTTAACATGCGCTTGAGTGTTGGTGTTTTGTTTTGTTTTTTAATCAACCTACTAGCACAGAACAGGTGCACTGATAAAGATGTCTGGTTTTAGTAAGAGTGGAGATGTTCACAGACTATAGTGAAGGTGTTTGTGAGCATTTGCACTTCCAGTTTCCAGCAGTTTCAGCATTCAGTTTGCCAACTGTGAAGAACTATGTTCTTTTAATTTAAATGTGATCATTAACAAGACACAGCTGAGGAAGGCACTTTTCTGAAATATTCCATGGATTATTCCTGCTCTGCTATCTCCCGTTCACCTTCCACAACAGAATTTTATGTGCTTACATTAGTTGATGTTCCTCAGAAGAGCTGCTGGTCCATTCTGATTGTGCCTTTCATTAGAAGCAGAAAACTCTGCCTTCTGAAGTGGTGAGATGTGACCACCAATTCCTGAGAATATTTTCTAAAAACTCATTTTGTATTGTAATACAGCTAGGTCTGAAAGGGATTAGAAGGAGTATGACAAGAGTATGAATTAAAAAGCACTGAAGTGTGAAAACAGATCTCTTTAAGCAGTTTCGACTTTGCCCTCACACAATCCTATTCCTGATGATGATGATTGTCAAGAACCTTCCAAACCAGCAAGAACCATCTCTAGAGCCTGTCCTGTCTCCACTAAAATCAGACTTCTGAAGGAAAGTGGAAGTAGTTAACCTCCTTTTCTCCTGTGCATAGCCCGTATTACTTGTGTGAACCTCTCAAGGAGAACAGGTCTAGACAGAAAAAAGCTGCAGGATCATTTTCCCTGTCAGTATGAGATAAAAATACTAGTTCAAGACAGAACAGTGCTGTACAGATGTGAGAACAGAAAACCAAAATGGAAATATTATGAAAAAGGGTCATTAATACTGTCTTACTTAGAAGCACTGTCTAAAGCATAACATAATCATGGGCAGTGTCTAGTAATGATATTTTACACTGAAGCCCAAAGGTTACAAAAATACTTTAGTCCTTGCCAAGTGAAAGTCACTTTGTCATCTAAGGTACAGAGGGAATCAAATTCTTGCAGTGGTGCAAAATCTATGTATGTAAAGCTACTTTTAGAGTCATATTAGTAAAACGTCTGTCAAAAGCCAGGGAAAAGTCTACTTTAAAAAAGGAAAGGGCAAATCTCACACAAAATTTCTAGATAGACTGAAAATACATAGTCTAAAGCCATCAGTGGATGGTAGTAGCAATAAAGATCATTTGGGCTGCAACAGCAATATTGTCTTCTTTAAGTTATTGAAAGCAGTGGCAGTGGTACCAAAAGGACGTGTTTTAAAGGTGAGTCCACACAAGAGTCAGCAAGAAGAAAATATCTTTCCTACTTTCAGGCAAGAAGTTTACATAATGGAAAACAGCATACTGCCTAAGTATGGAAGAAGGTATTTAGCAAGACTTGAAGACTATACAGCAGGGTGGGAGCTAAAAGTCACAGTGATTTCAGAGCCATTTGCAACTCCCCAGCCATCCAACTACTGGCTCCAACTGAGCAAAGGACTGGGTGAGAATGGGGTGGATCACTGCCTCACACCAAGGCAAGACAGCGCCGACTGGCAGCGTCCCCTGATTCCTGTTGACGTTCCGTGGGCACGTTTAACCTGTAATTTGGAAAAGGAAAATACATTCTGGCACATATTCTTGAAGGGCTGCCAGTCCCACATCTATTCATTGCATAGCCTGCCAGAATGGGAAAGATAAGTATCTTATGGACCAGTATCCACAGAAACGAACATTGGAATTTTATCTTTTCGATACATATCAAAACCCAAAGAAAATAATTACTTTCTCATTTTCCAGTTTTATAATAGCAATAATGACCTTTAGGTCAGGAATTTTCAGCAGTTAATGACTGTCTGGCTTTTTCTTTGGCCCTTGGTTTCTCCAGCCAGTCATTAACAGTGAGGAAAGTGCCTTCTCCAGTGGTTATTTTGGCTTAATTACTACATTTTCATGCTACAGAATATACCAGCTGGGAAATAAGTGTCTCCTATGTGAATGGATCCATAAGGTGTTCCTTAGGTTTCATTTCCTTGAAAGAATATTCTGTTAGGACATGAGAGTTTAATGTAAAAGATGATTGAGTATGATCCTCAGCCCCAAGAAAGGTTAGATCACTCTCAGGAACTAGGACTAAATAGCTTTGCAGCAATGCCCTTCCCCTTCTGAGGATGGCTGAAAGCCATAGATTTCAAAAGATGAAATCTTAATAATTTATCTATGTAATCTAGGTTTCCATAATATTCTCTTGGTATTGGAGTGCTTTGAAAATTATATGTGGACACAAATAAGTCCATCTTCCAGGATCATACAGGAACTGTCACAACAGTGTCTTGAGAGTTAAAAATTCTTTAAAATATCTAAAGGGGAACAACCCTCTGGAATGCCTCTGTTTCTTCAGCTAATAGATTCCCCTTTCAAACCATTCTCTCTGTCTCAAAACACTGAGGAGCTGTATATGACTTTGTTCAGCGGAAGATTCACTTATACCTGGGAATTATTTTGTCTTGCACTTTATCATAAGATAAAAACATGATATACTGTGGAATGGAGTAATCTTCTGACCACCCTATTAATTATACTCTTGGTAAAAATTAACCAGATTGTAAGTAGATGGTATGTGTGTACATACATAAACCTTTGAACAGTCTTCAGTGCTTGAACATTATTTGAGTTATTCTTTAAGTTTTATAACTTTAAATGTCATTGTTAAAATAGAGTGTTACCTAAAAAAATTATGAACATATCTTTCCTTCAGGGTATATTTGAACTTGAAAACAATTGTGTAAGAAATACACTACTTGGAGGATAAATAAATTCACAAGAAAACAATAGTTTTCCGAACTGCATACTGAACATGTAGGGATTCCTAGAAGTAGTCCAGAGTACTGCCATCGCTGAGTAGTCAGGTAGTAGTGAAGCACCTCCACTGGAATGGTAAAAGAAAATGGGAATTTCTTCATCAGTAGATTTAAAATCAGGATGGTGCCCCTTGAGGGTTTGGTATGAAACATGGAAGTAATATGACTGATGAGCCTAATTGTAATGTTTTGCTGTGAAAGAGATTTAGCACCTGCATAACTATTACTGGTACTAGTAGCTTTTCATTTTGTATCTTTAAAGGAAAACAGAGCGCACATCAGAACAGCAGGCATCGTTTTTTGCTTTAACACTTTTAGTACTTTTCAAGAAAAATAACAGCAGCAAAATATAGGTAGTGTTCCAGGAAACAGCCACTCAGGAGTCCCACAAGGGCTGGGACTGTGCTTTGTGGTTTCCTGACTCTTGGAGTGACACTCTTACTTTTCAAGCCGAGGTTTCATTTGTATTTTGGAAGTATGACAATCTACTTCTCAGCAGGGTTCTGCTGTTTGGACTTGGTAAAGGATTTAAATCTGGTGAGGATCCAGTCATGCCATTAACAATGAGTTTTAAAATCTACACCTTTAAAATAGCTCTGCATCTTTAAATTTCAAGCTAACCTCAGTGTTAAGACAGCTCACTAACCATCCGTAGAAATGGGAAAGGTCCAAAAGAACGAACTGACAATACTCGTGTTTCATTCTGAGCTTAAACGTATCTTTTCCTCAGCTCCACAGCTAACCACTGTAGATTATTTATAGATTTTTAAAGCCAGAAATTAACACTGTTCCTTGTAGGCAGAAGAGAAATGTATGGGATGATTATTAATTCTTTAGCATTGCAATGCCTTCCGGCTCAATGTGTGTGCTGGGGACCAAGTGTAAACACACATTTATCATCCCAACCCTTAATCTGTTCCCCAGAATGTCCTTCAGTGGAGAGCTGTGAAACAGCTTTTCTAAAGGGCTTCAGACCTTTTTTTGTAGCTGATACAAAGATCTTTACAGACTTTACTGTAATTGAACCTTCAAATATAAAATGTTGCAATTACCAGTTTAGAGTGTTCCTTTAAAAAAAAACCCAACCGACCAAACAAAAAACCGCAAACAAACGAAAAACCCCACTATGTGACACTAGTTCCCTTCACATGAAGTCTTTCAGTTTTCCCTCATTGGGGCAAATTACCCAGGCCCCCTGCTACCTGAGGAGAGCTTTCCTCCTCCAAGCGAACCTAATTTTTGAGTCCTTAGCTTCTTTTTGTTTCCCCTGTTACTTCCAGTTTCTCCATTTTTCTGTGTTCCTTTCCCTGGACAGCAGTCTTAGGTGTTGCTAATAGAATTCAGCTGTGGGGGAAATAGAATCCTGGCAAAAGAATACTGAATCCCTCACCAGCCACTGAACTTAGTGGGACAAAATTGTCCTGCATGTAATTTTAATAGTGTCCACAGAGTCATTCCAGCTTTCAGTCTGTCTGGGCATCTTTCTGCAGCTCTTTCTACCTCCATTGTAACACGAGGTAGAGGAGATAGGAGTGCTACAGCAGCTGGTATTGTTTGATCAGCAACACAATCTTTGCTGGAATTTCATTTCCCTTGCAGCCTAGCTACTAGAATACATTTGTCATCCATACTTTGTAGCAGACTTATATTTGCCTGTAATTACATACCAGTCTAGCAATACTTTATTGTTAACATAAAGTACTGCCATTTAAATCCCCAATCTTAAGCTGAAGTATTTGCAAAACTCTGTAATTGCTAAAATAATAAAGCTGCCATTATTGTATGGGACGTTTACAGCTTGTTACGGAAATATTTACATCGGCTTAACTATACCTGTATGTATTCCTTATATTTGCATGTGTTGCTTTAGAGACAGGCAGGTTTCTGCTGGGCATAACTATAAGTTTCTGATACTTTCAATGAATGGCTGAAGTTGGAAGGGACCTTGGGAGGTCATCTTGTCCAGCCCCCCGCTCAATGAAGGCCACTGGGAGCAGGTTGCCTGGACCATGTACAGATGGTTTTGAGTTCTCTCCAAGGACAGAAACTCCACAGGCTCTCTGGGCAACCTGGGCCAATGCTCAAAGCATTCCTTCACGCTTTCCAGCTTGTGGTCTGTTCCTACGTACTAAGAATTCTATAAAAGGTAACTAGGAAAAACAAGTTCAGCGTGGTTAAACTCAATGTAATGGGTACAGAGAATACCACAAATGCTTAGAGATATGCAAACCAGAAAAGATAATATATGTTGGTTTCATTTTGTGTTGGCTTTTTGCAAACAGAAAACCAGTGATGCCCCTCTCCTGCTGTTTATTACTTATTCTGCAATTTATTGTTGGTTTGTTGGGGTTTTTTTTTGCATTTAAATAATTATCCGCATATTATTGTTCTGTTCCTAAGACTGATTGGGTAAAACTGACCTCAGCACTACCGTGAACCATAAGCAATGTTGCCATATTATTCTTTTTTCATACAGGAAGCTCAAAACATCCATACTCCGTATGTACATGTTTCCAAAAGCTTGGGAATTTGTGCTAAGAATGTCATGGTTTCTAGTTCTTGCTCTTACACACCTGCACAGAATTTCCCAGCTCTCTGGTGTGGTTTTGGGGGAGGGCAGGAAGCTTTGTGTTCTTCCAGCAATCGCCACTGGATGTACCATTGAGCGCAGGTTGTTCCGCATTACCCCGATGACCTTCAGGTGAAAACAGACTTCAGATTCTGTTGATACTTGAGATGAACATGCGGTTTTGTGTTGTGTGGTTTGGCCGTTAAGGATCTGGTCTCCTCACACCGCTATAGCCTTGCACGGGTCCCTCCTACCCCTTCTCTTTGCGCTCCTTGACACCCTCCTGGGAGCAGACCTCCCTACGTGGCAACCCCACAGAACTGGGACAAGGCCTCTTTCTCTGGAAGAGGTGCAAGTAGTTTTTAACTTGGAAAAAAGAGCTTCCCAGACCGTTTACTGAGGAAAAGATTGACCGACAGAGCGCAGAGCATAAGCGCCTCTGCCAGGCTCCTGCCAGCCCGCCGGGCCCAGCGACGCCACGGCCGAGGCCCAGGGGCAGGAGCCGTCCCTCCAACACTGGTGCCTGGCGAGTTACGGGCCCACATCCCGCCCGGCCGTACCCTCGAAAGCCTCGCCGCCCGCACCAACGCCCTCGGCGGCGGAGGTACGAGACCGCTCCCGGGGAGCCGGGGCAGGCCCGGGCCTGCCGGG
>VZZY01004401.1:166479-183919 GCA_013400335.1 Eurystomus gularis
AGGTGGGTTGCGTGGGGGGGCTTCTCCCACACACTCCTGCAGCGCAGCAGGGCCTGGCAGGCCCCAGGCCCAGGCAGGGGCCATGGGAGGGGGCGGTTGGTGGTTGCGGGGGGTGTGGTCCCACGGAGCGGCAGGGCGACGCCGAGCCCCGGCACAGACTCTCAGGGTGGTGGTGGCTTCTCTGGAGGGGTTTCCGAAATAGCCGTGGGCCCATGGTGGTACCCATCGTTACGCAGCGGCGGGGAGACAATCGGAACTTCAAGAAAAAAAAAAGAAAGAAAAGTTAAGGTTTTCACGCACAGTCTATTTATAGTGCGTGATGAAGTCATTTATATACCTTTGCAGTTTGGCAGCATGTTGCCAAATGAGAGAGGTACTGGTTTATATCCACTTTGTTAGTTTAAGTGACTTCAGAAATTGGAAGGCAATAGTGGAACCAGACCTTTAGATACTATGCTTGTTAAGCTTGGTTTTGCCACATTTGGTTTGTTTCATGTTTAACTTGTGAAACATGTCATATTATAGTGTACTCTAAGAAATAAACTAATGTTTTGGCCATTTAAATGAGTTTAGCCCTTGTGAGATAGTACTTCTGCTATGCGTGTCCTCAGATCATGACTCCTTGGCAGCATGTTGCCTTGAAGACTTTCTGTAGTTTCCTTGCAGCCACTGAAGTCACGCTGCCATTGAGTTGATGTAGAAATGAAGTTCAATGTTTGTAGCAAATTACGGGCTAGCCCAATAGACTGTTGAAAGATAGCAGTGACCATTTGAGATGTCAGTCTGGATAGCAAAGAAGACATCGAGTTCTGATCCTGACTTTTTCACCTGGGGAGAAATACTGGTTGTGTCTGTTTCCCCAAATATGGAGTGGGCTTAAAAATCTCCACGCTGTAGTATTGAGTTCTGAGAAGGCAACGCAAAATCTGGGTCTCTAAACAGAGTAACTTGGTGTTAAAGTGATGTGAAACTAGTATTTTTAAAATTTTATTTTGAGTTTTGAAAATAACAGGTCCTAAACCAGTTCAGCATGGTCGTGGTCCATTTGGTCCCTGACTCCGGACCATGACTTTTACCATTAATCTGTTTCCAGCAGTGGTTGTAAACAGATGCCTGGAAAAAAAAAAACAAACAAGAAGCAGACAGACATGTATGTCATTTCTCTCTAAAGCTTTTCCAGTTTCTGGGTATTTGCAACTCCAGGAGTTCAGGAGAACTAATAAGGTAGCCTACCAGAGGAGTGGATTCTCTAAGTTTTTGTTGTCCTGCGTTGTGTCTATCCTGTCTATAGCAGAGGAGAATTGGTACATAAAGTATTTCTTGCAAGTTACCTGTCACAGCCATGGAGGACATCAGTGTTCAGGGTTTCCTTGGCCTCTTCTCAAAGGCATCCCAGTTTTCACCTTCCTTTTTCTCACTGGGGAACTGCAAGAGCAGTGCCCTTTCTGTTCCTCATGTTCATCTCAATATAACTGAAGTGTTTCACAGAAATATTTAGTAATAGATGTTTTGTTCACATGTTGAGCCTACCTGGCTGCCTCAGTTTTCCTGAAGAAACTGCATCTCCTTTGTCAGCTCCCTCGTTCCAGACAGAGTCTCTACGTACCTAAGTGCTCTTCTGTACAGTTTCCCTTTGTTTTGTTTCTCTTGAACCAGAACAAACCAATATATGCCGTTTCCTCCAGGGAACGAGACTTGTTACCTAAATTATTGATTTGTACTAATTGCTCCCCAGAGGTTTTAATTTCTACGGGAAATTCTCCTGCTGAGCCAGGAACACAAAGAAACATCTAGCTATCTTTATTACATCTGTCACATCTCAACATATCTGACTAGATCTGTAATTTACATGCTTGGAAAGCTTCTCACCTGAGCACCAAATGAGCACCATGTAAAAATACCATAATTGAATTAAACATAAGTTGTATACAGAAGGTCACTTACTTTTGAAGTTGTCACTTTCTCACCAAAGTTTTACTATTGGTGTTTGTTTTTGTTATGATTAAAAACCTCAGGGAGAAAAGTTGATCTTGCATGAAGATGTCTTAGCAGAGTTTTTGGTTTATAGTGATCAACTCTGATTTTACATATTATGAAAACTTTTTATGACAAACTTTACAAGTCAGATGTTAGGCAAATTGCTTATTTTGTTTAAAAATAATTCTACAAGTCTGCACTAACATTTCACGTATAGTAGTATAAAACTTTTCATTCTAAGGGATACCAGCCTACCTTAATAGTAAGGTAAATAATGTGTATAAAGTAGCTTTTATATATAAAATATGCATAGTTGATTCTGAATTTTTGGGAGGAACTGTTACCTGCACAAATTAGTACATCAGCGACTTTAAGGATTTACTGCTTTGGTCCAAGGATTCCCCACTAGGAGCAGGCTTCAGGATCAAAGTCATGGTACAGTTATTAAATTAAACAAAAAAGAGTAATGGGGGAAAATGTTACTTTTTTTTTGAGCTTACTCATTATTCTTTTACAGTTTGGATGGCACCCAATTTCCTTACACCTATTTAACAAAGCCGCTCAAGTAAGCAAAGTTGTACCTATTTATATATATTTTCAAGATGAAACACTGTCCATGCAGTGGAAGTTAGTCTAAGAAACAGGTCCACTTGGTTTTCCTTTCTAGTGACCTAAAAAAGAGCAGAGGAAGAACACAGATACAAGACCCATATTAGAACGATGTTTTTTTCTTTTGAAAAAAGGTACTTCTCAACCTTTTACCCGTATAAAATAGTACATCTTCATGCCCATAGTCCGAAGTTTTACTGGAGCATTGGTTACGTAAAGAGTTTCTGAAACATTTGTCCTTATTTGAGAGAGTCTAGAAGCAATTCTTTGATCCTTTGTGGCAAGGGTGGATGGTTGGAAGCCCACACACTTGTGAGGAATATTACTGTTGCTGCAGAGGGGAGAGCATTGATGTAATGGTATCAGAAATTTAAAAAGAGAAAAAGAGGGGAGTGCGGTGAGCATGCTCTGAGCATCAAGTAATTGTGTAAACTTGGTATGTTGAAGAGATAAATACTGTCTTCTTTGGAGTACTTCAGTAAGAGGTAATATGTAATAGAATTACAGCAGAGTGATAGATGAACTCAGGGCAGCTGTGCACTTTTCTTGTGTCTCTGTGCGTACGGTTAGGAACTGCTAATAGCAGTGGTATGTGCTGATCTGGGAACCTTTGACTTTTGAAGAAGTTGGCCAAAGACAAGGGCTCAAATCAGAAAGGTTAACCCCGGAATAAGACAGTTCTAGACCTTCAAGACATAGAAGGCATATTAAAATGAAAATTTTGTGCCATAACAAGTTCAACATTTAGTTAGCAGGCAAGTGATATTTTTCTAGCAATAAAAGAATAATTTTATTTACCTCTTGAATAGAAAATACAGCTCAGCAGACTGGAGTTCCACTATGTAGTAGTTCTTTGAGGTGGTGTCTTAACTGGTCTGTCTTGCTGTGAATGCAAAAATAGTGGATGGCTTTTCAGGAAGAGCTTGAGTCTGTCTTTTTGATCATCCACACCCTTCTTTTTTTCTTTTCTGTCCTCTCTTCAGGATGCTGAAAAGCTGTTTTTCTGGTCCATTTTCTTGAAATACATGTTCCACTTGCAACTTTTTCATACTTGTCCAATACAGTCACTAGCAGAATTTTGTCTTTAAGCATATGCACCGTATAGGAGATGATGTGATCCTTAGATGACCCTGTTGGAGCCTTTTCTTGCTTCGTAAAGTGATGAGTATTATGTGGAATTAACTGAGGTTCAGGGACTTTTTAAAGTTTACTACTTAGGGCTGTATTTGTTAACAAGTTAATACTGACTGTCTTCTAATTGGAGGCATTATTTCTGGACTACAGTAAATAGTTTATTCTCTCTAGCTGCTGCCCTCAACATTTCCCACTCGCACAATTGTAACAAATGCATCGCCCATCAGATTCTCACAGCAATTCCCTTGCTGCCACAGCAGACCTGTGTGCATCCATGTTCTTTCTTGCCCCTTTATGAAATGTTATGCTGCACTTTGTATTAAAATAGGTTAGGTGAATTTTTTTAAATCTTTAAAACACCGTACAGCTCACGATGAGGTAATTTGCTGTATATTTCAGAAAGATGTAAGATTTCCATTCCCAAAACAATGTTAAATTAAATGATTCTAGGACTGAGTTTTGAGTAAGGTTGAGGGTGGATACACAGAAGTTGAAGGAGGCTTTTTTGCTGTGGATATGTGGTGGAGGAAAGACCCTTTGTCAAGTGCTGGAATATGAGAAAATTGACAAGATGAGATCCTGGATTATATCAAGAATATACAAAATTTAGGTCAGGAAGTTGTCTTGATGTGTAACATTAACTTGGAGCTTTTATTGGTATTTCTGTGGTCTTGTACTTCTTCGTGCTCCTTTTTTCCTCCTTGCGCTGTTCTGACAGCCTGGGGAGCTGCAGTATGTAGAGCAGGTCCTAGCTGTGGCCATGGTGTACCTGAGTGCCATTCAACGTTCATACATAGTCCACATGTTGAGTTTCCTTTCCCAGGATAGTCTGTAGACTGAATGGACTAATGTGGTAGGGACAGCATTTGTTCACTCTTTGTTCCTAGAAAGCTCTTGGTCTATCCCCTATCTTGACGTGCAACTCATGTGGTGTGTGACAGGAACTTCAGGAGAAATGGCACCTGGGAAAAAAGTCAAAACACCTGCAGCTGCTTTCTTGGGTCATCCCAACTGTTGCCCTGGGTGAAGAAGTGCCAGGAGGAGGCTGTAGGAAACCTTCCAGTAGTGGTAGTGGTTCCTCACACACTTTTTAATTTATTCTATTTTTCCTGGGATAGTTCTGGAGAACCTGTGGACAACACTGTGTGTTGCTGCCCTTGAGCAGAAAGTCCAGCTCTTCCTAACTGTGCTATCTCTGTTAAGATAGACCTGTGATCAGGTCTTGCCATGCAAACGGCCCTCTGTGTTCAGTGAGAGAAAGTAAGCCGAGCAGGTTAGGCAGTGCTGAAGTAACCTCGTTCAAAAGATGATTTATTATTGTTTTAAACTTTGCACCGAGATATTTGAGGTGCGTGACCTATTTTGTCAGATACTTAGCCGTAGCATGTGTTACCTTTTCACCTGGTAAAAGATCTGGCTGTATGCAGAGATTCACCAAATCATTCTGTGTAGCAGAGTAACTACATCACACTCTTACATATAGCCCTGAATACAAGGGTGTAGTGTTCATAAAAAATATTTAAAGCTAAATTTCACACTCATTTTGTGTTTGATCCATTTCTGGTTTATTTTTAGCTCTTTTAAGATGAAGGATGTTTGGGTTTTTTTTTCCCCTTCTAAATTCTACTGTCGGAGCATATCTGAGATATGAAGGGCTTATACAAAGGCACAATTTTGGGGTTTATGTCATTTCTGTTTGTTCAGCACTGAAGTCTTAATATGGCACATTCACACAAAGCTTAAATGGCAGTAGTGAAAAAAATTCGGAACTTTAAAACTTTAGCTGGTAAGTTGTGGCTTGGAGTAGCCCTTATGATAGTGGTAACGGTTATATGTCATCAGCAGGATAAAGCGTCAGTAAAAAGTACTTAAAACGCTGAGATATCTCTGTGCAAAAGATCTTACCCATATATTTCATTTTCTCTTTTCCTGTATCACTGTGCTAATTCTTGAAACAAGTATATTTTTTTTTTTTGGTCTTAAACCCTTCACAACTGACCTGCTTCTCCTCAGTTGCATTTGCTTATTGCTTCACCCTCATAGTCAAAGTCACTTATTTATTTTTGTGACATATAGACCTACACTGTTATTTCTCTTGGTCTTAGTACCTGTGTTACACCACACAGCACCAGTTATGCTTATAAATATATGAGCTTGACTATGATAACGTAAAAGTATCAACGTCAGGATTTTAATAAAATTGACTGCAAAGATAGTATGGTTATGGTAGCTATGGTAACTAGCACTAATTAAAGTATGCTAAAATTTGCAGGGAAGTGAAGAGCGGATAAAAAAAGTAAGTTAATGGTTTTGTTTTCATAATTTAACAGTAAAACTTTCTTTTTTTTTACAATGGATTGCCCAAATGCCAGTCAGTCAATTATTTGCTTTTTTTAAAGAAACCCTTTAAAAGTAGTAGAGGCTGAACCACATTGTAATTTTTCCATGTAAACTGAAAAAAAAAATTGATAAGTCTACCCACTATTTCCATAGCAATCTCATTCCTTTGAGTTGCGGAGGCTTCCTGGAGCGTTCCCTGTAGGCTGCTCCTTTATCTGCTTTATCTGCTGAATAGCAGGTAGCAATGTCTCCATGGCTTTGTGGCCTTTGTGGTCATGAAATCATCATTAGGGTTTGGTCCTAATAAAATTTTACAGTGTGATACAGACTGTCTGGTCAGGGCAGCCAGACTGGCAAATTGTAGCTGTCATTGAGATTGATGATCTCTTTAAATGAACTTTTGAACTTTTAAAGAAAGAGTAGCTTTTATTATAAATAGGTTTTTTGTAAAATTTTATTGTGTTCAAAGTTTTAAAAAATAATTCCCATAGTTGAGCTTCATATGTAGGTAGAGAGGAAAGGTTTAAAGGATAGAATGTTAACATTCTATTTGTTTTCAGGGTTTCTTTTTAATTTAACGGTAATATTGTATTACTGTATTGTAGAGGATTAGAAGAATTGTTCCATAATAGCTATAATCCGTTGTGTTTGACACGTTCAGAGCATTGTACAAATATTAACAAATCTGCACAACACTTCAGTGGGGTAGATGTAGGACAGTAAGATGGAAAGCTTGAGTTATTCAAGGTCAGTAATTAAGTAAATATTGGATCCAGGATTAGAAGTGTCCTCAGTCTTGTAAAAAGCCTGATTTCCTGTTTCTCAGTGTAATGTCTTTTCTTTCTTGATTGTCCAGCTCCATCAGTTTTCTACTGCAGCCAAGTACTCTTCTAATATCACTAAAACTTAAATGGAAGGGAGTGTTTTGCTGACAAAGAATAAAAGATAATAATTATTTCTAGCTGCATTAGTTTTGAGCCATGTTGCTTTTGGTTAATTATTTTTGAAGAGACTTTGTATTAAATTTTGTATTAAGAAATAGATTTTGTATTAATAATGGAAATTAAGAAGGAAGATATATTTAAGTTTTTCCTGCAGCACAGGTCTGGCTTGCATCTGGGTTGCCAGTAAATTTGAACAGTCTGCTGATAAATGAGCATGCGTAAAAGGAGAATGTTACAAAGTATTTAAATGTCTTCATTAGACATTTGACTGCAATCGGGGTCCATATCAATAACTCTCACTCCTAGTAGTATTGAACTGAGTATCTCTGCTATTCTACTGGAGAAAAAAGTGCATTCAGACCTCAACATTTGTCGCTTCAGGAGTAGCTGGTGTGGTAGACTTATTTTTTGTGAGAGCAGCAGCAAGTCCATGCTCTGTGAATTTACATGTATTATTGTATTAAATATTAGTGAGGGAGAGCTAGTCTTGATGTAGGACTTCATAGACAGAAGTTGTTTATATAATCTGTCCTTACTTTTGTAGGAGTTTGACTCCTTAACCTTTCTCTTCCTTCTTTAGTGCCTTTGTCCTAAACAGGTGTGGCTTTCTCTCCATCGTCAGTGAGCAGTCTTGATTCAGGCTTCTGGCACATCATCCATCTTACCCATCATCTCTAAACCTGTCCAGCGGTAATTTAAGACCTTTCTATCTTGCCTTTTCCCAATTTGATTATGAATTATTTTCATTCTCTTCCCTATTCTTTACACCTAATTGAAATTCACTTTTTAACAGCCTTCTTGGCCAGTTCCTCGAGAGCGTGTCTTCACCTTCACATGCTTACTGGTCCTGCCTGTCACAGTGTTGCATGTTGTTCTTCCCTGACTTCTTCACTCACTTTTCTTTTTGTTCTGAAGACATTCTTCTCAGTCACTTGTTTGTATGTTATTGTCATTTCCTCTTTCTGAGGAAGTGTTGCAGGGCTATTTAGTTCTTAAGTGTTTGGGAGTGATACTAGCCCAGACGATGGCCTGTCTCAACTTCACCTTTTTATTCCTAATTTTTTTCATCTAAATCTGTTGTTGATTTCTGTTTCCGACATTCTTAGCAGAAATGATTTCAGCTTATACTTAGGATGACCCAGCGTATTTTCCTACTGTTTGTCTATTTCTCTTGATTTTAGAGTGGGAAGGGGGAGGGTTAATCTTTTCTATCATTCCCAATCCAAAGTCTTACTGTCTCTTACACTTCATCTGCTTTGTTGCTTACATGCAGCTTTACCTTTCTGTCCAGCTAAATATACTTCATGTAGTGTTTTCACTGTGCCCTATGATTATTTCTGTAATCCTCTTTTTTTCTGTACTTCCAACAAGCTCTGCTCTAGTCTGAAAAAAAAAAGTGAAACAATAGAGTAAACTACACTATCCAAATCCTGAATTGACTGTGCCAGCACCTGGTTGACTCCTCTTTTGCACACAACCCCCTTTTTTTGGCTCCATCAAATTGGAGCCTGTTCTCTTCAAATAACTCACATTTCTACTGCTGTCTGTTATCCTGTTGTTGGTTACTTGCACCCTGAGTTTCTTCTTTGTTGGTAGTGGTCTTAATCTCAGTGTACTACCAGCTCAGATATATTTTATATGAGACAAGTTTTTCTTCCCCTGCATATCTTCTGAGCTTTCAGGATCATTCTGTTTTCTGAAATCTCTTGTTTTTCTTGTGAAAGTCCTACTTTAATACTTAACATTAAATCAGCAAAGAAAACTAATTCGTAATTTTTTTCTTTTTCCCAGTTTGAAATAAACTAGGCAGTTTGTTTGGTTTTGGTTTTGTTTTGGAGTTTTTGTGGTTTTGGTTGGTTTGTTTGTTGTTGTTTTTGTAGTATGATGCTGTTTTCCTTCTCAGTCACAGCAATATTGATTATTGTTTGTTTGTATTTAAGTGGCACTTAGGAATCCATGCCCTGTCATGCTTGGTGTGTGTATTTGCTTTGAAGCACCAAGTGTTCCTTTGGTTGTGGGTTTTTTTGCTTTGGTTCTAAGTGGCTGTAACTTAATGAACTGTAGCTGATGCACAACCTGCCGAGGCAGGTGACGTTATCTGCTCTGTAGAAGCAACCTGGCTAAATCAGTAGCAAAGCAGTTCAGTGCAGCAGCGTGGGAAGAATCTTTTACAGGTGTTGTCCATATGTGTTGGGTATATGCCTGGAAATGGGAAGGGTGATGGTAAATTTTTTCATCTGTCAGTATATCATTTTTCACAAGGGGTGGAATTTTTTCTAAGGCTTAGGGGAAGGACGAATTTTGCTCAAGGTTCTTTCGGTTTATTACTGTAAGATTTATAGCATTGCCAAGCCCCTTATTTGGACTGATCCCAGACCTGCCATCCTTCATCCATTTGGAGTGCAGGGCTCTCCTCTGTTTTTCCAGCTTTTACTCCAAAGGTGGAAAAAAACCCCAGCATTTTAACTGTTTTTTGAAGGGATTAGTTTGTTCAGTCCTTACTTCTACATTAGAAAGTAAGAAATGTTTTAAGGAGACCTTGAGATTTCCATAGTTTTATTCTACATGCCATGATAGGGTTTTCAATTTTAGAGCACTAATTTGTTTCTGCTTGAGTTTAATCAACTTGCTTCTTGTCCCGTTAAAGTCACTTTGTCTGCCTCAGTTCCCTGCCACTCTAGACTTAAAGGTATTGCTTTTTGGCCTGGATCCACGTATCCTGACACTGAAATGAAGGCCTGACTGAGGAAGGCATTCCAGGAACAGCTTATCCTTTTCTAGTTGATACAGATTCTCTAATGGAGGGTTGCTTTTTTGGCTTTTCATTCTTTCCGCATGGCTGAGACCAAATGTCTTCCCAGCTACTCTGAAATTTCTCAGCAGTTCACTTTCTTCTTACTACCCAAACAGCTTTGGTAGGTGGCCATGTGGGGAGAGATGCTATCATGTGCATTGGCTCTTGAGCCCCGTACTTCAGTACCTTGTGAAGTTAACTGGCAAGATCTCTTCAAGGTTGACCTTCACCTGGAGAACAGTTATTCCAGCATACTTTATTCTGTGTATCAAATCACAGAATCTCATGTTCTCTGTCTGGCATTACAGCTACTGTGCACAAAAGCAATGTTTCCTAATTTACATGTGTCTTGCAGAATGTCCTGTCTTAAAGAACAGAGAGAATTAATGCTGTCCATTCTTGTATTGTGCTTCTAATCTGTCTATTTTGTTACAGGTACCTAATTAGGTGTGTTAAGTGCTAATTCTCAGTAGCTTGTATCGCTGAACTACTTATTCCACATATAGGAAAAACAATACACCCAACTTTATGACAATCTGATCATGGCCACCTAAGGGAAAGTGTAATTTTCAACTTGTAACAAGGTTTAAAAAATGGTTGAATTCTAAGTCCAGACAAATTATTGTGGTAATTACAAACTGAGGCTCTGAGTGACAATGTTTCTAGGACTGCCCTTCTCTCTCTTAGCATTTTCTGTAGCTTCAGGCGCTCAACTGCAGCTTGTTCAGCCATTTGGTTCGTATCCTGGTTTTCTTCTGGCTCAAAATTGTGTGTGTGTTCCGCTTTTTGCAGGATTCTTCTTTTGTACCTGTCTTTTTGTAGGCTGGCACAGCAACAAGAGAGAAAGTCCTAAGAAGAGCTGCTCTAAATTAATGTTCATATTTCTTCTACCCCTCCCCCTGGTCTCCTCTCTGCCTCCCGCCCCTTCCTGAATTCCATTAATATTTACAGAACAAGAGCCAGTACTCCAGCATTAGCCTCAAATTCAGAATGAGATTTTTCTGGCTCTGCAGCTGATGTAGAAGACAACAGAGGTTAGAATTGCAACCTTTTTTAAAAAAAAAGAAAAACAAAAGGCCTTTTGATATCCAGCATACTGGTGAATTGTGTTAGGTATAAATAGGCCTACAAAGAGCAGAGCATATTTAAGAAAATATTATATATATTGTTGTTGGAAGGCAGAGGAATATCAAATTACTTGCTTATTGACCGAGGTCTAACTTACATAAACTCATTTTCACTGTTGTTTCTTTGAGTGCTTTGTGGCGAGAACAGAGATCCTTTCTTACTGGTTCATTTAGAGGGTAAGCAGTAGAAACAAATAATCAAATGAAGAGATTTGCAAAACCTGAAAGAGAGCTGTGTTGATAGTTACATACCAATACTGTACAAACTAAACATATGTAAGGAGGTATATAAACAAACTTTTCCCTTCAGTCTACAGGTGAAGTCTTCGAAACATAAATTTCGTAGGCAAATTGAGAAATTGGAAGGGGAGTGGAGAGAGTGAAGAATTCAGATGATTTGCATTATTTACTTTGACTAAGTAAATTCTTTAATTTCTGTTTTTCAGTGCATAATAAGTGTCCTTAACCTTTATAAATTGACTTAGAAATAAAAAGCTGAAATCAAAAGATAAATATTTCTGTTCTTCCAAATTGTTTTTATTTTAGTGCTGTTTTTTTCAATCGGAGAGTATTTGCTCACTTCCACTGTAGTCTGCACATGCACTTTGTCCTCTGTGACCCCTTTTCCTGAGTGTTTCAAGTCTTGCATTTCCCTGGCCATGGGAAGGACAGCTAGTGTCCGTTTCCAGTTTGCATGGGATTCTGGCTACTGGTGACCTCAGCTAGTTGCCAGCAGACAATTTTTTTTAACTATGTGAAGTAATTGGATTGTGTCCATCTTGTAGTGAGGCCAGGGGTTATTTCAGAGCATAGAAACTGATCTGCATTCTTTAAATGTAGAAGTTGTTCATCTGCACGTTCAGTGGAAGATGATTTGCCAAAACAGTTTAGAGAAGCTGGCTCTGAAGTATCCATTTGCTGCTCTTCCTCTAAGGAACTGTGAGAACGTATTTTAGTAAAGGATTCCTCAGCCCAAAATATAAAGCCACAGAAAAAGAGCTGGATTTTTTTAGTTATTCAATATGGATTTATTTATTTTTAAATTTCTGTTCTTCCAAGAAGATACCAATACCCATCAGTCTGCCCTTTAGTCTGTAAATTTGTTTTGTTTTTTTTTTAAGATGGGCTCTCTTATGTTATTCTCTACTCTCTGACAGTAGAATTGGGTTGTCTCACTATTCAGATGAATCTACATTTTCCAGATAAATGAAAATGGAGGGATTTGTTTTTCAAAACTGAAACAGTTGGATTGCCTTTTTGTTTCACTGGGATAAGCATCCGTGATGCTCTGGGGAATAGAGAATGATCTAAAATAAGCCTAGCTGTTTTTTTGTTGTTTATCTGTTTCTTTTTGCATCTGTCTTAGTATTTATTGCTACCATCTGCATTTCATTTCAGGTTGTCTAATGTCGTATTCTGCATGTTCTGCACCTATTCTCTTCGCATAGCCTTGGGCTGTAATATCACCGTTCACCTACAAGAGATCCATTTCTATCTGTAACAAAATGAATTGCATTCATCTGTGTAATTCATTTCTAATGAATGCCTTGCTCCTCATTAAACAGTGATTTACCTTTGTTTCCCTTTTCTACACTGTCAACGCTAAACATTTTTGAAGTCCTGTGGAGAGATGCTAATTTGAGAAAGCAAAAGTCAATGCAACTAGGAACTCACAAATGCCATCCTATTTGGCACTTTCAAAAATATTCATGGGACGCTTTGTGAAATACAGTTTGCAGGTGGATAAGATGACTCAAAATGTTTTCTTAGTCATAAGCTTTCAGTGTACAAATACAACACTTCAGAGTTTAAATGCATTTCTTCTTGTCAAAGTCTTGAGCAGGTACCAAGCTTGTGAATCTTTTAAGATCTTGGCGTGCTCTGCAGGAATTTGATGAATCAGGCACATTTGAGGAGGCTATACGCTTGATGTCTTGTCCCATCTGCACCTTTTCAGGAGTATTGAAATATTGCGAACTTATTTCCAGAGTAATGTTTTGAAATACTGAATTTTGAGATATGTTAGAATGTTTCAGACTTGTAAATATTCTACTTCCAATTTGTTTTAATGAGATTCAAAGATTAATAGAAGCATTTATTGGCTTTTGTAAAGGAAAAGGATTAGTACCATTAACTAATGGAATAGGGTTCACATAGTAATTTTGTTACAGATTTGGTCCATATGCAAATTTTCTGTAATGCTCTTTCAACCTGTCCTGCAGTATCCCCTTCTCCAGCCCTGCGCTTTGCAGAGCAGCAGAATCTGCTGTGTGTGCAAATAGGTCTGTGCTGCTGACAGGTGATGGTGAGAGTATAGGGTGAATTACCAAGATTATTTTCACTTTACATCTCAGCAGAGTTTGAGCTGCAGCAACAGATTAAGAAAATACTGTTGGTAAACGTAATTTAAAGCAATACAGATGGCTTTTAGGAAGTTGTTTTATCTACAGCATCTTTAACTCTTATGTTAGTGGTAGTACAAGCTACTCATTGACACTTTCGATCACTCACGTGAATTTAGCTTGACATTTTACAGTACTTGCTCATGTGTTTGGCCAGATTGATTCCCTATTGAAACTCTAGAATTGTCAGTGGGCATCAGTTGGGTTGCACTGTGCATTAGTTTAATCATAGTATTATGAGGGGATTGAAGCATGGACATCTGTGGGTTGTTTTTTTTTTTAACGGATCTTGCCTAAGTCTTGTAGTATTTGGAAGTAAGAACACTGATTAATGTAACAATTTTATTTTTAATATACATTTTAGAGGACAAAACTGACCTTGAGAACAGTGTGATGCAGAAGAAAATTAAAATCCCCAAACTCTCTCTCAATCACATAGAAGAAGCTGGGGAGGTTACAGATTATGGGGAAGAAGATGTGGAGCTTAGACACAGTAAGGTACTGAAGCCTTTCCTTTCTTTTTTTGTTTTTGTTTTTTTTTTTTCCTTCTTTTTTCTCTTTTTATTTTTAAATTTATTTAAAATTATTTTTAAAGTGCTCGGGGCATATAGAGATGTCATAGCTTAAGAATTCCAGGCCTGCTTTTGATCCTCCTAAAACACTGTGTGGTGAAATTGGGTCAAATTATGTATGGGGGTGGGGTATGGGTTTTCAAAACCTGATTTATGTAAAATCAAACATTTTCTTGTTTTTACCATCTGTACTATTTAATTGCCATTTGAGATTTTTGGAACAATGCTCTTCCACTTTGGCCCAGAATGCTTTAAAAGTCACCAGTGACATGAATGTCAAGGAGCTGTAGGAGCTGTTCTCAGTGGCACTTGTGACCTGTTGCACGTTGCTTTTTGGAGTTGGAAGGTGTTCTCTGAGACTTCCCAACTACAACAGTGGGTGAGAAGACAAATTGACAGGACTATAGCTGCCAGCTGCCTTTTTAGGTCCAGATGCCAGAAACTCCCTATGTAAATATATTTATTTTTTTACAGCAAATGATTTCTTTAAAAGTCTGCCAAACTTCAGAATAAAATACTGCTCTGTGGCTTCATGTGTTTTGCAGCTGCAGGAATGATACTAGTCTATTTCTTTATGGTGGGCCAGCATACTTTTTAATTTTATTTTATTTTTTAGAACATGCATGGAACAGACGTAACATCAAATAATCTCATTTTCTGCCACATTACTCATGGATATTGTGGTATGGAAGTTGATATTGTCAGCTTCTTTTTTCTAACTTGCTGCATTTGCTTTCTTTGCAGTTGCTTGGAATTTTGAATGCTCTTTCCGTATGTGGCAAATAAAACTTGGTGACTTTTACCCGTACTTGTCGTATTTTAATACCACTATTCAGGCCCCAGAAAAGAGGTGTGCTTTAATTTGTAGGCTTTGTGCAGATGACTGAAGGTAAATTTGTGTTGAGAGTCCAAAGGACGTGAAGCCTCTGCAATGCAGTACTACTATAGAAGGAATCAGTCGATGAGGGAGATGAGGCTGGTGACATACCCTGTCTCCAGCTTCTGTGCTTTCAATTCCCTTTCAGTGTTTGTTGGCAGGGTTAACTCAGTCACTTGCATCAGGCAGTTGGGTGAACGTGCTGGAGGAACCATCAGAGAAGGCCCTCTGTTCACAAAACTGCTTTGTATGGCTTACCACTTTCATCTCTGATGTCGTTAGAGGTGACAAACAGAGCACATAGTTGATTCTTTCTCTTGTCACAAAATCAGTTACTGTCAGAAATCTAAATGTTAGGGGTAAACTTTAAAGGAAGAGAGATCCAGATCCACTTTTTTTTTTTTTTTTTAAGAAATTGATTATCTTTGTATGTGGAATCAAGTGATCTCTATACACTGAGCTTGCAAATATAGACAAATGCAGAAAGGCCTTTCAGCTGTGGCAGAAGTTCGTACATGCATTTAGCTGAATTACGCATGCATGGTCGTTATCATGTATATCCACAAGAATGCTAGGCAAAACATTTTTGCAGGTAGACTTTGTCTTGGTTTTTTCTGGAAGACAAGAATATTATCAGTTCCCAAGTCTGTAGAATTTTAATTTTATTAAATCTCGCTGCTCTCCTAATTTACTTTATTTTTTTTATTGTAACATGCAGAGACAAGATGGGAGAAAACAAAGTGAAGGTACACACAAAAGCATTGAAGCAGTTGTTGCTCGCCTTGAAAAACAGAACGGGATGAGTCTCAGTAATACTTCCAGCCCTGAGGAGGCTTTTATGGAGACTTCAGAAGGCATGAACAACATGGACGATGCTGTAGTTCCTCGGATACTCTATGAAGAATTGCTGAGGAGTTACCAACAGCAACAAGAAGAAATGAGACACATTCAACAGGAGCTTGAAAGAACGCGGAGACAGCTTGTGCAACAGGCAAAGAAGCTAAAGGAGTATGGGGCACTCGTGTCAGAAATGAAAGAGCTCAGAGACTTGAACAGGAGACTCCAGGATGTACTGCTTCTAAGACTAGGTAGTGGTAAGTGCCGGACTTAAATGGGACTAGTTTTAATGAATTTTGCAAGAGTGATCAATAGTAATGGAAACGTATTTGAAGAATAGCAGTGGTTGTTAAACTGGACATTGAATGTTAAAAGGGTTTTCTGCTATGGCTGTACAATATGTGTTGAATTTGTATGCTATGTACGTCTGGGTTTTTCTTTAATGATAGTAGAGGTCTTTGTGCTGGTGTGGTTGAATCAGAGTTCCATTCTAAGCAGCTGTATTTTAAAGAGTCTCTGACCTTCCAGTATATGCTGAAAAAGATAATAAAGCGTCATCTGCAAAATATACCACTATGTTCCAGTTTAAAAGGAAAAGAAAAGAAGAAAGAAAAGACGGTAGAATGAATATTTGGGCTAAAACAATTTTACTCTTTTCAGTTAGGGATTTTGGTTATTGTTATGTAAGTGACTGTGTTACCTTCCATTTTCTGCCCCCTCTTCCCATTAGCAGCTCATTAGAATGTGATATATTCCTGAACTTCTTAGCAGTGGCTTTAAACAGCCATGCTATTGGAAAAATAATGGATTGTTAAAGAACAATTAAACTTTTCTTATATTAGTGTCCCGTTTATCAACATTTGTTACAGAATGCAGGTTTGTGTAATTTGGATTTAAATTTTAAATATCTCGAGTCAATTGCTCATTTGTTTTGATTTATAACAATTATTTAACCATTATGTTGGAATAAATGGGAAAAAAAGACAAAATAAAAAGTTCATCCTTTTCATTGAAGATGGTACCCTTGGAATACCTTCAAATATCTTACTAATTTTATATTTATTTGCTATTAGAATGTGGTACTGCTGTGTTGAAGATTTGCTCGGTGACTGAAACTTGGTTAAAATTTGTGCATCCAAACTTAGCATGCTGTTTCTTATGTCTGCCTTTGTGTATCTGGAAAGTTAATTTTTGCATGTAAATTTGATATTGGCTCTTCTACTTGACTTGAACGAGTGCATGCAATTTGCATGTGGGTCTGAGTTACCTTCACATACAAACCTGAACCCGAGAGAGCATGTGCCTGTGCTGTAGCATGTGTTAAGGTGTGCCCGCAAGTTTGGAGCCAGGTCCTCGAAGTAGCATCTGACGATTTAAACCGAGTGTTTGATTGTGAATGCTCATCATTGTTACAACTGTGCATAATTAAAATGTCATTACTTATTATAAACATTCTAGTTAACTTTTTAAATAAAACTAAATAGGCAAGGTTTCCACAGTCTGAGAAACGTGATGTGGTTGACAGTAGATTCCACTGAGCTTTCTTAAATTTTCCTTGGATCGAAAGATGTTTCTTCATCTGCAAGTAGTTTGCTGAAATTTATGTGAATAGAGCACCAGCCAGATGTTAGTAGGCAATGGGGCTGAACAGCGTAAAATACCAATTTAGTTGGTAGACTTGACAGCAATTTGAGTGGTGAGACCAGCAATGAAATGAAGACAGCTTCTGAATTGTCTCATTTCTTTCACTTTAAGAAAGAAGGGATGCATTTTTTACTTGAACCAAATCAAGAAAGCTTGGAAGAAAAAACCAAACAAAACCAAAAC